>ML675610.1:64321609-64349358 GCA_007922155.1 Mesoclemmys tuberculata
TTCTCCCCATCAAGCAGAGGAAGGAATTGAACCTGGGTCTCCTACCTCCCAAGTGAATGCTCTAGAACCTGGGCTAAAAGTTATAAGGCTTCTGCTATTGTCACCAGCACCACAGCTGCTTTATGTGAAATGAGGCCGGTGCCTCACAAGAAACAACTTAGGCACCTAAGCCACCTAACTTCAGGAGAAGGGCTCCTGGTTGTGAGTCACTTGCACAGATAGGCACTGCCCTGAAGCCCAGACTTAGGTGGCTTCTCTCAGTGAGCGTGGTAAGGCTTAAGGCACACCCCTCTTGCTAGCATCTCTCATTGGTTAGCTTAGGTAGCTCCCTACCTAGTGGCCTGCTTTTGAAGATCATATTTAAAACTGTCTATCTCTCCCAGTTCATTGCATGGGAATCCTAGGTGAATCCTAACTCAGGCTTTATGGATTGAAGTGTTAGTCTTGTGATTCTCTAGGATCCTAAGGCCCTCTGTGGATCTGGGGCAAGGAGCTCAGTTGAGTGGAAGAACAAGAGAGGAGTTGCAAGGAGTAGGGAGGCTCCCACAGAAGCTCTCAGTTAGGGGAGTGAACCCATCCTGTGGAAAGCCAGATTGTGGAGGAACTCCAAAGACAGCAGGCCTGTTTTTAGGAAAAAGTGGAGAAACTGAGAACTGAATGCAAAAAGAGCAGATGATTCTCTGGGGTTTTGTATTAGTTTGGATCTGAATACCATGGAAGGGGTGGACTCATGCATGACTCATCTGGAGAGCAAAGTCACCTCAGCAAATGACTATGCTGAATGTTATGTGGGTTATGAAAATCCATGAGAGAAGCTCAGGCAAGATGTCTCTAGTAGAAAGCCATACCATAAGAAGACACGATCAGAGATTGTACCCTGCTAGATGCAGGATAAAATAGTATATATAAAAATAAATAGAATGAAACAATGAATGCTTTTAACAATACAAGAAAAGAACTTTTTAAAGTATTGTATGAATTATGGAGCATGGAATTTACCACATTGAAATTCTTGCCACCAACTGAACTTTTAATTTTGTTTTCATTTATTCTGGTCTACTCAGCCCCTAGGCCTGAATACTACCCTGATCTGCTCAGCATAGAGGAAAGAAAAATAATTGAAATGCTGTAAAGCTGTGGCTGAATGGTTACAAGGAAGGAAAAGCAGCATCCTCAAGCACATAGCTTCCTTCCTATCCTCTGCAGCAGATAAACTGAGCTCTGTGTGGTTGGGAATAGGAACCAATAGGGGAGTTCATACGTGCATTGCATCTATCAAGTCCCCCTGGGAAAAGGTCTCTACATCACCCTTTTCAGTAACCCTTTTGCAAGAATCATAACAGGAAAATGTTGAGGGGAGGGCTGTTGGATTTTCTGAATTATCCCTATGGCCCCCATGTGAGCCATTGCAGACAGGTCAACCACTGCCATTGTTCTAATCTGCATTAGGCCAAATTAGGGTGACCAGAAAGCAAGTGTGAAAAATTGGGATATGGGGTAATAGGTGCCCAGATATGAAAAAGCCCTAAATATTGGGACTGTCCTCATAAAATCAGGACATCTTGTTACCCTAGGCTAAACAGGCCCACAGGAGTCCCTCAATTGTAGATGCATGTTACCTATCCCTTTGGAGCCTGAGTCAAAGCCCATCAAATTCAACAGAAATCTTTCCACTGACTTCATTAAGAGTTGGATCTGACCCCCACTCTCTTGTTTCCCACTCAAGGGAGATTACCTTGACAATGCGTCATAGGTTACTGTTGCCGCAGGGCCTTCACAAACTCCACAAGGGATATACATATGCACCAGGCCTGCAAATGGCAGCATGATAATCTTGTGGGCTGCACTACTGTTGCTGGGAGGAGGGTAGAGCGTGTCTATTGCTTGCTAGGCAGTGTGAATAAAGATTCAAGATCTGTAGGCTCTGACTCTGACTGAACCACCATTGGTTTCTGCTCTCTCAACTGTCTATACTCTGCCTCTTCCATACCCTTGCCTGCTCAGCATGGTGGACGGGAGCTTTAAGTTCATTTTTGCCTGCCCCTAAAGGCATGGACCTCTCTGAACTTTTTAGGCAGATAGAAGTGTTCATAGCCCTCCAAGTCTTTCTTACTTTTCCTGATGTAGCAGAGACAGCTTCCACTGACAATCCTCTAGTACAGTTACAGGACTGGTGGGGGATGGCTACAAAACTTACCGTGGTGCTAGATGATAAACGAACTTTTGGTGGAATATGAATCTTTAGATAAGAGAGTGCATGCTGTAAAGCTTGATCAAAATGTGCGCCATATTCCATTGTGCTTAGTTAGCACTGCTGATAACCTGGTTTATTGCACACATAGTAAATGGAAACAAATAAAAATAAAATATGTTTCTTATGTTATTACATTGCTTTAGGCCAGTGGTGTTCAACCTGCTTTCATTTGTGGATCCCTAAAAATTTTCAAATGAAGGTGTGGACCTTTTGGAAATCTTAGACATAGTCTGCAGGCCCCCAGAAGTCCGTGGACCACAGGTTGAAAACCAGTAATTTAGGGGATTAAAAATATCAGTGAATGCAAAATCACAAACTTTATTCCTTGGTGAAAATAAATTCCCTGTCCCCAAGCTTTCATGAAAACATTATTTTATTTGGTGCTGGTGGAGAGTCATAAAATAAAACAAAGAAGGAAGTGCTAAAAATGGAGTCACTGCAGCCAGTAGCAAAGTACAGATCCTTCCACAATTACTACAGCATTGCATCATTACAGTTTTAAGCATACAGTACCCAAAGTGCTCCTGAGTAATTTGAAATTATAGTCTAATTATTTATTCCCTGGTTTTAGAAAGTTATTAAACTGACTTCTTATAAGACATGCATAAATAGTATGACTGAAATGACCTAAACTGTGTTCAAAAGAATAACTCCTGTACAACAAACTAGGTCTGCCAGTAATTATTCAAATAAGAAACCACCACCGGCATAGCAGTGCAAAAGTGGGCATTCTTGGAACTAAAGAAGAACTCACCCTATCTTTCCGAGAGCTGCATTATTCAGGTACTTGCTTTCCTTTCTTTTTCTCTTTTTTTTTTTAAGCCTAAGCAATCAGTGGGATTCGCTCTTTTTTTCTGAACTACTCAGACAATTAATTTAAAAAAATGATCTCTGACAAAAAGGACAATGCGTAATCATATTACTCTTCACAGGTTACTGGTAGACTTTTTGGTTCCAAATCAGAGCTTCAACTAAAAATAAAAAAAAAAAAAAAGCGTCATGGGGGAAATTTTTTCAAAGAGACATATGGCAGTTAAATACCCATCCTACTTGTTCATTTCAAAATGTCCCCTGATATGTATTGCCCTTTAAGTGTTTGATTTATTCATATTTTTTATTATTTCTACGTTACTAATAAAATTTAATGTTCAGTAGAGATGGGTCCTACTGGCACTTCAGATCCAATGACGTTTCAGTTCTGGGTGAAGTGGGAAGTGAGTCATCATTGAAGGTCCCCACAAAGACCCAGCTTTCTGTGTTTTCATCTAGGTTGGATTCCAAATTGTGGGAATGATTCATTTTTTGGTTCCAGCTTGGAACAGCTTGGAAACATCACAGTGAAGTTTTCTGTATCTTGTGAAACTTCCTGTATCTTTGGCTCAAAATCTCAGGAATACAGCTTATGGATTTTGAGGCCTGTATACCACATAGTTAGCAAGATATAGAATTCAGCTAACAAAATGTTACTTCAGAAATGGATCCTTGTACCTGTTTATGGAACTAGTATAACAGACTATGGAGTTGATCCAAAACCCACTGAAGTCACTGGAAGCCTATCAATTTACTTCAATGAGCTTTAGATCAGGTCCTATCTGAACTTTTAGTCTCAAATGAGAAGGCAATGGGACTCAAAGTATATAAGAAAATTCAATCTTTATATCTTGGTACGTATGGTCCATGATTTATTCTTGAATAAAGAAGCTTCTTTTAGTTTCTGATGTGCAGGAAAATGATCAGGTTCTTCCTGCCCTCCCCCTCAGTCTTCCATTCACAAGAACAATACGTGGACTATTCTCCCACGCCATCCTCTCTGCTTATACATTTCCTCCGTCTCTTTCTTTCTATGATTTCTTTTCTTTCAAGGAGCTAGTCTCCAACTTTAGAAGGTATATTCATCTGTCAAAATATGTTGTTTTCAAAAAAAATCCCCCAAACTCCTCTATCTTTAGAATATGTATTTTCTTTGTCATGATAGAGCAAACAGTAAATATGCACATTTATCTGTGCATTCTCAGACAAAACCACTCCAAGTAAATGGTTGAGAATAGATCTTGTGGAGGAAAAAAACGAACCTACCATGAGTCCAGACATAGACACTTTAACACCAAAACAAATCCTTGTCAACACTGCCTCTCATATCATCATGTTTCTTTGATGGCCTGAGACAGATGAAGCAGAAGAGAAGGAAACTTGAACCTTGGTGATGTAATTCAAAACAAAGACAGACATACACCAATATGATTGTCTCTAATCCTAGTCAACAATTGCAGTTAAAGCAAAAATAATTATTCTCTTTAGCCATTGCAGTGATTCAATCATGACCAGTAAAACTATTCAGGGTTGTAAATCACGTCACCAACTCAGAATGCTTTTGCACTAACTCAGAAGCAGTATCACAGTATCAGTGAAGAACTCCTGAATCTGGAATGATCTCTTTGGACATCAGTAACTAATCACCATTCACTAAGAAATATCCTTCAACCCTTCACACACTTCATTTTGTTTACAAAATAAGACAAACATGAAATGCTTCAAGAAATCCAGGTGACTCTCGCCCATGGCCCCAATGCCTTGTGAAGATCTTTGATTACCTGAACCCTCTTGACAAAACTCTTCATGCCACCTTTGAAGAGAGAAACCTAAAACACTCTAAAATACACAGTAGTTTGGTCAGTACTCAGTAAACCAGCCTGGACTCATGAAATTAGCGAATTGCTCCCCAATATTCAACATATCTCTACTGATAGAAACCTAAACAAAAGCCATATTTAACTATGACTACTGACCATCAAGATTTTATGCTCTTCCCAATCCTGCTTTAGGCCAGGACTTGGAATGGAAACTGCATTAATCACAGTAATGGATAACCTCCTCTTGCCCACTTGCAGTAGGAGAATAGCTATTCATATATGACTGGATATTTCTGTAGCATTTAGTTCTATTGACCACAGTAAACTATGAATGGATGAAGTTAATTAAAAGAATACCTCTTGATAAGGGTCCTAGATCTCCCTGAACAGTCACCTTCCACAGAAAAGAAGAAACTGCAACCACAAGGTTCAAACTCATGAAAATGAAAAAAAGAACTTTCTCAGCAATTGACCCAAGACTGCCTTTAGAACAGAATTCAAGACACAATTCTTTGTTTTAGGCTCCTCACTAAAGCAACAATGAAACCAACTAAGGACTCAGATTGGGGAAGAAAAGAAGCTCACATACAGAAGTACATTGAAAGAACAGGGAAAAGGAAAATCCTACATCTTAAAAAAGAGGGACAAATACAATTCACTTGTTGTGCTCTCTCTTGTATTGATGGTTGTTTAACTTGAGCCTAGATACATAGATACATTAAAACTTCTGAAGTGGAAATGATTGATGATGTCTGCTGTTAAATGAAGGATGAGTAAGTGGCTCTGAATACTGTATTAGTTGACAGTGCTTGAATGCTGACTGATTTTAGAGGAAAAACAATAGATATATAATGCCACTTCATTACCAGAGGAACTTGTAAGGTGCTTTGCAAGTGATTTGTAACACTGCTCTACCATATGAATTTCAGATTCTTAACTGTTTGCTGGGATTTTCTGTGAAGTAATCAGTGCAACTACTATTATGAAGCATTGATTAACAAACCACTTGCATTTATTGATTAGAATGGTAATTTCCATTGGGAACCAAAGCAGAATTTATTATAATTTAAAAATCTGATTCTAAAAATATAATTTTGATTGGTTGGTTGGTTGGTCTGAAAACACGAACACTAGCAGGGCTTAATTTTTGTTTATCCAAAAGCCTCTTTTGCACCTCCCTGGAAGTGTAAAAGAGCATTACAGTTGGCAGAAATGTAATTTGTTCCTAGTTTAAGATACCTTTATGCTATTATATTGTAAAGGGGCCTCTGTGTAAATAAGAATCAGGTCCTTGTGACAGATGTGAGACTTTGGAAGCATGGAAACTTCAAAAGACTATTATATTAAGATGTAAAGGATGCCATGGCATAGGGATGAGTCATAAACATTTGTATCTAGTAGAGTTGTATGTATATTTGTGAGCTAGAGATTGTATTCTAGCTCCATGTGGAAGGGTTACCAAGCTTCCTCCAGAAATCCAAATCAATGGGGGTAATTTCTGAAAATCCTAGGACAGGTAAACTACTCCAGAGAACTACCACTCCATAGGGAAAATTTCATATAACGGTTCAGACTGGACTCAAGGAGGCAGCAGCCAATAAAGTGGTTTGGTATAAAGGGTAGGTGTGAACCAATTCAGGAATTCTCATTTTAATCCAGAAACTGACATGACGCTGTTACCATGAGGACAATGCTGCTAGAAAGGTGTGAAGTACTTGCAATCTGTCAGGGTCTTAACTTGCCATGGTTAATTTAGCATGCATGTAGATTGTTTATTGTTTTATTATGCTTTCTCTATAATACTTTTGTCCTATATATCCTGTGCTTTGTGAAAGCTGTCTAGTCACTAGCCAACAGTAGACTAAGGTTAGATGTGTTGGGATAAGCACAGTGAATAGCAGGGGGGACTGCAAGCTTAAATCCCTTGTCTGGATGGAGTGGGACATGAGTCCCCAACCACAGAGAGAAGTGACAGCTAGAGGTCTGAGACTTGAAGGGATACCCTTGGGCAGACGACAGAAGGGTGAGAGGTGCAGTTAACCCGGGAATTGTGACAGCCCTATCAAATGTTATTTTTTTAGTTAATAAAGAATGACCTTAAAATAAAGAATTCTTTTACCAAGTTGCCCGTGTCAGTTAATTTATAGTTCAGAATTCAAATATTTCACTTACCAGTACCAATTGAAAAGTCAGTTACTGTGCTAGTGTAGCTTCCTCCTTGCTTTTGAAGCAATACTAGGTTACTTCATAATGATCACTTTTTTAGAATGTAGCCACAAAACTCAACTCTGCTTAGTGTGTAAAATATTATACAAAATGTCAGAACTGGAATTAAAATTTATCCACACAGAAAGACATCATTTTATTTTCTTTCTGTTTTCTTTTAGGGTTAGTTTTTCTTTTGCTTCGACCATTCATAGTAAATGTCGATAAGATAGTACTTGATGCAATGTCAGGGAGTCATATTTCTTTTCGTATGGAACACTGGACCCATAGTTTTTTCAGGTATCAGGTTGGTCATTTTATTCAATAAGAGTTTAGCTCAACTTCCATGGAAGTTTTTCATCTGATAACCTTATAATTTAAAAGTCTTTCCAATGACTTCAATGGGAGTTAGATTAGGATCTGTGGGCTCACTTCTGCAGTCATCACACAGGGTAAACTTCTGGCTTTAATAGGAGTTACACATGAGTAAGAGTGACAGCAGGCCCTGGACAAGAAAGTGTGAAGCTAATGTGCATAAATTAAAGATCATTAAACTCTCAAGTGGGTGCTGTCTTTCAGGAGTAAAGTGGTTGTAGAAAGATTAAGTCACAGCAAATTTAGGCCAATTTCTTCCCAAATGAAAGCATCCACGTGAGGATTTAACATGCCTTAATTTATGTGCATTAACTTCAGACCTCTTGTTGATTTATCTAAACTTTCTTGAATGTTCCCATGTACACAGGGCCATAACACCACAAGGTCATAGCAGCATAAGGTTCTTTGTTAATTCTCAATTGTTTCCATAGCAAATTTGCTCGGTTTAGTTAAAAAAATATTCTGACTACCAGATCTCTACATTCAATCTGAGATTAGAAAATCAATCTGTGTTCTTTCTGTCTCTTAGTAGATTCTTATCATCAGTAATAAAGATTCCTCAATCAGAATTTAGCATCAACAACTACATGAGGCTCATGAGAACTCATCTCTCACGCCTCATAGCTGAATTAGCTCTTCAGTACTAACAATAGTGAAAGCTTGTTTTTTTCAGGGAAATTGTTATGATTTACACAATGAATTGCTAATATGTTAAGTGATCAGGTCCATTTTTACAGTCACTTTTCTGACTATAACCACACAAATTTCAACAGTCCATCTTTAACTCTTTCTTTGACAGAACATCCTGAAAAAGCAAGTTTTATAAACAAGGTGAGAACAAGGATATGATTATTAAGTATGATTATTACTACTTATTGTGCCCTAAGCATTCAAGTTAATTTACAATAAGGAGTGCCAAAGTGATAACAAAATCCCTTCTCTGATGGGCATATAATTTAAAATAATGTGCACATACAGTATACACCAAAAAGCTAGATATGAAGTCTGGCAGGTCTGGGGGGCAAAACAGGTAGGTGTGTTTGTGTGCAAAACTGGTTTAAACTCACCTTTGAACTCCATGGATCCTCCCATGTAGTGCCAGCCCCCTTGTCCTGGGTTAAAGCATCTTTGAAGTTACTCTAATTTACAATGTGTATGAACAACCCCAAGAAGCTGAAAATAAGCCGGATGATCAAATTAGCATATGGGTGTTCCATTTATATCCCCTTTTCTCTTCTAGCAGCAGGGAAGAGGTGTTATTGGAGCCAACTTTTCCTAAGTGTAAGGGTTGTCCCATAGTGATGTAATCTTGGCACCCTAGGCTGGCTACAGCTATATTGGCTTTAGGGCATTTTATAATGGCCATTTAACACAAAACAGCTACACCACAGCAGATAATCTGGCCCAGAGTGGAAAGTCATCCCTGTAATTCCACTCCAACTAAGCAGCTGCAGATTCTTTATAGTGCCCTGAACACATTCTTCATAAATCTTCTAAATTGTCATCTCGCATGATACCGGCTGCTGAGAATATGAAGAGAGTTTTTGTACTATCTAAAATACATTGCATGCTAAAGAATGTTCCACGCTTTTAGAATTCTTCTGAAGGACAGCAAGTAGGAAAAGAAATAATTCAGTTTTAAGGGTGTTTTTATGCCTCATTTTACGTATACAAAGTGTCCCTGGAGTGCTCACCTGAAAAACAGGTGCTTTTTAAGTGTCTGTTTTAAACAGTGTCTCACTTGTGAGACTCCTGATAGGTAGTGTCAAGAGACACTTTTTTGGAGTGTCATACTCAAATAAAATAAGGGTTTATAATGCTCATCATAACTGCACAGCTTTAAAGCCCTGATTTATAATTTGTCACTTGTATTCCAAGTGCAAGGTAAGAATTTGTAAATGAAAACTTTGTATTTAAGATTTATTAGCATGATTTAAAAATATGTTTTAGGAAAATACATTTTACTGACTTATGAAGCCAAACATTTTAGCCAAATCTGATGTTTAAAATAATTTCTAAATCAAAGTCTTTGTACAGGATTTATTATCAGACTTTTATAAATCATAGGGAAGATTTATAACTCAAATGCTAAAACGTATAGATTTATGTATCCAAATTAGAAATGAGTAGGAAAAAATATGTCTGTGGAGTTCATTTCTTCTCTTAATCTGGTCAATTGCAGGAAACATTTCCCATGCCTTTTAATCTATTTCACATTGTAATTCAAACTCATCTCTGAAAATATGTGCCAAATTATGGTCAGCGCAAATAGGTGCATTTGAAATTATCTTGAGATGGTCTGCCCCATATTAATGGCCTGTAGTTGGTTACTAATTCTGTCATTCAGAACTATCAAAGTGAAGTATTAAGTAAAAAAGGGTTAGAGTAAAGGTTAGAGTTCTGATTTAAACTGACACATTTCTACCCAAATTAACCAATCTGGCTTAATATAGAACAGTATAAATTATGCTCTTTGCTATTTTCTTCCTCTTACCTTTCCCCAGTTACAATGTCACACTTCATTGGGCATAGTCTTTATCTTCAGTGCTCCTGTTAAATAACAAAGTCAGTGATTTGCCTAAGAGACCTGTGAGATTGGTTCCAGTGCTGTAGAACAGTGTAGCATGTTTTTATAAATGACAGGCTTATTGCAGTCCTCATATTGTTTTTGTGACTTGCCCCCAACGCTGTACCCAGGCCTCCTTCTCATGCAACAGCTCAGGTTAATCCTGGTTGACTTCTATTCATTCTGTTGATTAAATGCTGGTTAGGCCCCTTTGTGCTTGCAGGACTTATTATTTGTAAATTAGTGGTGAGGCTGCTTCCTGAGAGAAGGACTGTTGCCAAGGGGCCGGCAGCACTGCATTGCCACATTTTCAGTGATCATTTTTCCTATTGATTATTTGTTTTTAAATTTTCTTTTGACATGTCCCTTTCCTCACTAATAAGAATGAAGAAAACAAGTAGGTGAAGACTCTGTAGAGCTTCTTAAAAATGCATCCAATTCTATTCTCAGTGGGAAGCAACTTGGAAACATAACTGCCTATACTTTAGTGACGTGCAAATATGTTAACACATTCATTATTCTCGTGTATGGTTTCTATGAACACGCCTAGTCATTTATAAAGAGAATGAATTATTATTACTTATTTACAATGTGGTAATGTGCAGATTCCCTATCGAGAACAGGACCCCATTGTGCTAGGCATACTAAAACTAATAGAAGAACATATGAGAGGTAATGTGTTCTAGTGGATATGGCACTGGCTGGGGACATATGAGACTCAGGTACTATTTCTGGCTCTGCCACTGAGCCATTGTGTGATGTTGGCCAAATAACTTTACCACTCCTTGACTGGCTTGTCTATTTAGAATGTAGTCTCTTACTATGTGTTTGAACAGCTCCTAGCATAAAGGAGTCTTGATCTCAGTTAGGCCTTTGGAGCACTGCTCTATTACAAGTAATTAAGAACACCAAGACATGCCCACTGACCTGAGGAGCCATGGTTTGTTTGTGTTTTTAAATAATAAATCAGAATTTCACATGTTCCTTGAAGCAATCCATTTGTTGGCATGACTCTATAGGCTGGCATTGGCTGCAGCATTAATCATCAATGGTTACATTTTAGTGAGGTCAGGTCTGCACAATCCTGGTTTAATATGAAAGCTCAAGGTTTTGTAGAATTGATCAAATGTCTGTTGTGGTTTTTGGTTTGTGTGTTGTTTTTTGGTTCAATATTGGTAGTCAACTGAGGACCAAATTACTCTGTTGACTTCAATAGCATTGCCCAAAAGCAGTAAACATGGTCCTCAGACTCTGAAAGCATGATTTTTTCAGACACTGAAAGTACTATAGATTAAATTAATTGGCTCCTGCTTTTTCAGTTTTTGCAAAGATATTTTCACCATAGATGGCCTCAAGGAAAATCCTACATTAATATGAAAGGACAAACCCGAGAGCAAACATGTATAAAGCACCTTTCATCCTTAAAAATCCACAAGTGACTTACAGATTCTGCAAATACGTAATCACATCCTCACCTTTACACTCATTTACTTCGATGGGGTTATTCAGGTAAAGTTAAGCATATCTGTAATAACTTACAGAATAAAGGGCAACATGTAGTGTTCCCCCTCGGGGATAAAACACTGAAGTTGCTTGAGGATGCACACATCCACTAAATCAAAGTTTTAAATAGAATTACTATACAATTTTGCTGCTTGTGCTGTGATCATAGACCTCTCTCCCCCTACGCGGCACGTAGAAGCGGTCTGCAAAGCCTTTCCTGTAAGTCTGCAGAATGTGAGACCCAAGGTGGTGGGGTGAGGTTTTGTGGCCTGTGATGTGCAGGAGGCCAGACTAAATGATCATGATGGTCCTTTCTGGCTTTAAAATCTGTGAATTTTTCAAAGCTACTTAGGCACCTAACTCCCATTAATTTCAATGGGAATTAGACACCTAAAAAACGTTGAGAATCTGGGCCCAAGTAATGAGGGAATTGTGTGTTGGGCGGGGCCATGATCCATGGAAGGAGCTTTCTTTCAGAGTAAAAATAATTCCCTTAGGGCTGTCTTTTTACAAACAGACCATAGAAGTCAACAATTAGAGGACTAGTATAGAACTCGACTGCCTGAGAACAATATTTCAAAGGTTAGAAGTGAGATGTTTCTGTTTAAAGGAGAAATATCGTCAAGTATCTAGGGAGTGGTAAGGCATGTTCTCCCTGATTAACTGACCAACATAATAGGAATCATTTCCACCCTGAACTATCTATAGCATAAATGCTTCCTGATACAGATGTGATTTTTGCTTTAAAAAAGGGCTTCAAGAGCTTTATGTCTTGGAAATCTGTTTTGCAATCTGTTTAGTAAATAACACAATGTATTTGTAATTTGTGAAAATAAACACAAAAATTCAGCAATGTTTTCTGTCAACACTTGTTCTTATTTTATAGGCAACTGTCAAATTTTCCAGTTGCCAAAACATCGTAAACCAAATGATAGTTGCAATATTATTTTACTTTGAAAATTGCTTATTTGATCTGCTCTTACCATATTGCACATTTTATACTATTGTTGAAGTGATGCAGCATCCTGTTCTTTCTCTTCAGATATTTTCAGCAAACTTCCTCGTTTCCTTTTGCAGTACATATTCTTCTCAGAGGCTAATAAGAAAAATAAACAATTGTCTTACATCAATCACCCTGAAAATCAAATACATTTAGTCAAAAACCTATTTTTCTGTCTAAAACCAGTTTTGAAGGAAATGTTTGACCAGCCCTAATAAAGAGTGACTTCTCAAAACAGTTGTCACTACTGGTAACCTTCTTAATTGTATTGTGTGTCTCATAATATTTGTTTTTCTTAAACCGCTTTCCCCTGGATTTACTGAGAACCTCAGTTTTCATTAAAAGACTAGTATGTTTGTAGCCCTCAGGGTTCTGGAGTAGCCCAGCCAGGGAGCTCAAAAACATGACCTGAGTATAACCTGAAGGCTTATTAACCATAAACCTGAATTATATATATACTATATATATATATATACAATCTCATGATATTTAAACCAATGTCATGATTTTGGGAGGCTTGCCGCATGATTTTTGAATGGCAGTAGTGAGTTTTTAGAAAGCGAAGTAGTTGAAATTGTTTCAAGAGTTTCGGAATTGTGGTGATGCTATCACCTCAGAGCAAAAGCGGCCATTTTCCTGACATCTTCCCATAGGAAGGGCAGCCTCAGAGTAGATTTGGCCTCTGGTAGCCTAATTTTGGCAGGACGCTGTGCACAAAAGCTTCACAGAAAATCCATTCTGAGCAAGAGATGTGCAGATTGGATTTTCTGCCTGATTTCTGGCTCTCCCAGAAATCGAAAACCCAGAGGAGTGTTAACACATCTAAATTGGTATGCTACTAACCTCTTAGGGTTTGTTTAGAGATAAGCTCCTTTGAGGTCCTGCCTTGAAAATGTATTTGGTCACTTGAATCCAAATTAGCAGTCAGCTGTATGTGGGCAAACCCCTGAGTCAACTGACATCGGTGGAGAGCCACATGGGTGCAGAGGTCTGCCCACAATGAATCCCTTGTCCTGGGTGTCTGAGACCCAGGTCCACAAAGGGATTTAGCTGCCTACAGCCCCAATTTAGGTGCCTAAAGTCTCAGATTTAGGAGCCACTGTGATCCACAATATACCTGCTCAGCTGCTGCCTAACCCTGTGGTCACCTAACCACTTTCTGTAAAAATTCCCTAGGTAAATTTCTGCCTCTGGACATGTATATTGCTGCCTCAGGTGTCTTATCTCACATCTAAACCTCAGCAGCAGGATGCTGAAACAATGTTTATACTTGGGGTGCTGAGAGCCATTGAACCAAACTGTAAACCCTCTATATAATGGAAACTACTTCAAGCCAGGGGTGCGACAGCACCTCTAGTCCAAGCACCTTTGCCCAGCATAATCCCCAAACCAGGGGTAGCACTGCCTATCTTGCCAGCAGGTCCCAATCTGATAGGTATACTATGGGCATTCCTAATTCCATAAAATGGCCAGGGGGAGAGGAAGAGGCCTCCCTTATATCTTTTAGCCCAATAGTCATGCAAGATATGGGAAATCCTTTTTCAATTCCCCCCTCTGTCTGCTGAGGCAAAGAGACATTAATAGGGGTTTTGTATCTTTCTAGTGCATGCCCTAAATACAGAGCTCTGAGACATTCTAATGTGGGGCTCTCTCAGTCTCTCCACTGTGCATAAATAATTACATCTTTCTTAGGTCAGAGAGAGAATGACTCTTTAGTCCTGTGGTTAGAGAAAACATCTCAGAGGTGGGAAAAACTTTCCCCTCAGCAGAGTGGGGGGGGAATTGAACTGTCATTTCCTACATCCCCAATGAGTTCCCTAACCACTGGGCTAAAGCCTATAAACTGTCAGCCTTTTTCTTTCCCCGTCCTCCCTCCCATGACCATTTTGCATGCAATTAAGCATACACTACTATCATTCTTGCAAGAAATGATTAGGTACTGGACTTCAGGAGAGGGTTCCTTGCTGTGACTTGCAAAAAGAGATAGGCACCTCCCTCCAGCCCTTACCTAGGCACTTAACTCCTTGAGAGAGGCAAGGCTTAAGACACACCCTCAGCATCTCCTATTGGCTCTCGTAGGTGGCTCGCTTCCTGGAGTGCTGGCTTTGTGGATCCCATTATTAGGCACCTATCTCCCTATGCATTTTAAGTGGAGCCTGGGTGCCTAACTTAGGGTTTGTGGATTCCTCTGTAACAGTTAGGTACTGAAACACCTAAGTCACTTTGTGGCCTGGCCAGGGATGTCAGTAAAAAACAGCACTACATGACTACATGAAACCTGGAGTGAGGAGTATGGGTTGCAGCAGAGAAGAGTTTAGAAGAGGTATCAGGAAGTCAGTGTGTCTGCTGATGGTAAGAATAATAAGTTGTAATTAGAGCAGCTACTTAAATAATTACTTTAAAAAATCCAGGTATGTTTAAGAGGAATACAGTTCTCTCATGTTCAAACCTAGCAGATGGCATATAAAACAGCCACCAACCTACCCTCTTACAATAAAACTTTACAAGAATCACTGCCTTTGCTTTATCATGTCACTCAGATTCTACCAGCTCTATCTGACTAGGAAATCCCAGCAGGCCTAAAGTGAGATATGGACCTAAATGAAGTGGAGCAGTTTGATTTATCTGCTTTAATTCAGTTTGTACAAATAGTTAAGAGACAATCAGTGTCAACCTGATTTAAGTCAGTGGGCCTCTCATGGACCAGCAGAATCAAATAAAGTACCCAACGACAGCAAAATTTCAGTCCATTTCTTCAGCATTGAGTTTATTTTCCAAAACAAAAAGGTCCAACTCTAATCAAAACAGATAAACTGGGCCCTGTTGGCTGGCCACCACTAAAGCCTCTTCCTGACAAGAATTCTGCCATTGCCTATACAGCAGGTATCTGCAACTAGGTGTTATAGACAGCCCCTTTGCACTGCCTTTGACTGCAGAGGTTCCCTCTTTTATAAGAAGTACAGCCTCCAAGTTGATATATGGCTCTTAGTCACCTGATTCAACCACAGCCTTAAAGCAGGTTGCTGGGTGGCATGCATACATTTTAGGGTCAGTGCCCTGTTAGACCTGGCCTCTAAGTACTCTGATAATTTTAAGTGACTCTATTAAGTAATATAGTAGAATATAAATCCCTATCAGACATAGTACTGGCTAATGATTAAGACAATCCATTTTATCCTCTTGTCTCAAAATATCTATCTGCTCTGGGGATCTCTCTAGGTGCGTATATAACACCCACAACATATCTTAGTACTTTCCAAACACTATTCTCAGAACATCCCTGTGTTGTAGAGACATTTTATTATTCCTTTTTATAGCTGAAACTACTGAAGTACAGAAAAAAGTAAGTGACTTGCCCAAAGTCTCAGTAAAAGTCTGTAATAGGTGGGAATTGATCCTGGATCTCTTCAGTCCAGGTGTGGTAACATAGCTATAAACTTGTGGGTCTACTCTTGCTTTCTGTCAATTCTCTGCCCTTCTCTTGAAAAATCTTCCTCTGTGACTGCGTGTTTGACATTTAATTCTCTAATTTGGGTTCGCCTACTTAGAGGAAAATTTTTCAACATGATTTTTTGGTAGCTGACCCTTTAAATTTGGGAGAGAAGAAATCTGAAGCCATTTTGCAGCTGGGTTTAGAGGGAGACTCAGAGCAGGTTCCATCTTCTCAGCTGGTAAGTTCTTATTACATTTTTCTCTTTTCTTTTTCCTGTGAAAGTGAGACCTCCTCGCATGAATTTCTGTAATAAAGTTGATACATTATCCATAGCTTTAATTTTTAGTGGCTAGACAATCTATCATTGTGTAAACAACTTAACAAACCACAAATGCTTAATTTTAATGGTTTACTATTAATAAATTGCCTTGTCCAGGGTGTACAGTAAAATACATAAAGTATATGACAGTTAAAAAAAATATCTGGTACTGCTGCAAATGCATTTGCTCTATTTTAAGGATTACATACTCTATTATAAATGATTTAGAGAAGGTTTAATACATTATTTATCAGGCAATAAACAACTTTTAAAAGAAATGTATTTGTAGTAGTTGGTGACCAGTTATACCAGTTTTACAAGTCATTCATCATAAAATAAGTGCAGACATAAATGTTACATAAAAATTAAATAAGCCATTTCAAATTATGGAATGAATGGACCTGTTTTGAATTATGGGCCTGATCCTGTGATAATAATAGCCAATTACAAGACAGTAAAGTCAGCACTGTTCTTTGCTTACATTAGATTTTATTATCAGTATGTACCTCCTGCAGCTTTATAAGGAAATCTCAGTGCTGTAACCAAGCTTTGCACTGTGCTAATGAATAGCAAATTTGCTGGTCTGGCATTTTGTTCAGGACAGAGCACTCAGTTATCTCTGATACAGCCCATTAGCTGTTACCATGTTGCTGAAATATGGGCTTGAGGAAAGGATATATTAGCCACATAGTCTCAAGGGGACAGATCATCATAGTTCTTACTTAGTCACTCAGGAGAGTGAATCCCTCATTTTACTTCTCTGTGTGGATTGCACCTCTGGCTGTGTGGCAGAGAGAACAGCATTTACATGCCCCCAACTCGCCACTGTAAGAGAGTCAGTATGGGTGGGAAGAGCCTTGTCTCTGTTGCCCCCAGCTCTTGCTGGCAGGGGAAGTAGCCAAATACATGGGGGCAGGAGGGAGAGGAAGTAAAACTGCTTCCAAAAAAGGTTGAGGTAATCTGCTCCCTGCTTCAGAGCAGTAGAGGATTGTAATTTAGTCACAGTTGGCTGGTCCACTACTGGATTGGTTCAGTTACATGCTGCCCTTTATGCAGGGCAGCTTGCAAAAATACAGTGTTGCCCAATTAAGTGTAACTGTAATCCACAAAGTTATCTGTATAAATATTAGCGATTACAAAATGCTATTGCAGAATTGCTTTTTCTTTTGTATAGACAGAACTGGTAGTGATGCCAATTCCATTTTAGGTCCCTGTTTTCTTTAGTTCTTGGCTTTGCCGAACTTTAACATTTTGTACTGACATTTTCCATGTTTGGCTCTGCTTCAGGTTGAATTTTTCTTTTGGAAAGTTTGAAAAAACTAAACATTTTTACTTTGAGAATGAGATTCAAGGGACTTAGGCATTGCCCTCTGACCCAGATGTAGGTGCTTATCTCTGCTTGGGATTCACAGCCATGAACCATCTCCTGAAGCCAGCCCCCACCTGCTTGGGGAACTTATAACTCTTAGCCCAGTGGTTAGAACACTCACCCAGCTTTTGGGAAACCCAACTCACGTTCCTCTTCCAGCTGATATTTAATTATTTATACAAAGTGGAACAGCGTAAGTAGGAGAAATGTTGAGAAACATCCATCCCAGAATATTCCATAGTTCAGTGATGAGGGAACTCTCCTAAGAAGAGGGAGAAGTGGGTTCAGACCCCTGCTTCAATTCAGGTAGAGGGGGAATTTGATCCTGCATATATACTCTAACCACTGGGATATTGCACATGGGGGTTGGGTACTGCTACCTTCTCCAACTCCTCTGGCTGTGTTGGTGTGGGTTCCAATCTGTTAAGCAATTCCTGATAACACCTACTGGACTGAACCTTATGAGTAAATAGCTAGTGAAAAGCCTGCTGGGGCTTAGGTGTGAACCTGATGCCTGGCAACAGGACTGTTGTGGCTTGAGCCTGCCTACTTCCTGGAACCCAAATAGGAGCAGATTTTTAGGTTCCTCAGGAACTTTACCAGTGGAGATTAAGACACTTATGGGACTTTAGGTGCTTTTAGGGTAAGGCAACAACTGAATAGGAGTTTTGAAGATCTACATTTTTGAGTTAGATATCTAAATCCTTTTTGGATCTAGCCTAAATATCTTGGGTTAAATCAGAGCCGTAATCCAGAAATTGTTATCGCAAAGATTTATTTCAAAATCATATGCTTTAAGGAGGGGGTTTGTATGTTTTATTTTCTTTGTGTTTTTTTAAACTGTGGAAGTACACGTGCTTTAGTAAAATTCCCGTCTTGTCGTCGAATCTCTACTACCGAAAGACACAAACAAGAATTAGAAATTTGGTAACATTATGCCAGCATTTTTGCCACAACAGTGAACAGAAACCTTGACGCATCAGCAGCACTGCAAGCTAGGTTTTTTCCAACAGAATTTCTGTCATCCATGTTCAGAAAATGTATCTGATTGTCCTCTTACATTTTCTGTTGTCTCTGTAATAATTGATCCAGCCTCAGAAAGTGTCAAGAAGTGCCAGTAGGATGGTTCTGACTAGCTTGTCACAATGAAAACTCCTGCAGAACAGTTTCCGAGAAGGGGGACAGACAAAATCAAAGTAAACAACCATGTGTTATGTAGCTGGGAAAAATAAGTCTGCATCTTCTTTGATTTACACTTGCCCCTGTAGATCAGGAGCGTCTCCTCTAAAGTCAGTAGGGATTCATTGGTGTAACCAAATGGAGAATCAAGTGATTTATTTCAATCATGGCTTTGCCCCAAGTGTTGCTTAATGTCCAGTGTGGTGGTGTCATGCCGCAGGACTGTCCCTTGAAGCAGACCTATCCTGCAGCCCTATACGTCCTTTGGCAATATCCGGATCAAGGTGAGAGTGGGGTCAAGGCTCCAACCATTTCCTGACTCCAGCAGCTCACTTCCTGCCCACCTGCATCAGATGGAGGTGAGCAGCTCTGCTGTGGCTGCTTATACCTCCACATAATGACTTAATAGATAGGCATAAAAGGGCACCTTATTCCTCTTCAGTCTCCTATACAAGTGTGCAAAGAGGTCCACAATCCAATTCACAGGCATTCTCATAAGAGAGGGTCCTATATGCATAGTTGATGTAAGTGTGAAATGAAACTGAAAAGGTAAGTCTCTGGCCTGATTCTCCACTGCAATAGTCCAGTTTTATGCTGGTGTCTCTCTCTCTGAGGCCAGATTGTGCTGCTCTGGTGATGCAAAGTAACCATAGATGCAGTTTACGTAGCAAGGGAAATTGGGTTTGTGGCACTTTGCATTGCTGCAGCAGTATGAAACAGCCAGGACATACTGGAAAACTTAGCCCATTGGTTTCAGTGGAGTTGCACTGGTACAAAACTGGAATGTAATAGTGATGAAGGAGGCCCAAAGTTTTCTAACCAGTAAAAATGGCAGCTGTGCTTCTGGCTATTTCATTTATGCACATTCAAGAATTCTGTCTATAACTACTGCTTCATAAACAACATATAAACTTCAGCAGCTTCTTCTATTTTTTTAGTTTTGTGCACTGTTTGTGTTGTGTATGAAATAATTGCTGAAGCTTTGCATGTAACTAAGTTTAAGTATACTCTATATTATATCTGAAGTGGCAGTGAAGGTACTGTGTCCTTAGGCTACAAGGGCAATAATAAGCAAACAGAATTTTAAAATATTGTTACAAATCGTACTCAGATGTGTGTCAGATTCCCCAGCGTACATATGTACTGGCACACATAACATCCAAACTGTTGCACTCTGGAGGTTTCCTGAATGTTTACCTCCAAAACACTGTATCCATAAGGGATGAATAAGAAATTAACCTCTCAACCCATTTTTTTAATGACTGGGTCATTTATACTATGTACTGCATTGTAAGTCAAGATATCCTTTCTCTAACAGCAGAATTCTCTGAGGAAAAAAATTTCTTTGTTATACTTTTAGATTCTTTTGTGACACCTAAATTTGTTTGAATTAGATGTAGAGAGACCCATGCCTAGACAGGACAGACGAATGATATATCTTTCTTTATTATAGCTGTTATTTCTGCATGCTTGAGTTGGTTTTTGACCTTTCCGGGTTTGTGGGAGGCAGAAGACTGCTGGAAACAGAAGACTATAATGACAAGAACAGAGACATTATACTTATGAAAAGTGTTGTTTTTGGTGGGAACAAAAGTTTCACAGTGATTAAGTGGTTTGATATAGAGTGGGTTAGGGGAACCTCCCAGCCTCCTCCCAAAAGGTGGTGCAGCTACAAACTGTATTAGAAAATGGGTGAGTAACCCTGTGGCCTTTTCTGTTAAGCAATCAATTAAACAGAGAGTTTAATAGCAAACTCTAATTGTGGTTTCACTGCATTAGTAGACTCAGCACACAGTGTAATGCATATTATGTGTAAGCATAAACCTTGATATTTATGCATTGCTTTTCATTTAACAGGTTCTGAGGATGAATGTTAGATATGATTTTAGATAAGAAAAGGAATATCAGGTAACGTTAACTCAGATAACTGGGATAATATAAATATCTACAGAACTCTTTAAAAAAAAAAGTTAAAGTAATGACAAAACTCTTCTGCTCTTGGTTCTTTTGATTAGCAAAATTTAGAAACTTATGTAGGCTATATGCCCTGCAGATATACCATCTAATGCTGTTACCTCATCAAATCTCTCAAAATAAGACAGGTTGGCAAGTATTCACATGACAAATCCATAGTGACCCCCTAAGTCCTGCAGGAAGTGGAACTGATGATTCAGTAGGTGGCACCCTTTCCTCTGTGTCAGTACTGAACCACTACCACAGCAAGTTAGGGAACATTCTGCTACATCCTTCATATTAGATGTGAAGCCATGGTCCTGACCAGCTGAGGGCATTCATGATCCCATGACACTTTTTCTATAATTTATAACATTTATACATAGTGATAAATACATTGTTTACTGAACTCTAAATCAAAGCACAAATGAGATGTCATAACAATATTTCTTAGCAAATGAAATTGGGGCAAAGTTGCCTGGGTTAAATATTACAGTATTTCTGATATGGGCAAATAATCAGGACTTTAATCCACATATGACTACTTGAACTGAAGCCATTTGGAAGTTATAGCCACATAGCTAAGACAAAATTGGGGTTGCAGGGTGACATTCAGCCCTGGTATAACTCCATTTAAAGTCCATGGAGAAACACCTGGGATAAATTTGGCCTATCAAGTTTTAAGGATCTGTCCTGCTCCCAGTGAAATCAAGGAGAGTTTTATGACCGCATTAAACAGGATAAGAGATACATCTTTTATATGCAGATTAACTTCCTTAGAAATTTTTTAAAGGAATGATCAAAAGTTCCCTTGTTGAGATATTGTGTCCAATCACAGATTACTGAAAGTGTTGCATTAAGAATTTAGAAGGAATGGTCATAATATCTCAAGCAAAAACAATTACAGAGAATATCTTAACTTCTAAATTACATATCCATTTATAATAATGTGTGCTCTTAGGAAATACTTCAAACATTGATCAGAGACGGAGGGTTGCGAAATATAACAGAAATTTCCCCTGATCCATAATTTTGAATGGAAGTCACCAGTAAGGAGTATTTGATGAAATGATAACTGTTGCAAAGTTTGCGTTTTGTAATGTTTTCTTAAATATAGGTAATGAAGAATCCTCTAACTCAGGATATAGCATTAATTATATAGTGGCAACCCCAAAGAACATTTTTTTCTGTGAGATCTGTTTTTGCAGAAATGTATAGGGAACAAATATTCTAATGCAGATTTCTTGCAAATTCCTCACTGCAGGGTGTTTTCTTGAATAACCAGCAGAATGACTAATGGAATCAAAAAAGTTATATCTGGAAATGCACAATTAGGTTATCCAATCCATCCCATTACTAATACAAGATTGCAAAGTACATCAATGGAAGCAGGTACATAACTGCTGGTATCTAACTATATCAGTTATTGGGGTGGGGGGCACTAGTGACTAGAGCTGGGAAGATAATTGAGTTTTTAGCTTGCTGGCAATTCTAAATAAATAAGTAAGCAAATAATCAGGTGCATATAGAATTTTCAGTGACTCACAAGTTAGAAAAATTGTTTTGGGTCAAATGAAATGTTTTGTTTAGATTTGAGGCATTAAGGGTTAGAGTCACAAAAATAGAGAAGGTCCTGCTGCCTATATAGGATATACCTAAACAGCTAGTGGTTAGAGCACTCAACTGTGATGTGTAAGAGCCAGGTTCATATTCCCCCCTCAAACAGGGATATGAACCCAGGTTTCTCCCTTACTACCTCAGTGCTCTAACTACCAGGTTATTGGCTATTCTGAAATGGGTTTCTCCTGTTGAAGCAGTTTACTGAGTTTAAATAAATAAACATTGGAGCGGGGACTGGAACCTGAGTGTCCCCCTTCCCAGTGAATGTCCCAACTACTGGGCTACAGAATCATTCTCTCTCTCCCCCACCCAATGATTAAATGACTATTTAGGTAAGTGGTTCCCCAATTTCTTAGTAAGGTAACCCACCAACTGCATTTTGTCTCTTTTGTAACCCACCACTGCATATATGCACCCTGCACCACTAATCCTTAATCCCTCTGGGGCAGCTGGGCCAAATCTGAGTGGCAACTGCAACCACATATGTCAGGTTGCAATGCCTGGAGCGATGAGTTGGGCAGGATAGAAGCCACCACTGCAGAGTGAGCATGGGTGGGCTTATTCTCCAACTCCTCCCCCTCCCACCCAGGCTTCCCTCCACAGTGTGCCGGGAGAAGGTCATGTTTACCTAGGCCGGGGCCAAGTGATGGATTAATCTGGTCCTGGGCATGGTGACCCATCTAGAACTTTGTCAGGATGTGACATTTGTAGAACAAAGTACAACAGCTTCAGCAAGAAAGAATGAGAGAGCTCCCACCCACCTCAGAATAGCCAGTAGCCTGGTGATTAGGATGCTCACCTAGAAGCATGGACACTGGGTTCAAGTTCCTACTCCAAAGCGGGGGATCTTAATCTTGATCTCTCTCTGCCTCCAGGTGAGTGGGCTGTTAGGCACAAGAGGGAGGGGAAGCAGGCGTGGCACCACCAAATTTTCTTCCTCCTTTGGCTTTCTGAATGGTACCTAAATCCCATTGTAATTCCTGCCAAATATAGGTTTTCTTGGTTGCAACCTGTTGACCTATGAACCAGACATTTTTAAAGGCCGTAGCGTGCACATGAACCAGATTCTCATAACCCTTTATGGCTACGCTAGGAAGGAGAAAATACAAGCTTGCTAAAATTTTAAAGAATGATATAGTGACATGTAACAGTGATCTGGTCTTTTAACTGAGCAAGTCTTAGCAAGTCTTAGCCCCAATAGTCGGGATATATGGATCTAAATACAATGTACGACCACAAAATAAGGAGTATGCAAGAACAGTTACTTATGCAGTTAGGAAATTTATGAAATATGATGGAAATGTACAGAAAAGCTAGGTATATTTTTGGGTTAGAACAAGAGAATTACTAGGAACCGAAACTGCAAATACCCTAAAGCGATGTGTAGATTATGAGCTAGGGGTGTAATTCCCCGACTCATAAACACATACTCCTGGTATCTGTTGTTGAGCTAGAGTGAGTATAAATAGAAGTATAACCACAGTAGACCTGGTAGTCTCAGTGGAGGCACGGTTGGGTTGTGCTGAGTCGATATGGGTTTGGACTTCGAATAGCTCAGCCATGCCTTTGCCTCCTCTACCCTTTCTACTGTGACTACTATTGCTATTTATCTTCATGCTAATTTGATGAGCGCTAGTGCAAGTACATAAGCAGGGGAATCACACCCCAGTTAGTAGTTAGGTATAACCTGAAAAATATATAATCTCAGGTATAATCGTGAGAAGCTGTAAATAGGCAATCAGAAGCAGGATGGGCTGGGAGCAGACTGCAGGTTTTGGTTCTCTAGATTGGTAGCAGCTATAATTACACGTCTTTCTGTGTTATGCTATTGAACTGATATCTAATAAAGCTAATAAAACTTACTTCCTCGAGGTCTTCTAATTATTCAGCTGATTTAAACTCGAAGCATTATTTGTTGAATGCATAATTATGATGCTTTTTAATTATTAGTTAGGGATTAATTACTTATTAGGGGATTGACAAATTAAGTATCAATTATTGATTAACAAACTATTTGACAAATTTTACACAAATTCATAAATTAGTTTTGGTAAACCCAAAACTGTATTTATCGGTGAATAATTATTTGTTTAAAAATTTCACACAGCTCTCCTTGGGACAGCTACAGTTAAGGTTGAAGGAGAGTTTCTGTGCTAAAACCCTTTCTTCAGTTGATCATAACTGTCCAGATTTTGTATCTTTCATGCTGAAATTTTCCAAGGCTGGTTTCTGCCTTGTTCTGGATTGTTTAGTGAGTTTGAGGAAAAAAGTTTCAGCTTCTTTTGAGACTGTTTTGGCAAATGTTATTTTCCTATAATAATTCTACTTAAAAATCATGTGGTGATTTGATTTAAACGGATATCATTAAACAGCTGTGGATGGGTTTAGAAAGTGAAAATTTGGTGTAAAATAGTCTCTGTAGAAGATTATTATTTTGATTTGGCCAAATTCTGATCCTATAACAATAGGATATTGTGTATGCACAGTAAAAATGATCTGATGTTTTAGCATTTTTTGCCAATACAGAAGGTAACAACAGAAGCATAACTGAGCAAATAACCCATAATAAATAAACACAATCTTTTTTCCTGTTCATGGATTGGGGTAGACTTCTTACAGTTTTCTCAAATGTGTTAATGAAAATTTTTCACTGAAAAGTTCTGATGTATAATTATTGTATAATTGTATAATTATTGGTTTGCACTCAGTTAATTTCAAGTATCTAGTCAAAATTAAACCTTTGTCACTTGGATTTGATTGGACACAAAGGACACATGCTCTTTTTTGTTGTTGTTCATTTCTTGATTGGATGAGTGTAACTCTTAGAATCAGGTTTCTGGTGATTTCAACATTTGTAGAATTCTGTGCTCCACTCATGCCAGTTAATATAACAATATGAGCAACAGGAAAAATTGCAACAAAACAATGAAAAAGGCTTGAGTCCAATATGCGGGATGTGATTTTTACCATAAAAAAATGTAAATAGCACCATGTACTTCCAGTAGCAGGATGAAATAAAAAAGGCACAGCCTGCTAAAATGAAGGCATGAAGCCCACCATGGATCTCTGCATGCAGATCTAATTTATCTGTTCAATTCTTAGTTACCACAGTGATAGTTGCTCTAGGGAAATCCCAGATAGACAGATCATTATGGTTTGCCAAGTCCTCAAAAAATTAGCAAGGAAAATAACTGGGCAGCACAAGTCAAAGCATCCATGATTACAGGTTCATGATTGACGGACTCCACAGATGACCATCTCCCAGCTTGTTGAGATAGCACAGCATCTTGAAATGAGATAGGCATCTCCATGCATCCTTTGTCACTGTATACAGCACTGATCTAGAAGTTGTCAGATGGTTTGTTTTCACTACAGAATTAGTCTGAGTTCTTAGAACCATAGAAGATTAGGGTTGGACAGGACCTCTCGAGGTCATCTAGTCCATAGTTTCTTAACTTGTGGTACGTGTTCCTGTGGGGGTATGTGATACACAAGCAGGGGGTATGTGGTGAAAAACCCAGTGAAGGGAGCCGGGTGGCAGCTGCCGGCTTATGGTGGCTGCCAGGTGGCAGTTGCCAGCTACTGGTGACCACTAGGTGGCAGTCGCCCACATCTCACCCTGTCCCAGCTCCCAGGTAGGAGCCCAGCATCTTGCTGAGTGGCTGCCACCCATGCCCCGGCTCTGAGCCGAGAGACAGCCTCCTGCGCCCTGGCTTGAAGACGGGCAGCAGTTGCCCACCACCTGCCCTGATCCCCGGGTCCCAGCGTGTGAGGAAGCCTCCTCCACCCCAGCTCAGATTGGGTGGCAGATTGGGCTGACTGACAGGTGGCAGCTGCCTGCATCTTTTCCAGGTGGCAGCTTTCCTCCCCGACTCTAAGCCTGGTACCCAGAAAGCCAGGTGGAAAGTCCATCAGCTTGCTCAGTCCTGGAGCTGGGCTCTACACACAGGTTTACTTGTCAATTTCACTGCTTCACAATCTTGAGGGACCCACACAGTGTGATTTGCCCCAGGCCCGCAGTCCCCTAGGGACGGCCATGGGGAGAACTACTATCCACTCCGGTGGGCCGCTAGTGACTGCTCATACCTCACAAGTTCCCGTCTGTGTGAGGAGAACCCCACGTGACCCTGCCATCAGGCCATACTGATTGGCTGGCTTTGACCTTTGCTCCTGTATGGAGGAAGGGGAGTGTAGAAGGGCACCTCGGCCGGCCCCCAGACTGGGAGCCGAGGGAGGGACTGCTGGGAGCCGAGCAGTAGACCAGCAGGGCGGGGCCCCCAGTAAATCTGCCCGGCAACAAGCCGGGATTGGGCCAGCACGCCGGGCCGCCTGTCAACCCCGCAGGCCAGGCCGGATAGGCCCGCCGGCGACGGCCAATCCGGCCCCGGGAGGCGGGACTTCCCCAGGAAGGGGAAGGATAAAAGCTCAGCCCCAGAGCTCAGTAGGAGGGAGGCAGCAGTGGGAAGCAGACCTGCTGCCCTGGGCTCCGGCCGGGGAAGAGAAGGCCTGCCGCCCCGGGCCGAAGCCCCGCCGGTCCCGGGACCCATACCGGGAGTGGGTCGGCCCTCCGCCCGCTGGAGACTGGAACTGGCCGACGGGCCCTAAGGGGCGGCCGCCCCTCCCTGCAACCCCAGCCGGGCCTGAGGAACCAGACCCGTCCTGGTGGGTCAAACCGCCCGAGGCCGGGCCAGACCTTGAGGAGCTGCCCGAGGAGTTGCCGGCGGCTGCTCCCCCGGAAGCTGGACCAGACCTCGAGGAGTTGCCGGAGGCCAGGTTCCCCAGTGAACAGGTGGACCTAGAAGAGCTGCCGGACTCTGAGGACTTGCCCCCGCTGCCGCCTCCGGACGCCGACGGATGGGTGAGCCAGCCGTGGGCCGTGCACCCCGCTCCCGGGTTGCTCGGGGTCAGTTCCTGGGAGGACGGGGAGGAAGTGGCCCAGGGGCAGCCAGGCCTACTGGCCAGAGAAGGGGCACAGGCCCCGCGGCGTGTTGCGGCCGGATCCCCACCGCACCAGTGGTACTGATGGTGCCACTGGTAGGGCCCTGGGCTGGGACGCAGTGGAGACGGGTGGGCCTGCGTCCCCCTCCCCCCTCCTATACCCGCACTTGCCCCAGCGAGTGAGAGGGAGGGAGAGTCCTAAACCGCCAGCCAGACGGCTGGGAGACACCCGTCGCAGCCTGCCCTGCTGCCCAGGGAGCAGGCCACATAGACTGCTTGGTTGCCTGCCCCGTTGCCCAGGGAGCAGGCCACATAGACTGCTTGTTAGCCTGCCTGCCCTGGCCCAAGGGACCGGGCGCTTGAACTGTTTGCTCGCCTGCCCTGCTGCTCAGGGAGCAGGCTTCT
>ML675610.1:64349368-64513736 GCA_007922155.1 Mesoclemmys tuberculata
TCTTGAACTGTTTGCTCGCCTGCCCTGCTGCTCAGGGAGCAGGCTTCGAGACTGATTGTCGCTCGCCCGCCCTGCCAGAGGGCCGGGGCGAAGGACTGCTTTGCTCGCCCGCCCTGCCAGAGGGCCGGGTCTAGGGACGGACCAGTCACTAATTCCCCTTATATTGAGGAAGAGTCCAGGACCTTCCCCAGCGGTTGGGCCCACCGGACGGGCCGCCGCAACCAGGCGGCACAACCGCCGTCCAACACGAGGAAGAAGGAGGGGAGAAACAGCAGGGGCGGTTTGTGATCTGCCACAACCACACAGCACTGAAGAACTCAGAACTCTTCTGCTTTATGAGAAATACATTTGTCCAGCGGTAAAGGGGGGAAAAGATTGTATTTCTCAGAGTGGAAAACTGAGTACTTATTAAAATTTTCAGAAGTTAGGGGGTATTTGCTACTTAAAAAGTTGAGAAACACTTCTCATATATATACTGGATATAGTCCAACCCACTACTCAAAGCAGGAACAACTCCAACTAAATCATCCCATGCTGGGCTTACTCAGGCATTGCCTTTTAACACCCCTCCCGGCCACACACGAAGACCCCTCACTCAACTTTAGTGAGGCTTTCACCATGGGCTCTCTGGAACAGATAGAGATATGGATTAGAACCTGGGTTCTGGTTTCACTGTGGTTGGTTAGTTCTGCAGCTATCTGGTTCTGCTTTCCCATTCTCCTGTTTCAGAGCCCTACTTTCCATCTTCTTTATGATCACTTCCTATTTCTGCATCTGATTTTGGCTGTTGTCAGAGACAGAATACTGGGCTAGATGGTCTGATCCACTATGGCAATGCCAGTGTTCCTATTGAACCAACTTCTGTTGGTGAGAAAGACAAGGTTACAAAAAGCCGCTTTTTGTAAAGTGCAAAAGCTTGTCTCTCTCACCAAGAGAAGTTGGTCCAATAAAGGATATTAACTCACCCACTT
This sequence comes from Mesoclemmys tuberculata, assembly GCA_007922155.1. Classification (NCBI taxonomy): domain Eukaryota; kingdom Metazoa; phylum Chordata; order Testudines; family Chelidae; genus Mesoclemmys; species Mesoclemmys tuberculata. The sequence goes on from ML675610.1 coordinate 64,350,340, forward strand.
TGTGTCTCTAACATCTTTTTGGACTGACATGTCTATAACACTGCTTGCAGCCTACTATGAAGCCATTTGCTTCTCTCTTTCTTGGGAACTGTTCCATCTCCTAATACATTCCCTATTATTATATTAGTTCCCCTTTTACACTGCATACAGCCTTTACCAAACCTGTTATTGCATGGTGGTTACCATAAAGAGGTTTTTCCCAAGCCATGACCAGTTTTACTATGCCATATGTGTGCTGGTTGGAACATTCTTGAATTCAGGATGAGTAAATAGGGAACTTAGGCTACTCATTAGTGTTGTTTTCTCCAACAATGAAAGAGATTAAGGCTCTGGAGTTTCACCATGGTAGGAAATATGAAGCAAATATATTCAGCAACTGCAATCTCCTATCTGCAATCTGAAATCTCTGTTCTGGTGTGACAAGGCAAAGAAGAAGCCTGGAAAGGTTTAAAGGATCCCTGCCTTTCACATGGCTGGGCAGAATATATAAGAAAAATGAATCTGGGCTGAAAGGGAAGAGGGGAAGGCAGGGGGAAAACCTCTGGGATTGTAGCTAGCATTTTTCAGTTCAGTGGCTTTATTTCATGTTTATTTCTTTTGTGCTGGAAAAATAAATTGTGTCCTGGGCCTTAAAAGGACTTGGGTAGGAAGTTTGCTTCCATTCCCAGGCTGTTGAAGCAGCCCACCCACTTACAATTTGCGTGCGTCTCTCTCTCATATGAAATAGAAAAGTATTAAATGGTGCTGCTGCTGTTCCCAGTGGTTCTCCCACTTTGTCCACACACACACACACACACACACACACACACACACACACACAAAAGCCATTAGTGCTACTATTACTGCTGTTGCTCAAGCCAGTGTCAAAGATTTTCTTCTGAAATGCAAGCTATTATGTTGTGCTAACTGCCTGCAACCTCTGAGAAGAATTTTGGAAGAGCTTGCTGTTGGTATTGGGAGTCTGCATAAACATGATTTGTAATATTTTATAATTTCACTTACATTTTATGTTCTTCCAGATGCAGATTTCTTAGGGAACTGAAATGTACAAGAGGAAACTATAGTTACTTGAGAGCCCTCCCCGCAATCCACTTTCTAATTCTGGCTCCTTTTAACTGCAGACTCAAGAAATGTCGTATCATCTGTATTATATAAATAATTTGTTTATTTAAAGTAAGGAGCTATTTGGTTATTTGAAGAAGTTTTATGTCATTTATGTTATCTGTGTTATTTGCCATGTTTAATTGCTTTATTGGATTAATGTCCCATAAGAGACTATTCCCCAACTGTTAGATGTCAAATTTATGTTTGCAGAACATTTTAATTTGTTACTAAGCACATAAGGAGTGCTACATGTTGTAAGAGAAAACCTGTAACAGTGCTTATAAGTGCCAGTTTTGAACAGTTTATTTAAAAAAAAAAAGAAGATATGTACTTTTTATGTGTATCCACTAGGGATTCAGGGGACAAAACGCATTAAAATGACCTTATTAGTTAACTTGGAAATGCTATTATCTTCTCATAGTGCTGTAACTTTGAGTCTGTCTCTAACCCTTTTAAAAGGTATTGTTTGTGCATGCATGCATGCACGTGCACACATAAAATTGTAGGACTGGAAGGGACCTTGAGAGGCAGAACTAAGTATTATTTAGACCATCCCAGACAGGTGTTTTTCTAAGCTGCTCCTAAAAATCTCCATTTACAGAGATTCCACAGCCTCCCTAGGCAATTTATTCCAGTGTTTAACTACCCTGACAGTTAGGAAGTTTTTCCTAATGTCCAGCCTAAACTGCCCTTGCTGAAATTTAAGCCCATTGCTTCTTGTCCTATCCTCAGAGGTTAAAGAGAACAATTTTTCTCCTTCCTCCTTGTAACAACCTTTTATGTACTTGAAAACTGTTATCATGTCCTCCTTCAGTCTTCTCTTCTCCAGACTAAACAAACCCAGTTTTTAATATCTTCCCTCATAGGTCTTAGGTCACATTTTCCTGATCTTTAATAATTTTTGTTGCTCTTCTCTGGACTTTTTCCCGTTTGTCCACATCTTTTTGGAAATGTGGTGCCCAGAACAGGACACAATACTCCAGCTGAGGCCTAATCAGTGCAGAATAGAGCGGAATAATTTCTTCCTGTGTTTTGCTTACAACACACTTGTTAATACATCCCAAAATTATGTTTGCTTTTTTTGCAACAGCATTACACTGTTGACTCACATTTAGCTTGTGATCCACTATGATTCTCAGAACCCTTTCAGCAACTCCTTCCTAGGTAGTCATTTCCCATTTTGTGTGTGTGCAACTGATTGTTCCTTCCTAAGTGCAGTACTTTGCATTTGTCCTTATTGAATTTCATCATATTTACTTCAGACCATTTCTCCAGTTTGTCCAGATCATTTTGAATTTTAATCCTATCCTTGAAAGCACTTGCAACCCTTCCCAGCTTGGTATCGTCTGCAAACATTATAAGTGTACTTTCTATGCCATTATCTAGATAATTGATGAAGATATTGAAAGGAACTGGGCCCAAAGCTGGTTCTTACGGGGCCCAAAGCTGGTTCTTACGGGACCCCACTCAATATGTCCTTCCAGTATGACTGTGAGTTACTGATAACTATCCTCTGGGAATGCTTTTCCAACCAGTTATGCACCTACCTTTAGAGTAGTTCCATCTAAGTGTATTTGCCTAGTTTGTTTATGAGGTCATGTGAGACAGTATCAAAAGCCAAGTCAAAAAACCAAAACTCAAGATATGCCACATCTGTCACTTCCCACTATCCACAAGGCTTGTTACCCTGTCAGAGAAAGCTTTTAGGTTGATTTGACATGATTTGTTCTTGACAAATCCATGTGATTGTTACTTATCACCTTATTATCTTCTAAGTGTTTGTAAATTGATTGCTTAATTATTTGCTCCATTATCTTTCCGGGTATTAAAGTTAAGATGACTGGTGTGTAATTCCCCAGGTTGTCCTTATTCCCTTTTTTATAGATTGACACTATATTTTTGCCCTTTTCCAGTCCCCTGAAATCTCTACCATCTTCATGGCTTTTTGAAGATAATCACAGATATCTCCTCAGTCAGCTCCTTGAGTATTCTAGGATGCATTTCATCAGGCCCAGGTGACTTGAAGACATCTAACTTGTCGAAGTAATTTATAACTTGTTCTTTCCTTATTTTAGCCTCTGATCCTACCTCATTTTCACTGGCATTTATTAAGTTAAATGTTCGATTGCTAATAAATTTTTTTGGTGAAAACTGAAACAAATATGTAAGTTAGCATTTCTGCCATTTCCACATTTTCTGTTATTGTTTTTCCCCCTTATGAAGTAACAGGCCTACGCTGTCCCTTGTCTTCCTTTTGCTTCTAATGTATTGGTAGGAATTTTTCTTGTTATCCTTTTATGTCTATGTCTCTAGCTAATTTAATCTCATTTTGTGCCTTGACCTTTCTATTTTGTCCCTACATGCTTTTGTTGTTTATATTCATCCTTTGTAATTTGACTTACTTTACACTTTTTGTAGGACTCTTTTTCTGTTTTTCAGATCATTGAAGATCTCCTGGGTAAACCAGGGTCGTCTCTTGCCATAGTTCCTATCTTTTCTACGCACTGGGATAGTTTGCTCTTGTGCCCTTAATAATGTCTCTTTGAAAAACTGCTCACTCTGTTGAACTGTTTTTCCCCTTAGACTTGCTTTCCATGGGATCTCACATATCAGCTCCCTGAGTTTGCTAAACTCTGCCTTCTTGAAATCTGTTACTTTATTGTGCTGTTTCCCTCCTACCATTCCTTAGAACAGTCTGTCACATTTATATTGTTATAGTGAAAATTGTTAATGGCTTTTATCAAATGAGTCGTAGATCTGTAGACAATCATAGACCTGGTTAAACCTGTTGGTTGGGCTAAGCACCCTTTGGTAAGGCTAAATGGAAGGAGCAATTAAGCTCCTTTATGCAGGGAATATAGCTGGACAATTTTTTTCCTCACAAATAATTTATTCACCAAAAATCCAGTTTTGTGAACTTGAAATAAATTTGTTGGATAGTTTCAGCCAAAACAAAAACAGGCCAGATTCACAGGCACAGTGAGAGGGTACCTTAGTTTCTCTGTCTAAAATAGTCTGGCAAATTGTGCCAGACCTTTCAGAATGTGTTTGGGAACCAGTGCAATCCCAAACCCAATCTTTTACTTAGAAAAATGCAGAAAGTCCTGAATTTTCTGATGCTCTCTACTTTGTTCATGAGCTGAAGAGTAAAAATACAAAATGAAGACACTCCTACATACCAGAAATAATAGCATAATATTTAGTGGATCTGATATGATCAGCAAATGTTATGGTATATCTTAAATCACAGGAAGATAAAAATGGACAGCTTTAGTAAGACGATGCAGAAAACGAATCTGAAGAACAAACCTCTACACAAAGCACAAAGGGAAGAGCTGAGCTTTGGATTGGGAATGACTTGTACATGCAGACTTTCCTTCAGTAGGCATGGCACACATACATTGAACAAGTAGCTGAAATTCGGTCTGAGTCCCAATGAAAGCTCTACTGAAAGAATAATCATTTACTCAAAAAAAGAAAAGGAGGAAAAATGAAAGGGGTGGTGGTGGGAAGCACTCTGCCTTTGCTATCAATATCTCAAAGATAGGCTTTTATTTCTTGATTGTACCACATGCTGACGTGGATAAAGGAAGCAAAAATCATCAGGCAAAGACTTCATGAAACAGTCTACATCATTCAGCCTTCCTGTGAACAGGAACATGGGCAGAATATTAAGAAGAAAAATGCTGTCATTAATAAACGACAAGGAAGTGCATGCATACTGAGTACTTTTACATCCAGCCTTCTACCATAGGGATCTGAAGGCTAAAATTACAATCTTATTTAAGAATCCAAGGAATCTGTCTGCAGATGCTGCTCAGAAAGCATGGCAGTGAACATCTGGGGAAAGGGGTAAGTTTTCAAAACTGTGACTCTAATAAAGCTAAAGCCCTTCACAGAGCTTTGAAAATCTGCTTGCTATTAGCAAAATGGAGTGCTTAAGTGTGACTGTGGTATCCTAAAAGCTAATTGACATTAAAAATATTATGTACTTTAAGCTTGCAAGAGTGAAAGAGCAATGGAATGGAAGAAATCTTGGCACAGCGTGGCACTGAAATCAAACACACTCCAGTCTCCTTACTTGCTTTTGCATTTCATTTGGTTCTTATTTAAGAAGAGCTGACTCCAAAGTCTTTTAAAAAACATCCTCTTTAAAATCAACATGACACACAGCCGTTTGTTTGTTTGTGTGTGTGTGCTTGATTGATTTGATAGATTTCTAAAGGGACAGTAGCACCTGGTGGAAGTAGACAGATGTTTCATAAAGCCAAATGTAATCATAACCTTTGCTTATATTAATAGCCTTCTGTTCTTTCTGTTTTGCAGTATCTAGATAACACTGAGGTGTGAATAAAAGATCAAATGGATGGAATGGTGTAGGTTTTCAATAACTGTAATTTCAAGCACCATACTTATTGTCAAAGATCAAATTCCTCCACATACATACAGCTTCTCCTCCTGTTTTCAGCCAGATCTTCTCTTGAGACTTTGAGAACGGTGTGTTTTAATTGGTTCTGCCCCCCTCCCATTCAGAAAACAATATTCAGTCAAGGAATCTAGAGCACCTATGGTTCCCTAAGTCGCAACCACAAGCCCTTTCAAGAAATCTATTTGCATGGTAGTTTTAGATGGTGTACCTTCAGCATATTAAAAAGGGATAGTCCATTGAAGAAATCCTTTGTCATTCACATGGTAGTGCTCCTAGACCTATTGGCTTGTTTCATTGAATTGAAATTGAACATAGCTATAAGAAAGCTGCATAAACAGGGAAAGCATCCAGATTTCATAATGAGTATCAGCAATCCCTTTTTGCATGCAGAATTGCTATGTCTAGCAACAAGTATTTTAGTTGGACCAATGAATACAAGTTCACAGACTGAACTTAAGGCTTTTGGAGTGGTAAAACAACTTTCTTATGGCTAAGAAAGTTGTTTAGAAAGTTTAGACCACTGGTCTAGTGGTCTAAATTGTGGAATATTTTAATTATTTTTATTTCTGAGGAGCACAGTCCACTCTTACATTCTAATGAATATTCTCAGTTCTATTATTATAAGTGGTGCTTTGTTTTCTTTGCCATTATGTTGCCCAGACATTTAAGACCAGATCAGTAGCACAAGAAAAGAAGCAAAACACAGAAGCAGAAGGTAGCAAACTAACAGCCTATGTAAGAGCAGGCGATTTTGGGAGAACATGTGAGATCTGTGTGACTTGGCAACTACTGGTCTTATATGATGTAAAAGAATTGAATGAACTGCCTTTGTATAGTTTTCTCCTGATTCTAACACTCTGATAATGTGGGGATAGCAGCTCTTAGGTTATCACAGTTGTTGATAGCGCATGGGTTTGCCTCACATTTTTTGCTGCTGTCAGCAAAAGTTGAAGTTTGCTGTTTAACTGAAAAATTTTTTTTGTGCTGTGTCAAATTCAGGACAAAGCATGAATTTTGCCATAATACGGTTGTATTAGAAAAAATGTATTTGCAGTGGAAGAAGCAAAACTGCACCCTGAAAACATTTGTGACATCTCAGGAAGTACTTACTTTTGAAAGATTTCACATTTCTCACTGATACTCATGGAAGGGAGAATGGTAGACCCACAGAGCACTAGAAATCAGCCTGGTGGCTTTTGTCTTTTGGTTGCAGGGTTGGCATGGAAACCTTTGTCTAGCAGTAGCTTGGAATCACTTGTTCTATGGATTTGTTGAACTCTTGACTAGAAGGGGAGATATCATGTTAGGAATTTGTGATAGTGACATCGCTCCAGTCTCCTTTGATACTCTTTGTCTCAAGGGGAAACAATACCCATCTTCCTTACCGAAGAACTGATACCATTTCTGTGGCATTCCAAAAGAGACCTTTAGAGAACCATTTTGTCTGGAGAGTGGGGGTAAAAACAACAAACAAATGAATGACTTGTTTGGCCCCAGCAATAAGGAAGGAGTAGCAAATCTATATTATTCCCATATAGATTTACAGAAATATGCTGGTGGAACCCTGTCAAGGATGCCTGTTTGGAGGTGGATTATATGTTCAAAGATCTCCATGAAGATAAGGTGAAATAGGTAGAACTTAATTATCCAATTTATTAACTATCTGAGATAATTCACAAAAGAGAACAAATTTTTGTGCAGTTATATTTAATAGCCCAGTTAATAATTAAATGCTTCTAGCAACTAAAATGGCATCACAACTTGTCAATAGGAGTTTCTTGACTTCATCTGATAAGGCAGATGTAATGGTGTGTACATTTGACAGCCCCCCAGTTCAGCGTGTTAACAGTTATCTTAAATATTGCCCAAAATTTACTTCTGAAATGAAACATTTGGCAGACATTCAGTGACACATCTCTTCTGTATCAGGTGGGTTAGAAAATCCTCCAAAGCCAGCTTTAACCTGTTCCAGGGTTGTCCTCTGAGGACATTCTCTTAGGAGAATGGATATGGATGCAGAGGGAGATAATGTGGTCTTATGGTAGCCATTGTTGGCTTGGGAAACTCAAATAGCTAATTTTATTTAGGGCCCACCACCAGCTTCCAAGAGGTGGGTAGGTTTGAACTCCCTATCTCCTTACAGCTAGGAATTTCTGAGAATGGAGTTGCATGCAGCAGTTCATAATCCTGGGCTGAGGCAAGACATGCTGGATGAAGGACCTATATAAATCCTGCCTTCTCTCACATGGGAGAAAGCTGATGGTCTCCCCTAGAAGAAAGGGCAGGTAGATCATTGTTTCTTTGGGTTTTTTTCATTTTTTAACTGTGGGATTTCATCTAGACAAGTCAGAAACAAAGATAAACTATCCTTAACACTGAAAAGAATGGAAAAGACAAAAAGGAAGTCTTTATTGTTTATATTTGGAAAAGAACTCTCTAGGCATGGCTGACATCTGCTTTGCCCTGCCATGATGGAATGTCTCCCATAAAGTACTGATATGGAAAGACAGGTTCTGGTGACAATGAACTATAAAGGAACCCTGAAATCTGCTTTTTATATTTCAAGGGTTCATTTCACAAACTTGGATAAAAGGAAGGAGGAAACTGTGTGAGTTTCCCCACAAAATGAATATGGAAACACATATATGTTATATGTTATGTGTGTAACTGCTTTTTCAATAAGGGGACACACAAAAGGAATTGGTAACGTGTATATATGTAATACCTAAAAATAAAATATCATCAATGCGAATTATTCTGTATTTGTGGCAATGTAGAAACACATTGAAGGTTTGGCCTTATCCCAAAAGTTTGCCACAAAAATAAAATGTCCCCTCCTCCCCTGCCCACACACGCACAAATTGACATGTCTTATTTTGATATCCTTTAAATTGCTGACCAAGACCCAGCACTCTGACTTCTGTTGTCAGCTGTGATCATGGCACCGAAAAGTGTCATTGTGAAAAATTGGAAAAGCACAGAAATTCCATTAATGACGGATGGCCATACACAATATGGGATGTGCTGGCTATGGAAAAAATTGATACATTGCTTACAAAATAAATGTAGCAACTATGCTACCACCTGGTACCCTTCTTTTTTAAATCTTGTAGGAGCTGTATACCTTACATTTGCCAGACCTTGAATAGTGCTAAATCCTGGGAAGAGAATGTATCAGTGACACTAATCAAGAAATTGAATGTCTCCCAAACGTTTTATTTAAGAAGTACCTTTTTCTGCAGTATTTAAGATAACTGTTAACTCTGAATTGGGGTTGTTACGTGTCAATATATTTTGTTTCATCATTTGATAGACATGCTATAATGACAACTTTATTTACTCAATGGTGCTAGCTAATAGAAAGACTGATCTGCTAATTGATAAAATGTGTACATAAAGATTTGACTTACAGGATTCAAAGACAGTATAAATTGCTAGTGTATCCCTGGAAAAAGAAAAGGAAATGCACTTGTTTAAAGCAACCCGAGAACACCCAAGAGCTCTGTAATCCGAGGTTTCGCTACACATCGCGCTCATATCCATGTTTGAACTGTACTATACAACCACAGTACAATGAACTGAAACTTGAGAATCCATTATTTCCACTTGGCGCCTTTTGAATACTCCTTTTTCAATAAAAAAATAAAGTTGTTTGAAAGAAAACGCTGTAATGACGATGTTATGAGGCAGATGCTAAGTCTTCCAGCCAGCCTTATAAAATACATTTTTGGGGTGAAATATTTCCCAGCTCACCAGTAACAACCTTAAATGGAACCCTAGTCCCTTTGAATGTATACTTCTCTGCAGCACTCTCTCTTATGCTTTGACACTAATTTGGTCTATAACAATGCCAAAAGCATAGGCTGGCTTTCACTATCTTCGTTCATCTGGGCCATGTAAGTGCAGGAAAACCATTTACATCTTTCTGTTAGAGTAGTGAATGTTGAAACACTCATTTTACAACTGAAACCAGTGCCTGAGTTGCACTGCCAAGATTGTTGAGATTAAATCATAACTCGCAGGAGCATCCATAGTGTAGAACTTAATGTAGGAAAAGGGTCTGCTGAGCTATATATCTTTTTATATTGCTTTCAGCAGAAATAGCTCTGGATATTATCAGGTCTGGATGTTGGTGAAAGCAACACAATTAGGGCAAAGTGAGTTAGGTAATTCTGTGGGTTATTTTTAGAATTTCTTTCAAGGGGTGCAAAATCCCTGTGGATCAAACAAAAAATGTACAGTGGCAGAGTTTCTAGGCAAAGCATTAAGGGCCAAATTCCAGCACTCTAACTTTGTTTAGTAGTGCATTACTCCTTGAATTGTCCCGTTGAAATAAAAGTGACAACTCTCACCAAGTAAGGCACTATCCAGTGTGAGAAAGGGAATCAGAGTGCTGTGATCTCTTATGAAGCCACAAACTAAACACAGGCAAGATGATTATATCTTTACCTTGGTTTAATAGCACCCTATTTACCAGATAGTCCCATTGACTTCACTTATGAAGGAACACATGATTCAAAATGAGTAAGAATATCAATCTGGTTTTAAATTAGTAATGGATCATTCCTTGCTCTGAATACCTTCAAGGAACATCTGGGTGGTATAACAAGTGCTGTTGGTGATGCTGTAGGAGCACTTTTCCATTTGAGTTAGAGGGGAACATATTCTAAGTGACCATTAGTGGAGTAAACATGAGGGAAGGTATCAGAATTTGGCACCAAAGCAATATTGTTCCAGTGTTCCAGCATAAACCCAGATTCTGCCACCATTACTCATGCTAAGTAGTATCTTAGTCCACAGAATATTCCATTGAAATGAATGGGACTTCTTGCAGAGTAAGGTACTATTAAATGACAGTAATGGCAGAAGAATCTGGTCCATGATGTTGATATTCCCCCTCCTGATGAGACACAACCCAGAGGCCTGGTCCATGTGAGGCCATTATATTTCAATGGAAAAATACTTTCTAAGAATGAAGAGGTTAATCCTACTGTCCTGACTAAATGCTAAACCCGTATAATTTTTTTTTCAGGACACCTAAATTCTCACTGAGCTTCAGTGGGATATATTTTTCTTCACATTCTGCTAAGAATGTTGGATAACATTGCTGTTCACTGTTAAACAAATGCAGAGTTTACTTTCGGGGTGACTGTATTTCATTGATGAGGGAAATAGATTTTACCAGTCTGGAAAGTGTTTCAGGATTTTGTTGGATAAAAAGCACAATGCAAAAGCAGGTTGCTATTTTACGCTTATATTTTTCATAATTGTGTAATAACACTTTGTTGTAGTGTGATAGAGAGGGCAATAGGAAAGCAGTCCAGTGGCTAAAACACAGAAATGGGAGACAAGAGGACTGGATTCTATTCCCACTTCTGTTGCTGACTTGCTATGTGACTTGTTAATCCCCTTCTTTTTAAAGCACTTTGACATGTCTGGTTGAAGTCATATAAGTGTTAAACATTTTATACCTCTCACGCTCCTGAATTTCACACTCCTTAGTAAATAGTGAGAAATATAAAATTTCACTCATATATATGTTCTGTTACTACAAATACAATAACATTTTTTAAATAGCCATTGAATCAAACAACAATAATTGGTCATGTAGTAGATCTGAAATTTAACTAACTGACAAAGTTGTGCTGAGAAACTTCACCGGGAGATTAAGTAAATGCTTAAGGGAGGTAATTCCAATTGCAAATAGTCCAGTGTGCAATCTTCACTAGTACATGTGGCTAGGTAGTGGCCTAATGAAGTTGTAAAATTACTGGGTTGTACCTTACAAATTCCCAAAATACCAGTACTCATAGGCCAAAAGAGGTCACCATTTTTGTGATTTCACTCAGGTCAATACCACCATTTATAGTGGTAATATCAGGAGTGCCAGCTATGTATCAGTGTCGACCAGTCCATTTGATATAACTTCTGAACATTTATTGTTCTCAGTGGCAGTACTTTCGGGAACGGCATTATGGATTACAGCTGTCAGTATTTTTCACACACAAGTTTGGGCAGTCAAATTCTGTACCACTTGTCAGCCCCAAAGGGAGATTTTGTTTTTTTGAAGAGCTGATTAGCTGTGAATACGAGTGTCAGGAGAGACATGCTGGATGGCTCTCAGAAATTAGGCACAAGAGTGCTCCAGCTCCAACAAGCAACCACCCATCCTACAATCCAACCCTAAAACACCACCATGCTGATGTCTGAGGACTCCTTTGGTGTTGGCACTTGAATTTTAAAAAATATCATTCTCCATGAAAAACATACCTTCTGTATTATAGGTGTCTTATTGCTGACAAATGGCTCTCGATGACAAATAAACTATTGTGCCTTTAAAGAAGAAAGCACATGGGTGGGGCAAAGACAGTCATCCATTTAAGTGTGCAACCTGCAATTCTCAACCTTTCGAAGCTGTGATTAGTCTTCTAATTGTGTGTCCAAATTTAGCTGATGCCTTTTGCATGCATAATTAATTATTTTTTCCTGACGATATTGCCTACTTTTTAATTACCACAGCAACTACCATTAAATACTAAGTAAGCCAGTCTCCAAACCAGCCTCCTCTTGAAGCTGGATACAGACAACTTGTGACAGGCATGCAGTCATAGTGAAATGCAGAAACTGGCTGTTGTCTAGGACTGTAGACTTGACCACAGGCTAATTCACTTACTGTGAATTCATTCGGTCTTGATTATTAGTATCCTGAAATATTGTTTAAATTTGGGAGGAAACTCTTATGATCAAAGGAACCTGTCTGTGGCTGTTGCCTTTAGCGCCCACAGTTGCATCACAGTTAAAACCAGGAATAGGATTTCTGTCACTAATGCTATCTATCTAAACTGATTTTCTGTGCTGTCTATACCTATTCTATGCTTCCATATTTTGCTTATCAGAATAATATCTGAGCAGCTGGTCCTTTCTTGGAGAGCACACCCACTGTAGCCAATGGGACCTTTGCCTAAGTATGGATTTCATGATTTGGCCCATTTCCTTCTTTTAATCCCTTGTTCAAGGGGGAGAATCCATGATAGCACAAACCAAGAGAACGAGAGAGTTTGTTCTGTAAGCATGCATCCCAAAGCTGAGTAATTCAGCCAGTGTGCAGTGGCAGTGGTGGCTTTAGACTCTGCCATCTATGCTGTCACTTTAGGAACCAGATGATCCAGAGGCCTGGAATAGAGCCAACAGAAAGCTCACAGCTTTGCTAAAAATGGCACCATTAGCGGCCCCCTCCCAACCAAACAACTCCACTGATTGCTCTAATATTAGCTTTCCCACTAGCCTGCACGCTCTGTGCTCTGTTTTCCCTGCCCAGCCTCTCTTCTGCTTCTGTAGATTCAAGTTTAGCTCAGCACAGCCCAAATCAAAGATGTCTTCTGACCAGCTCCTTTTCCATCTTCCTCCCCTGACTTGACTAGTTGATTTGTTGTGTACTCAAGCTTGTGTACTTATGCTTCAGTAGCCTTTACCAAAGAAAATTAGCAGAATCAGCCATAGCAAAGACCATAGGAACCAATGCTTTGTACCTCTGCATCCTCCTCCTTCTTAGAATCCTAAAGCACTTTACAAAGATTGAATGGATTAAGCATATCACCACATTACGTGAGGTAGGTGTTGTTATTTCAATTTAACATAGATGAAGCTGAGGCACAGAGGTGACTTGTTCAGGATCACATAACTTCTCTGCAGCAGAGCTGGAAATAGAGCTCAGACTACTTAAACGCAGGTCTAAGAGTTGAAAAATTAAACTGTGGAGTAGATTGCAAATGTGATGCAATGACAGCTCCCAGACTGTACAGAAATTTATTTTAGGCAGGCCAGTTTTGGGTTTTGCTTTTTGGCCATGTGGGAGGCTTGTTATATATTTTATTTTATTTTATTTTATGTTGCTTTTCAGTTTTATCCCCACCATTGCCAAATACTCGTAATCTCTTGTTTACATCTGATCTGCCTGGAACATTCTCATTCTCCTGCTATGTAAGAAGTGTCCACCTAGCCTACCCAAGGGATCTGAAAGAAATTGAATTTACTTGATCTCCCCTTTCTCTGCCTAATCAGTTTTTTGAATTTGCTTTTCTCTAGAATTAGTCAGGTGGTTTCATTTGAAAAAATTCTTGATGGGAAAATGGCCTTTTTTCCCCCCAAAATGAAGAAAATTTTCAGTAAACATTTTTCTTTAAAAATCTGCCTTTTTAGTGGGCGGGAAAAAAGAAAAACCCTAAAATGTTTCAAACTTCCAAACCAATTTTTGCTTTGTTTCTCTTGGTTCTCCTTCTCACCCTTTTTCCTCCTTCCCCCCACTTTTTTCTTTTTGCCATTGAAAAAGGGGAGGTAGAAATAAAAAAGAGATGGGCATGAGGAAATTAAAAATATTTTTCTCCCAGTGTTTTGTTGGATTTTTTAAATCTGAAAAATTCTATTTTTCTTGTAAAATATACTTACTATTTTTCAACCAGATTTACATCATGAACTGGTCATTGGCCAGTCATTCTCTCATCTGGATCTCTTCTCATCCAAGCCTGGCTAACTGTTTTCCTGTTTCCTTTCTGATGTCCCAGGTCACATTCTTTTATCCATTTCCCTTCCAAAGCCTCTTTCCTGAGTCCACTCTACTGAATGAAATTATATCTGTTTGCAACTCATCATTTCTCCTTTACATGGTGAAGAGGGGTCAACGTCTATAGGGAAAGCCATGATGCTTTGGAAACATCCAATGCCAGATTTTAGCTCTTTCCCATCCTCTTTTTGCATGTTTTAAAAAATATCCTTTTCTCTTTGAAGTTTCAATGTGGAGATCAAAATTATTAGTTAACCATGTACACACCTATATTTTACCTCTTACTAGTGTGAACATAAAACTAGTCTCACTGTATGACTTTCTGATTTCTGTATTTTGTTGACTATGTGATGTGTGTTAATTACTGTAATTATTTATATAACATAAGTAGACAAACAAAATTTGTCAAACATGTATTTATGTATAATATTTAGTAGACAAAATATGTAAATAACAAAAGGTTCTGAAAGGGCTCAAACACAGTGGTGATGGAAGAGATATACAGACTATACTAAGGCAGAATCTTGCCTCAGTTTAGAGTAATGTTCCTGAGTTTTTCAGTAGCCTTCAAAACATTTAAGTGTTGCTAAGACCCCTAGTGTCAGTTCTAAGGGCCTTAAGAATAAGACTGCTAATATATCTAGGTGATATCTTAATAGCACTTCTATCAGAGGAAGCTCTGTTAGTTCACATAAAGGCCACAACTCATTTATTAAAAGCCTTGGGCTTTTTAATAAATGAGGGAAATATCAATCTCTTCCCTTCAAAAATCAATATTGTAGCTAGGTTTTGGGGTGACTCTGCATATGACATATGGATACCTTGGGAAAAGAGTTAATACTGAAACCTGAAACTATGTCTACAAAGCTTGAGACGGCCTTTCAAAACTACATCACACACACAGACACGTTTTGTTGACCTTCGACTTTTCAGATGCCTTAGATGGTTTGGCAACAGGGACTTATCCAGCTACTTTGAAAGACTCCCTGGGCAAGAGCCACAAAGGGACTTAGGCATCGCTGTGGTCAGTGTTGAAACCCCTAACTTTTAGGTGTCTTCCATCCACAGCCCTGAGTTAAGTACCTACACTCCCTATACAATGCATGGGGATAGAAAGCTGCCTTAGCATGGGATACACAGAAGCCAACAAGCTGAGCAAGGCAGACTGTAGGAAATGCCAAGTACAGCATGTGGCCCAAGCCTCATCCCTCGAAGAGATTTAGATGCCTCCCTCCAGCCCAGACTTATGTGTCTATCTTTGTATTGGATTCGTAGCTATGAACCCTCCCCTGGAATTAGATGTGTAAGTTGCTTTTCTGTAAAATACATACATTGATGAAGAGGAGATTCTGATGGTTACACAATTATAACCCTTAGCCTAGTGGTTAGAATGTTCACACGGGATATGGGAGATCCACTTTCAATTCCCCCCTGCTTCAGTTACTTAAATTATTTATACATAATGGAACAGCTCCAACAGAAGAGATTGAGAAAGTCCTATCCCTAATCTACCCTATAGCCCAGTGGTTAGGGCATTCTTGTAAGAGGTGGGAGACCCAAGTTAAAACCCCTTCTGCACATCAGACAAGGGCTGAATGAACATCTCAGGTGAGTGCTCTAATTAGCTGGTAAACAATTAGAAGGGGGGGGTGCCAACGCCACCACTTCTTTCCCTGCCATTCTCTGTGGGTTTAGGGACCTCTGAGAATGCCTACTGGATCAGACCCATAGGCAAGCTAAGTGGGGGGAAAACCCAGTTTGATGAGCTTGCTGGGACTTAGGTACCTGAGACAGGTACCTGTGCACATACTCACTGACATAAACGTAGGTGTCCCTACACACGTAAGTTGCTACCAGTGGGCATGTGTGCAGGTATCTATAGAGTTAGCTGGTAGTTGAGCAGGGGTTTTGAAAATCTCAGTGGCACCTAAAGTGGCAGTTAGATGTTTTTAGGTCCTTTTGTGGCCAGTCTTTATCTAATTGTGGTTTTCATAGCATTGAGTAAAACCCTTTCATACTTCTTGTCATCTTGACTTTTCTTGCTGTCCAAATCACTATGGGATAGATTGTGATACACTTTCTCACACTGAATAGTGCCCTACTCCATGAACGGTGTGTGATATTGAAGTTGATTGGTCCATTTGTGGAGTCAGATTCTACTCCATGTGACTGAGTTTCAGACTCTGATGTATATATGGCTGAGAAAGAGAGACCACATGAGAACCACGCAGACCTCTATTTAGCTAAAAGTACTAGAGATTTCAAATACTATGTGTTGTATAGAACAAGAACTACAGCTGTGATATGGATGCATTTTCATCTTTAACTTGGTCTACACTAAGTAGCTTTATCTACACTAGACTTCATACTTCCATCCACTGCTGCTACTAACACAGCTCTACCAGTGTAATAATGAGGGGAATGTTAGTAAAGAAAGGCTGCTAGTGGACACAGGGGTTTTAATCACCCTATCTGTTCTCACTTGCTACTAGTGATACAACTCTGGCAGTCCCAGACCAATCGAAGAAGTAAATTCCAAAGGTGTAAGAGTCTCACAGAGAATATCCTGCCATCTACCTCCTTTTTTATATACCAGTGGGGCAACCCTGCTGACTGCAGCTGTGGCAATATGTCCTGGGAAGAGAGGTGGTCTTTCAGATCGGTTAGGTCCCAGTTCATTTATGGACTTATAGGTTCAAAACAACATTTTTAAGTCAATGTAGAAACCAATTGTTACCCAATGCAGGTCAAGGAGCACAGATATCATATGCTTAATGGGGGGTAAAAAGCACCACTTAGCGAATTGGTACATGAGTTCTTCACCAGCTACAAATTTCCAGGTACAGTGGAACCTCAGAGTTACAAACACCTTCAGGAATGGAGGTTGTTTGTAACTCTGAAATGTTCATAACTCCAAACAAAACATTATGGTTGTTTCAAAAGTTTACAGCTGAACAGTGACTTAATACAGCTTTGAAACTTTACTACACAGAAGAAAAAATGCTGCTTTTAACCGTATTAATTTACATGAAACAAACACAGAAAGGTTCCTTACCTTGTCAAATTGTTATTAATTTTTTTCCCTTTTTGAGTAGTTTAACACAATAATGTACTGGACTTGCTTTTTCTTTTGTCTCTGATTGTGTCCAATTTGCATACTTCTGGTTCCAAATGAGGTGTGTGGTTGGCCAGTCACTTTGTCACGCTGGTGTTTGTAACTCTGAGGTAATATAATGTAATGTAGATGTAAAATGTAGCACACTGCAGCAGTCTAATCTGAAGGTGACAAAACAGTGAATGACATTTGCTAGATTTGGATCCAAAAGAAATGGGGTCAGCCTCCTGGATATATGAAAATGTGGGGGGGAGACTACTTTCCCAGCTGCTGCTGCTGCTGTTCACTGTACTTCAAGTGGCAGTTTAATCAGATACATATCTGCATATATAAGCAACCAATTGGAGACACAGTAATGTGAGGAGACGATATAATTCCTGCCATGTCTGTCAATTGCTTTCTCCCCTAATCAATCAGAATCATCTCAGTTTTATCTGGAGTGCGTCTCAGCCAGCTAGCTCTCATCTAGGCCCTAAATGCTGGGTAATGCAATTGATTTTCTTTTTAGGGTCAGATGTGTGCGAGAAAGAGAAAGCTGTGAGAACTGATGAAAAATGCTCTAATTATTTATCTTAGAAATGCAAAAAATAGTTTATTCTGAAATGAATCAAATTAAAGACATTTCATTATATAACTGAAATATATATGTCACCTTAATATACCTAGGACTATACACAAACTGAAGTGCTTAATTAGAGTATTTGTACAGGGATTTCAGGTATGTATAGTGTTAAACAATCAGTTCCTTTCTTCAATTCTACACCAGCATAAAGAACAGGACAGTAGCTATATTATCCAGAACTTTCAGGTTGTATCAGAACTCTTGAAGGTGGGAGGACCCCTCCCATCATTTCATGGTGAGATAGATGGGAGCCACTGCCAGAGATTACTGATGAAGGGGCTCTCTCCAAAGCAACCCCACCAAGAGGGGTCGTAGAGAGAAGATATTAAAATAGGCCTATTTAGAGACTCTTTAGACTGTTACTTAATTATTTTTTCCACTCCTACCCTCAGATTGACTCTGCAACTGCTTTTGTGTGATAGGAAAGGTGAAAGATAAATGTAGGGCACTGTAAGATGGGTACGGCATGAGACTGGACTATGGATCAGGGAGGGAAATGTAACAAACCCTAGACTTCTAACGAGTTTTTATATGTTGTTTGGCTATTGATTTTTCTCTGTACTTCAGTGTGCCTAGTTTCATATTAGAGTGTAAAGCTCTTGGGGTCAGATTCTGTTTTCCTGCACAGAGCATGTTGCAGAACTGATCCATGATGTGGGGCTCTAGGTGGTTCTGAATCTGAATCTGAATAATAAATAAATGCAACTGGTTCGATTCCCCCCCCCGGGGAAGGTTTTATTTATTATTTGTAGTACAATAGTAGTTTGTTGTAAAATTTGTAGAACAATAGCACCTAGAGTCCCCAGCTGAGATTGCAACCCTATTATCCTAAGCACTGTACAAAATACATAGCAAGATACAATCTCTGCCCCAAACAGTTTTCAATCTAGATAGACAAGACACACACAGAGCACATTTTTAAAATAAAATACATACCATGAATTGCCTAGTATGTGAAACTGGTCATTGGCATGCAAAGTTGGTATTTATTTTAGATGCATGACCTTTGAAGAAGTTACTTCATCAGGAGCTCTTACTGTAATATTTTGATGGACCAGTGAGCACTCTATATTGATGAGACTGCTGCTGGTGGCTCTGGGATGATAATTCTGAATTAGGAATCAGAAACATTCTATGGATTCACTAATGCACTTTGCAAATTGAGAAGTCAACATCTTATTTTTGATACAGCTGCAGAAGGATACAGAATATAAAGTGCCTTCTGTTTGCTTTGAATCTGTGCACAATTTAAACACTAACAAAGTTCTTGAATGTTTTACATAAGGGAAGGGCATGAGAGGTAAATGGGCTATTATTTTGCTAGCGAGAAACTCCTAATATGCTTTCAGACAATGTTTGACAACTATCAATGTTTCAATTATAAAATGTAAACATTCAGTATGGTTTTATATTTAATTCAGTTTAAATGTTTCAACAGAAATAATAAAATGATGTTATATCATCATTCACAAAAAATGCAGGTGTTTATTTCCATAAGGAAAAGAAAACATGCCCACGTAACTATAAGTAAACTGAACTGGATGAATTTGATTTCATCTGTCCGCATTTTAGTGACATGCACAATGCTTTTATCAGGAATGCCAAAGCTATTACACAGATTGAAAAACTCAACATCTACTCATCTAAAAAGGTCATTCATATTTGCTTCAGGACTAAGAATAGCAAATGAAATATGTTTATTGGTCAAGTTTGAGTTCCAGAAACATTTAGAAAAGGATATCATAAAAAGCCATTCAGCATTTCAGAATTTTTCAGCTGAATATATTTTGGTAATGAAAGCTTAACGACATACAAAATATTTCTTGAATACTAGTGGCAGTAACAACAAACCTATCTCTATAAACATGCCCCATTTTAACTGTAAGAGCTGATGAGTAGGAGCCAATAGCCCAAGTGAGAGAAATGAAATAGTGTGGTGATGCTGCCACATGGGAAGCCAGGGCAAGACATTTTATGTATTATGATTTTCAGGCCATTAGCAACAGAGATATGGCACACTACAGCTCTGCTGTGGCCAGGCTAAAACTGGCTTTTCTGTGTCAACATTTGATTGTGTGTTGTATAACTATCGATCCAGCCTTGGTAAATGACACTGGGCTTAATTCCCAA
Source organism: Mesoclemmys tuberculata (assembly GCA_007922155.1). Lineage (NCBI taxonomy): Eukaryota > Metazoa > Chordata > Testudines > Chelidae > Mesoclemmys > Mesoclemmys tuberculata. The sequence goes on from ML675610.1 coordinate 64,370,300, forward strand.
CAAAAGCACAGGAGTGGGCGGGTGGGACGTTGAAATGGCCTCTATCAAAAACTTTGAGCAGCCCTGAAGCTGCTTCAAGTTACCGCATCTGCAGTCAGACACAGGGCCAGCCAAAGGTCCAGCAAAACAGCATGTGCTGTGCCATAATCTTTTCTCACTCCACTCTGCTCCCAACAAAGAGGTGGGAGAGGGAGGTATAGAGCCAGATATCCCAGCTTTGTGCCACCCCAGGATTCTTATGTGTTGGGATAATCTTCAGTTGCCCCTTTAGGACAGCTTTTTAGCTGCTTTGTACTGCCTTAGAAACACAAAGCTGCAGAGGAGAGACTCCTGGACTGAGCCCAGCATTTTTTTGTTTTGAATCCACTCTTTACATTTCCATCTGAACTTATTTCGCTCAGAAAAGTTTCTCCACATAAGCATATTTTGTCCTGTCTTACCATGGATGGCAATTCCTTATGAGTAAACCTCACCCTGTGCATAGGGTCAGCTCAAAACTTACACAGCACTCTTTTGAGAGCATAAGGAGGATTGACGTGGTACGTAGGCCTTGTGCTGGCCTTATGCAAAAGGCTGAATTTCACCCTAAATTATTTATTTAATAAAATATATAATCAACGTACACTCTTTATATTCCAGTTGGCTTCTGAGATAATTAAAGACCCTGTTAAAAGTAAGCACTATACCAAATCATAGTGCTTATTTGTCTGAGCCAGAAAAGATAATGAAAGTGGGAAAATATACTGGAGGCTCCTGAGGAGAGAAAAGAGAGCAGCAGATATCTAAGAACTACATCTTGCAGCCCAATTGGACTACTCGTCTGGATAATGACTGCAGGATTGCACCCTAAAGTATTCTCTCTGCTATTTAAACTCTCCAAGGTGAGCTACCTATAGTAAAGGTCATTTTTAGAGGATGAAGGGGGGGATTCTGACCAATATCTCACTCATATTAAGAGTTATTACAACAATGTCCCTACAGTGAATGTCCCTTTGACATAAGTCTATTATGCTTCTGCTTAAGGGGGTGGGAGAATGTAAATACTTTAAAAAAAAGAATACAATCCCCCCCAATGAAATCTAGAGTGTTTATGGTTTTATATATTTATTTATATAATAGATAGACAGCTGAAACCACAGTGTACCATGCTGACCCAATATTGTCTCATGTTCCTTCTACTGCCCCATCTATTTGGATACAATAGATGGATACAATCCAACGTAGTTGTAGCCGCTTCAGTCCCAGGATATTAGAGAGACAAGTTGGATGAGATAATATCTTTTTTGGACCAACTTCTGTTGGTGAGAGAGACAAGCTTTTGAGCCACACAGAGCTCTTCTTTAAGTCTGTGAAAAGCATTCTGAGAGTCACAGATAAATACAAGGTGGAACAGATTGTTTGTGGAGGAAATCAGTTGTGTCCTAGAAGAAGCAGCCCTTTGTGTGGTGGTCCCCATTGAGTATTGGTTGTAATTGTTTAATTATACCTTGTATGGGTTCCAGTGTGGAATGGTACGTAATAACTAGTGGTGTGCATTCAGAGGGGGTGAAATCAGACAATCACTACACTCAAATGTACTCACACAGGAAAATGATAGAAGTCAAAAAAATCACATCATCTGTGAGTGAACTCTTTTCTCTAAGCAATCACTGTATATCTAGCCTATCAGTCCTCATCCTCACAGGAAACCAGCACAACACTTCCAAAAGACAAACTGGGAGCTCTGCTACACAATAAAAGTCATAGACTGAATAGAGGCAGTGGATTTATGGCTTACTACAACAATCTGTAGCCCACTAACCCCCTCTTTTTCTCCTATGACTACAGAGCCTAACGAGGTCGCTCTGCCTTGAATGGTCCCTTAGAATATGTGCTAATTACTTATGCTGAATGATCTGTTCCACCTTGCATTTATCTTTGAAGCTCGGAATACCTTTCCCAGATGTGAAGAAGAGCTCTGTGTGGCTCAAAAGCTTGTCTTTCTCACCAACAGATATTGGTCCAATAAAAGATCTGACCTCACTCCCCTCATATCCATCGGTTGTCTCTTATTTGTACTTAGATTGTAAGCTCTTTGGAGCAGGGATTGTTTGTTCTGTGTTTGTACAGCACATAGCACAATAGGGTCCTGGTCTACAACTAAGGCTCCTAGTCACACAAATAATAAACAATAATATATTGAAAATATTACTGTATATGTGCATAGTAATGAATATACAATACAACATATGCACATGCCTGTTGGAATTTATATACAACAAACCAGTGGTGTACTGGGCGGGGTGGGGTGGGGGGACAGCCATGTCTCCAGGTGCCAGGTGGGGTGGGGGCGCCAGCCAGGCCCTTGGAGGAGAAGCCGCTCTTGTCGCAGGCAGACAGGGTGTACTCCTGACCCCTCTGTCCCTGCGCTGGGCGCCGGGGGGGAGCCACAGGAAACAGAGCCCATCACACTCTCCCCCTGCCACCAGGCAGCCCCCACCATCCCCACAATGGGGGGAGCGGGAAACAAGCTCACAGACCCTTCGCACAGGGTGCTGCCGCTGCCACTGGGAGGCGGGAGAGGGGGAGAGCAGGACACGGGCCCGCAGAGCCTCCCCACAGGGTGCTGCTACCAACAGGGTAGGAGTGCCAATGTAAGTATGGCCTCCAGGCACCGGGGGCTCCTGGTACGCCACTGTAACACACACCACTTTCCACCCTAGAAGACCCCCTATGCTGGGATAGGAGAAGAGGTTGGCACCAAGCTGGCCAGCTGATGAATTCTCAGCTGCTACTGCTGCCTAAAGACAACGTTAAGTCCCCACCCCAAGAATCTGGCCCAAAATAATTTAGAAACCAGATTTTTTTGCATACTCAAAGATGACTGGAAATAAAAAGCTTGTTTTGTAAAATGGGATTTTTTTCTTTTCTTTTTTTAAGCTTTTGGTTGCTGTTTGAAAAGTGGCTTCATCCGGACAAAACTTGCAAATGAATGCAAATGCAACTCTATTTTCTGTGACCTTATCAAATCACACCTCACTTCATACTCCTAAGCATCCGCAGGGGTTCACGGTGACTGGATTTTTTTTTTTTTTAAATGCCTGTGAACACGTAAAAGATCACCACACTGAGATAATTTATGACCTTACATTGGAGTAGTAGTGGCGTCTATTGGGGGTTAAGACACTGCTTTCCTCACAATCCATCCAAATGATTGAAATAATAATGCACATTTCTAACATATGGTGCCATGATAATATTAGTGTGTCCACTGCACTTCTCCAAACTACATGGGACAATGCCCTGAGAAACAGCGCTACAATGCTTGCTGAGCCGGCTGTTCCCTTTTATTTCAAGGCACCTGAGGTTCAAACAATTACTTGTGCAATTTATATCTTAAAGGAAGTGAACACATAGTAAAGTAGGGGATTGGTTTACCTTAAATATTGAACCATTAAATTATTCAAAATGTGTAAAATAATTAGATGAGCACTCATTTAGGATTTTAATGGAATATTGTATCTTTTTTCCCCAAGCATGCTAGATCTCACCATGTTTAAGTGAGATAAAGATGCAAATTGCATTTTTTTTTTAAAAAGTCACTGGACTTACTGACTGGACTTAAAGAGGCTATGTGCAGTGATTTTGAGAGTCACATTAATGTAGAAATAAAAATACAGTACCTGTACCTTCATCTGTACAAAAGATATTCAGTAAGTGGTGCAGCGGTACACAGCCAGTAACTTATTGGAACACAGCAAATTCTTTCTCCTGATGTCGGCTACTGCATGTGGCATGTGGCCGTCATGAAGTGCTAAGGAGGGAGGTGATGTGCATGGAAAAAGAAAAAAGATAGCCATGAACATGCTTTTTTTCATAAATAATTTTATAAGTGACTGATGTGACAACTGTTTATTACACTCTTCAGAACTGTTTTACTGCTATCTTGTGATACCTCTCTTCTGTCTGTGGTATCCATCCTTATCTCTCATCTTAAATTTAGATTGTAAGTTCTTTTAAGCAGACATCGCCCTGGTCTATACTTACCTGGAGATTCGGCAGCAGTCGACGGGAGTTACGCAAGCTATGCAGAGTAGCTTGCATAACTCCCGTCAACTGCTGTGCTTCCCTTCTGTGCACCATCTTCACTGCACTGCGCTGACGGGAATGGATGCAGTGCCACACCACTTGAGGGGTGGTTTATTAATGTCGACTTCCTGATTGATTGAGAGGGTCTACGTTGATCGTTCAATCAATCCAGAAAGATCAATCTGACTGCAGCTATTTTGCTGCCGTCAGTATTGAAATACCCAATTGTCTCATTGTGTCTTCACCTAGCACCATGGGATCCTATATATAAATATATATAATATTTATTATTGTAGGGTCAGGATGGATTTGGGTCTTTAAGGGACACCCAGTTGATATTCCTACCATTAGGTTCCCCTTATTCAATTGCCAAGTAGGCCTTTTAGAGAGACAAAGTAGGTGAGGTCCTTTTATTGGACCAATTTGTTACCTCACCCAACTTTTCTCTCTAATATCCTGGCACCAACACCACTACAACTAAATTGCATATTAGAATGGAAGATATCTAGGCCTTTTTTTTTTTTAGTCTGTACCTAGTGTGGGGTTCCTACATATGCAAGCATGGCCATCCTTTTAAATAATGTAGTGCAATGCTCAAATACTACAATCCTGCCTGTCAGAGCAAAGTTACATTTGATTGAGAGGATCACTGTTCTACAGTGATCATGACAATGCATGGTGTGCTTTGTTGATCTGATTTTGCAGTGCATGACTTCATTATTGAATCAAGTAATACTAGCATAAAGCTGGGCCTTGTATAAAATATTGTGTCCATTATTATCATTTAACACTTATAATATGACAATATTCAAAAGCCTGTATCGAGGTCAGGTTCTGCTCTGTGGTAGGTGCTGTGTGAACACGGATGCTGGAAGTCCTTGCCCATAGGGTTTACATTCTAAATAACAGACCAGGAGATGAAGGGCTGGGAAAGGTAAATTAACATCATGATGATGGGCACATCTTTGTTTGTTACATGTGATGTTATTGCTGCTATTTACCATGCCCACATATCCCGAAGAATCACGTTAGAAAACCCACTTAAAAATAATTATCAAAAAACCCCAAGGCAGATGAGATTTTTAATGCTGTAATAGATCTCCTGTCTGGGTCAGTGGACTATTTCCCATTGAGGACGTTGATAGCAATAATGGAAGTCCACCTGAGCCCCTGGTGATGATAATACTGCCAGCAGACATGCTGATAAATTGTAACAGGCACAGCCGCAGCAGCCACTCCAGAAACATCCTTAAAGTGAGATATCTTTTTAATGGCTGGGAAGACAAATGGCTCACATTTTATCATTGGATTCCTCCCCCTTCAGGAAATTGCCAATAAACATCTTCTCCCTAGCTGAAGATTTGGCAGTGAAGAGGGACATAACAAATTTAACCCATTCAGTTGCTTTCAGCTGTCTGTTTACTCGTAGTTATCCGTTAAACCTCTTCTTATACTGATCAATCTATTGCATTTCCATATTAGAATGAAGTCCCATTTTCGAAAGTGATTTATTCCTATTGACTTCCAATGAGATTTAGTACTTAAGAAATGGGATTTAGGCTTCTGTATTACTTCGGTGCTTCTGAAAATTTTACCTTTCCCTCATCTTTAAATAGTTTCAGTTTTTTTTGGAACCCAGTGGTAAAGCATTAAGGGCTCAGTCCAACCAGCTGCTCACACTCTGGACCTGATCCAACAAAGCATTTCAGCACATACTTAATTTTAAGCGCATGAGTAATCCCAGGAGTCAACTTCAATGGGACTCCACAGGCGCATACGGTTTATTACATGCTTAAGTGCTTTGCTGAATACAGACTCGAATGCACAGCCGCTGCCAGGATGGAGCCTGATCCAAACCCATGGAAGTCAATGGGAACTTAACTTCAATTAAATTTGGTTCAGGCCTTGTTTTGATCTCCTGCTTCTCTTCAGCCCCCAAACTGGAAAGTACATTTATAGGACGAAAGATGGATGTGTTCAGTTTTGTGGAAATTGCATTGTGGGTTGCAATGTAATAGCTAAGATGAAGAAGAATATTTTAAATATTTATAATCTTCTAATCAGCTCTCTTTATGCACCCTGAATGCATGAGGTTTTCAAAGACATTTCATGAGTGATGTTTGTGGGGGAACTTGCCTTTTAATGCTCAGAACTATGGTATCCTTTAGAAATTCAAGACTTTGTAAGCAGCATTTTATACACCACTGATTGCCAAAGGGGTTTTCCCAGCAGCTCTTATGTTTGGTTTCGAAAGTCCACATCCTGAAATGTTGTGGTTGTGGATGAAACCTGAAAAATTGAAGAGCATTGACTAGGAAGGGAATGTAGATCATAACATTGCTCTGAAGTATCTAGGTGTTCAACGTTATTTATGTTTGTTTTTCATTTAACAATATTTCTGGTGTGGTTTTTTTGTATGAGGATTTTGTGCTGTTCAAGCCCAGATAAGACTTGAGATGTGATTGTGTATTTATCTATCTTTTCTTTCGTGTTTCTGATATAGTATTATATTCTGTAATCTTATTCTGTAATCTTTAAATAAAGTGAAGAATAACTTCTGCTATTTATAACTAGCGAGTCTCTGTAGCTGCTTAAAGGTAAAGAGGTTACTCATAGCCAGTAAAAATTGACTCAGAGGCACTTTAGAGCTAAACTTAATATAAGAGAGACTGGGAGCAGGGATGGGTAACTAGGCCTTTGGCTAATTCAGTCTTTGGTACCAGTGAAAGTTATAAACCACATTTGTCAAGCTCTTGGTTCACCTGAGACAAAATCTGTTACTCAGAATTCTCAGTTAAGGTGCTCATCTGATTTGAAATAGTAATCTTTTTATTAAAAACAGAAAGAAATGAGGGCTCATGTAAGAGGGAATAAATAGATCAAATATGATGTTGTCTATTTGTCTGAGCAATAAGATGGGAGCCAGAGATTTATTTTGTTGTTCATTGTGTTCACTACAGTAATGCCTAAGAACCAACCATGAATGGGGTCTCATTGTGCTAGACATTGTACAAAGAGTAATAGAAAATCCTGTCCCAAAGAGCTTACAAGCTAAATAGATAAAACACACAAAGGGTGGAGGAAAGGGGAATAACACATGCAGAACAATCAAAGTGATGGTGGCAAACATCATGTTAGCACCACAATCACTACTATGTGTTTATTTGTGGTGGTGGTGAAGTAAATAATGACTAGTCAAGCTCTACAGAGTGATCAATATTGCATGGTAAACTGGGCTCATCTGGAAAGCATGTCTTTATATACTTAAATGGAAGGTCCAACATCAAGGAACCAAGGCTGTGGGTCATGCTTAATAGATGCTGGCCTGTATTTTGGAAGGGAGTGACTCAGAAAAGGACTTAAAAGTCACGATGGATAACCAACTGAACAGGAGCTCCCAGTTTAATGTGGTGGTGGTAGAGAGCAAATATTATCCTTGGATGTATAAAAAAGGCACTATTAGGTAAAAGTGGGTGGTGATATTATCACAGAATTATATTCAAAGTTAGTGAGATCATTACTGAAATACTGTGTCTAGTTCTGGAGTACATACTTTAAAAAAGGATGTTGGAAATTGGAAAATGATCAGAAAAGAGATCCAAGAATAATTCAAGGTCTGGAAAACCTGCCTGGCAGAAAGAGATGAAAGAAGTTCATCCTCTTTATCCTAACAATGAGGAGGTTAAGTGATGACTTATCGTAGTCTATAAGCACCTATGCCATGAGAAGTTTCTGATATAGGTCTCTTTAATTCAGATGACAAAGGCATAGCAATATTTAATTTGTGGAAGATGAAGCTAGACAAATTAAAACTAGAAATAGGGTACAATTTTTTTGTAATAGTTGATGATTAACCATTGGAAAATTTTACCTGGTGGTGTGGTGGATTCTCCCTCACTTAAAATCTTTAAATCAAGATTGCATATTTTTAAAAAAGTTATGGTTTACCTCAACCAGAAGTTATGGGCTTGATGCAATAATCATTTGATGAAATTCTTTGGCCAGTGTAACGCAAGAGGTCTGACTAGCTAACCTGTTTGTCTTACTCTTTTCTGTAAACATTTTGGAAAATCCATGGATCTGTCTATTTTCCTGTAAGTGGTCTGCTGAATTAAGAGATGAGTATCAATGTTTGCTGCACTGGCTTTCCAACTTCCCTTCTGACTGAAGATCTTTAGGCTTTTCACACCCCTTTTTGTGTCCTCTGCAAGTCATCTACCTTCCTGCCTTTTCTCTATGGATTTTTTAACCACAGCTGTTGCCTCTAATGAGAACTCAGAATGCAATGTGCTTGAAGGAAATTACAGAGCACAGTTCTCCTAGGCTTGCTATTGTTATCTTTACTTTATAACTGTATTTGTACCATAGAAAGTGTATTCAATTTGGATATATATATTTTGTTCAACTAAAAGGTAAATGTAATTAAAGTTGACAATGATTTCTAAATTCCTGTTTTTATCCTAAATTCTTGCATTTATCCTGTTGGGTTTTTTGTTTGTTTGTTTGTTTGTTTGTTTTTTTACTATTGTCCATTTCTAATGGTGACAAAAAGGCTAAAATAGATTTTTTCAATCCATTTTTTTCATTTTTAAAATATGGGCAAAACTGTTGGTGGTGAAAGTGAAATTAATTAAACTACTTGTTACTACTTTATTTGTGAAGCATCGTTATCACAGATAGCATCACACCTCTAAAAAGAGAGCATGTTACACAGCTTATGGTGATTGGATGTGTAAAACCAAATTATGCCTTCATTTTCACCCATACAGATGGGATGGAACACAGCACAATATGGCCCATGGTCTTAGTCAAACCATCATTTATCTATGATCTCATTACACTTCACAATCTACCAGTAAATAGAGTTAACCTAGTCCTTAGACATGAAGTTCATGTTGACCTTTGACCCCTGACATGATCTTGGAATTCCTTACATAGAGGCTTTTGTATTATCACTTATGAGACAGGAAAAGATAAGCTGCTTGAGAACACTAATATGCAAGTAAGGAACACATAATTTAAAATATTTTGTTGGAAATAGGCTTTGTTATAAATACGAAGCCTTAGAAAGGCCTCGCAATAAGCATGACCAGTTATCATAAGTTAGGATGAGTGTTTGACCTAGGTTCTGAGGTTACAGGGGCTTTTGGCAATATGTACTTTGGGGATCAAGAAACAGGTAAACCACAAAAGAACAAAACATGCTTGAAATAATGGCTTTTTACAGGATATTTGAACATGTAACCATGAGGTTAACCACATTAACATGCTGGAAATATAGGGAAATGTATAGACACAAATAGCCCCACTTGGAACCCCACTTATGGTTCCCCAGAATGCTGTACATCAACAGGGGACTGGGAGGTAATCCAAATATGGTTACTGGACATACGTGTGGCTTGTAACCTTTTTATTTATATGTTCCCAATTAGTCGTTTAAGGAATAAAAGGCAGCTGGATTCTTTAAGTTTCAAGCCTTCAAGATGGTTACAGATAATGTAATTTAGTGGAGGACTTGAATGACGCAATGAGTGATAAAACGAAAGACATTATTTAAAATAAAGTGGTTAGTTACAGCAAACAGGCATTACAATATTACTATACACTGCACTTATGCTCATATTCTAAAATGAAATGATTCATCCAGAGATCATTCTCTGGCTGGGAAGAATGGGAATAATCCTTTCTGGATTGGTAACTCAGAGGTGGATGGGCACGCCTATCTAATTCAGTATCCTACCTTTTTTATAATCAATTGTAATAACACCTTTTAATTAATTAATGTTAAATCCACCTTTGTATTAAAATTTTCTGCTTTCTCATTGGTGCTTAAGCATCATTTTAATTAACATCTATGTAAATGCCATACCATTAACTATCTCTATTGATAGCATTTTCCAAAACATTAACATTTTATCTAAATCACTTATAAAATCCAGTTAGGAGCAAAACATGTTTACAACATGACCTGGGGCTATGCCTTAACTTATCTCCAACTTGCCTCTGAATTGTCTCACTTCACTTACTCATGTTCTACCAGGCCTTACTTGACTATTGTCCAGCCTATTTTTACTAAATGGATTTTTGGGCCTACTTACATCTCTGGAGTTTATAGCATAAGCTAGCATTATCTATATATCCCTAGGACAAGGGCTATAAAATAAGGCGAATGTCTAACCTCCAGAGGGTTCATCAAGGTGATGAGATGGCAAAAACCTAACCTTCACATTCACTTATGATGTTCTCCACTTTGTTTTCAGCAGTCTCCACAGCGTTATGAATGTGTCAGCACTGGGGGTTGTTACGTTCTGTTGATTTTCTTAATGTTAGTGCTTATGTTTGGAGTTACTGGCTATTAAGAAAAGTTTTTATATTTCTGTAGCTCTCTCACTGCCAATCTCATTCTTAATAATAAACATAGGTTGTTTCCTCAGGCAGCTCCATGTTATTAGTGAATTGTGTAATTTTGCATGCTACGTTAATCAAAGGCTACACTTCCATGCAACACCTAAATGCTGGTGATTCAATAGATGGTGCCCTTCTCTCCCATTTATCAGAACCCCAGGGCCTCTGCACACTGTTAAGGAACAATGTGCTGCTGAAGATGCTGTCTTCCAATTATTAAGAATCCGTTCCCCTTTTGGTAAAAGGGCAAATGTTAACCCCATTTTCCTGGACAAATTTTTACTTCTGTAACTATATTCTGCCTACTTACATTCCCTCTGCAATTTCCTTGAGGTGGGAAAGACATTCTTTCCAGTTTAAACTATTATGTAGTTTTGTTGTCTGGTGTTTAGGAGTTGCTATATATTGTGAGTGCATGAAACGTAAAGTTTATGTAAATCTAAAGCCTATGGAAAAGTTTACCAGTGTTAATTCACTCAGGAATCCTTCATGATGCAGAGTGTCACTGTTATAGATTAGTCCTGTGGTAGCATATATAATAAATTGCTTCATGCTGTTTTGACAAAGGTGGGAGATCACTAATCAGATTAAATACTGCATAAATATCCTCCAAATGTATCTTGTACGATGGATAACATAGCCATCACAATAAAGACTGTCCTGCAAAATTTGGGACAGATGGGAAAACAAGATGACATCTTTTATATAATGTGTCAAAATGTTCAGTTAATCAAGCAATGTAATTGGTGGTACATTCCTGGATGCTTTATTAAAATAACAAAAACAGTACAACTCACTTGCGTGAACACCTGTTAACAGTCACTTAAAAGAAGGAAATCAAAATACATAATGAAATCATTTAAAATAATTATTTTTACAGAAAAGTACAGGATTTCTGTGCACAAATTGGTTAACAGTTTAATGTGGCTACTGTATCCTTTACAAATGTTCTGCTCAAGTTTAGCATGGGCATACCTGTACTTAGTTTTAATATGAAGTACAGTTTAAAACAAAACATTTCTTTCATGGTGTGAGGAGCTGTGTGTGCAGAACAGATGTGTGATTGGGAGAGCTGTTTTCTGCTAGAGCCTGAATTCAAGATTCTATATATCAGGAATGTTGAACATTCGGCCCGTGGGCCAGATATGGCCCGCCAACCTTTTTGGTCTGGCCCCTGGCAGCAGCATGTGCTGCTGCAACGTGGCATTGTACTCTCTGGCGGCGCTGCACGCTGCTGCTAGATCTCACAGCATCGTGCGCTGCCACCAGAGAGTACAACGCTGCAAGATCTTGCGGCGTCAGGTGTTGCCACGAGATCTGTGTACTCTGGCAGCAGCGCATGGAGCACTGGGTGCATGAGACACCGCGCTCCAAAAGGTGGGCAAGGGACAGCGTGGTCTCGGGACATCGCGCAGCACTATAATTCTTAATCATTGATCGATTCTTTTAATCATAAAATCGTAGTCGTTGGAGAAGTGAATTTACTGCAGTTTTCATATCGCTGTTATCTAGCAAATAAAATATAATACTATAGAAAAATGGCTATAGCTAGTATTTCGATTTATGGTATGTATCCCACTTGAAGTACATTTGGTTCAAATCTGGCCCACCATAGCAAATGAGTTTGACGCCCCTGCTATATATCCTTCTGTCTCTTAAAACAGTGAAGGAATGGAAATGATAAAGCTAATATCACAGACAAACTCCAGCTTTAAGAAAGCAGGGCACACTCTGCTCTGGTTTAAGTGTCTGATAAAATCAGCTATGGCAGAAGAAACAGAGTCCTGAACTAGAGATCCAGCAGGTAACTAAAGGAGTAATTGATTCCTTTAGGGTGTCAAATGTATCTGCCATTTTTAAAGTCAAGTTTTGTTTTGTGATTTGAAATCTCTCCCAGGTGTGTGTTTAACTTTGTTTCAAACTATGACAAAATAATTCAGGACCTCCTTTTCCCCACTGTCCTTTGCTTGTTCCAGAGGTCAGTGTGGATCCTCCCAAATTTCATCTGGTTTCAATTCCCATAACCACCTTCAAAGTCCCAAGTTATGGACAACCTTCAGTGCCACTCTTCTATTGACCACAGAGAGTCACTGAATAGTGAAGCATGGCATATGTCTTTCCAGGACTGAGTATATACCCTCTGCACCATTCTGTCCTTTGATGGCCTTAAAAGTGAAACAGAAGACACAAGAAGTGAATCCAAGACTCATGGTTGCAATACCCAGCACAAACCACAATGCCTTCTCCAGCCTTTGCACTTGACCTTCAAAATAATATTTCTGATAATCAAAACATGAACATTACACCTTTTTATATGGAAATATATCTCAAAAGTTATGCGCTGTGTTGTTTAATTTGGAGGGGTAGCCGGTGGGGGGGCATAAAGTGCCCAGTGATTTTCATGCAGTTATACTATTAGTTCCAATCATTGTAAGTTAATATTCGTAAGTTTGGTAGCCATTGACAGGTGTCCACTGCTGCCACTTTAAATACTGCTCAGCATTCTAGAAACCTTGCTTTAATTGGTTAATAAAGAATAGATTTGTTGTGTAAGATATTGGAATGGAAAAAGGAAATGGAAGTATTGCTGTGATTTCCCTCTATACAGTTATTTCTACATGTGTAAAATTCCCACCTGTTCAACTATACAGGTACCCTTAATAATTTTGTTACAGCTGGTTTGCAGTAGAATTAGATGCTCTTTGCATTAGGTTGTAGATGTAGATATGGTTTCTGTAGTGATGGTGCAGACTGCAGAGATCTATTGGCTGCTGGCTTTGTAAATTTCATTCAGTTTGGTCCAATAGCAGAAGGAGAGAGACTGGTACAGCCTGGACCTCTCTCTCTCTCTTCAATCTCTCTTTTTCTTGCAGATCAGTCTCTCTCCCTGTCTCTGTCTCTCTGCATAGGCAATTAGAGCTCTTACTCACAAACCCAACTCTCCCTCTTGCACCGATTTGTAATGAATTTTCTTCCTGAATGTAGGTCGTTTACAACAATAAGCACCAGATTCCTCCAAATCCTGTGTTGTTGTTGCTTTTTTCTTTTTCTTTTTTTGTGGTCGTTGCATTCCTTCGGACAAGAAAATCACATTGGATTCCAAAAAGCAGAGGGGAGCCTTATTTGAATGATTCCTGTTGTCTGCTAGCCTGTCAGGATTCCCTGGAAGAATTTGGCTGAGTAAAAAGGACCTCTGTGCAGCTGCAGCTATCGCATTGTTAAGGTACGTGTGGTGGATTTAAGGTTTGAGTGTGTTCGTGTTGATTCTTACGGGGGTTGCAGTGAGTACCGGGGCAGAGGGTGACCAGTTTGCTGCAGTCGTTTACGCTTTTACTTTCCCCATCATTTTGAAGGCGATACTTTTTCCGTCCTCTCCCCCATCACAGGCTATCTTCATGTCATCTGTGCACCTACAGATGTGGAATTTGTCTTCCCCTGGACCGTCATTTGTTTGGAGGCATTTTGCTGCAATCAGCTATTTGAAAAGGCTCTGGGGCTCTGTGTGAGATGTTTACAAAGTAGCTCTGCCTAACAGACAAATAAACAGAAGAGTGTGTGTGGGGGGCGGGCGGGGGATATCTGCAGTACACAGAGAGAAAGAGCAAAGCTCCAGTTTCCTGCGAACGCGGAGATCAGAGTCGGTGGAAGGAGCAGGACCTCCTGCGTGCGCCGGGGGTGTTGAGGGAATCACAGAAGCAGCACGTAGGGCTTGGGTTAACCTCCCTGTCTTCTCCCCCCGCCCCTCCTTCCAGAGCAAATCTTGGCTCCTCTTCTGCTACTGAGCTCCTCACCCTCTGCTCTTCTTCAGCCGCTGGGGTCTGGTAAAATGCCTGCTTTGTGTGCTGCACGGGTCCGCGGGCGCCACGGCCGGAGCCTGGCACGCGGGAGGGCGGGTGGCTGGGTGCGCACAGGGAGAAGCGAGGGTGCAGAGAGAGATGCACGGGGAGGAAGCAACCCCGGGGGCGGCGGCGGTGTGCGCGTGCGGGGGGGATCGGCTTCTCTGCCAAGCGGGGGCTGGCGGGTGGGGGCAGTGCTGGGGGGGGGGTCTCAGCTCTCCGCGCTCCTCGGCTCCGGATTGCACCTTCCCGCGGGGAACCGGACAGTTGGGGAGCCTCTCCCCGCCGTGCAGCCCCCGCCCCGGCGGCACTGCAGCGGCCTCGCTTCCCCACCGCCCCCCGCCCTGCCTCTGCAGGGCGCCGTGATGGATGGGCCGTGCCTCCCGCGGCCGGCAGCCGGGGGCGCAGCGCCGACAGCCGCCGAACTCCCCCCTCCGCCCGCCCGACCCCGCCGGGCCCGCGGCAGCCGCCCTCCGGCTGTCCCCGCTGCGCACGGGCCCGTGCCCAGCCCCTCGACGGCCCCACGCGCACACCGCAGCCTCCCCGCCGGCTTCCGCCAGCCCGCCTCTGTCCGCTTCGGCACCGCGGAACGTCCCCGGCTCTTCCAGCCCCGCCAGCGCGGCTCCCCGCTCCGCTGCAACGCCCCAGCTCCTGGCCGTGAGCTCCTCGGGCTGGGCTGGGCTGCCCACCCCGTCCCTGCGCGGCAGCCTGTCCCTCAGGCTGAGCCGCCTTTCCCTCTGCCTCAGCCTCCCCGCAGCCGCTTGTCAGGTGCCCGACGCCTGCCTTGACTGCCGACAGCTCCGCTTGCCCCCCGGGTATTAGCCGGGGCAAGGGGCCTGCGGCGGCCACTCTGCCTCGGCCCTTGGGGCTTCTCCTGCCAGCTAGCCCAGTCCAGGCGCAAAGGGACGGCCTAGAGGCTAACACCCACCCGAGAGTGGCAATGCCTTTATTGTCAGCCGAGCTGGCTCAGCTGGAAGAAACAGGATCCCCTTTTCCTTCTCCGGTCCCCCGCAGAGGCTCTGGCGGCTGCAGGTTACACAAATGGTGGTTGTACTGCTTTCCTTTTGCAGGAAAGACCCCTTGCTGCTGGGATTCACTGCGATGAGGCTGTCTTTGATTTACTGTTATAATTCACTATTATTATTTAATCATTTAGAGCCAGGGCCATTATTGAGAGAGAGAGAGAAAGAAAGAAAGGAAAATAAAGGAACCCAAGAGATAAGTTAATCATCTATGCTGCTGGCCTACCCCTTATTTTCATTAAAGCAACTAGTAATAATAGAACTCTTATCTACCCCTGAAACTCAACTAATTTTAATTTTAGGCAGGGGAAAAATAACGGTGCAAACAAGCAGGGGCTGTTCTTGCAAGAAAATTCCACAAGGTGGTGGTGTGGACACTTCCTAGTGACTTTTTAAAATTTTATTTTTTGAGATTTGGCCAATTGCTTGAAAGGTTTTATTTCCATGTATTCCACCTCTATATCTTAAAAGCCCAATTGCACGTATGTTTTAAAACTACAAAATCATGTTGGATTTCAAGTGGTTTAACATCCAGGCAGCATTTCCTACCTCTATCTCCCCCCCCCCCTTTGATGAGTCCTCAGAAGCAATGGAACTGAAAAGGTTTTAAAGAGAAGTTTTCACTTATGTTAGATTGGGGGTTTGCAAAAAGTGCAAAATCTGGATGTGTTGGAAACAAAAGACAGCAATTATTGTCAAAGGATGGCTAATAGAATGAAATGTGAAAGTCCCTCTCTATATTTTATTAGATAGATCAAGTTTACGGATTAAATTGTAGCAGCTTTAGTAATTTAATAAGCAGAGGCAGAGACTGATGTGGCTATTTAATCTATTACACTATATGCTTTATATTTAGCTTTTTGAATCCATACCCTTTATTGGGGTGCTGATGTTTAGTATAACCACAATGATCTAAATAAATGTTCATCTTTTGATACTTTGTATTTACAAAGTAAAGACACATTTATTAATTCCATAGTCATGCTTCATCAATTATTGGGGTGAAAATCCTTAAAAATCCAGAGAGCATTTTGATCCCAAATGATTAATAACAGGGGCGTGCCCGTGTGTTGAGAGAAGGGGTTAGAAATGCCAGGGCAAATGGATGAAATTATTGGCAGTTACACTCAGTGGAAATCTTCAGTGTGTGTGTGTGTGTGTGTAAATTTTTTATATATACTGCTTCCCCTTAGACGTCAATGTAGCATGGACTTCTCTGCAAATTTAAATCATCTCAGATTGGTGGAATGGTGGTAATCTACATCCCATGGAATACAAATTATATTTGTTTGTTATAAAACATTTTACATCCTTTCTTAGTATTTAATATAAGAAAATAATTTTTTAGGTTACCATTGAAAGTTGATCATTACTTTCACCAACTGTAATTCGGTGGATAAAAAACTCAGGTTTATTTAAAATTAATCCTTCACTTAATTTTTATTTTTTTATGACATCTGTTAATATTTTACAGAATGGTCTACGTATATTGCTGCTTTCAGGAGAGTTGGTGTAATTCTTTTCAGTTATGCTGCTGGAGACAGGGTTGTGTACTATTAGTCATAAACATATTCCCACTAATCATTAGATACCATGAACGTGAAAAGGTACCATGAACACAGTGACTTAACAATAGGTAATTTATGCAAGCGAAATATTTTGATAGTATTAGAAAAGCAAAACTCATGATAATACATTTTAATGATAATTATATCTTTAATTCTGACATAGTGACGCTTAGCACTTGAGAATTATTTTCTCTTTGTTTAAAAGTCACATTTATTTTTACTCTTCAGCATGCATAGATAACACATAAATGCAATTACAATGTGTGTTTGTATTTGGGCTATACTAGGTATCATAACTGAAACTGTGTTTGGCATCTAAAATATGTTTCTTTGATACTGCAGTTTATTTAGGGCCTGCTCCAAAACCCATTGCAATCAGTGAGAATTTTTCCATTCATTTCAGTGGATTTTAGGTCAGGTCTATATAATTTATTTTGTTGTGTGTATAGATTTTCTAACATTTCAAAATGATAAAATTTCTAGTAGAGATGGATGACTTACCTGGTGCTACTTTAAATAGTAACCTTACATCACAAAGTCAAATAATAAGAAAAAGCTAGTACATGCACTGTAAATACAAAAATCTTTAAAGTCTCATGCGGAGTGCATAGGATATTATTTTTCCTTGTTCAGCAATACAGAGTGATCAGTTAAAACAATTCTGTTTAGAAAATGTACAGCAATAAAAAAACTTCTAAATAAAATAGGATAATTGGATAGTGGATTGGATAAAACAAGATAATTGATACAGTGCATAATTTACCAATAATTCTTAGCTTTATTCACACACATGCTCTTTTCAGCCTGTTTAGTTAGACTAGTGCTCTTGAAGAGGCCCTTTGACTCAAAGGAATAGTGATAAAGGATTTGTCAAAAATGGCTGTCTCAATATGCAAATTTCAGCTGAAGGTCATTACCAGTCAGTTAGAGAGGAAGGCAAGAGGCAGAAGGAAGAGCTGGTAGATTGAAGCTCTACATTAAAAAATTAATATAGAAAAGTGCTTTGTTTTCAGTGAAAAGTAATTGAACACTGCATAAAGGTGTGCACTTCTGCTTTTGACAGGTTCCCAATATGGCCTCCATTTGGCTTTTCAAAGAAGCATGCTGTTCTTTGACAGCTGAATCACACAATGTAAGGAACAGATCCACCTGCATGGGACAGGAAAAGCATCACTCTGTAAATAGCATAGGATTTAGTCATTCTACTGTTTGAAGACTTATCACAAAGCACAAATGTTCAAGATCTCTTGTGTGTGATCAAGATTCATTACAAATGCACACCAGAATGAATTTAATAAAAAGGAAAATCTAATAAAACCAAAACATAAACATGAGACTGGCAATGAGCCACTCAGAATATTGGGGCTCTCATTTCAAACGACAGCTATTCTCTGTCACAGTTCAGCTCAGGTGTGCTCAATCAATGTTTGTAAAGCATTTATGCTGTGAGCCATTTCGATCCCTACATCTGACAGGGTTATGTACTCAACTCCGTCACCTTTTAATAGTTCTCATTCTGTTTGGTTTAGTAGTCCCCAGATCTGAATTGCAAGAAAAAATGCTTGCTGGCTGGAAAAAAAAATGTATTGGCACTATTCCTCAAAATGATAGAAGTGATAGGTAATAAATGTCTACTTTCTATAACTTGATAGAGGAGTGGAGGGGGAGGGGGAGAAAACTTAAAATTCATAGGGAAAAATGATTACAATTGATAGGAAAAAATATCATTCTGAAGAGGGCAGTAATTAAAAAAAAGTGATTTCAGAGTTTCTTATTTATAAATAAGTGAATTTGGCAAAAAACATTTCTGGATTTTTTATATTTAAAATAAACTTTATATTGCACAATATTATTTCATGACTTATTACCATAGCATGTGTGATGATCTGAACATTAATAGTCTCTCCAGAAGATGATGCCTTTCCCAGTTATACCTGTATTAGGGTTTGACCACTAGCTTGGCTTATTCAAATGGAATACATGTGTTCACATAATGCAATAAAACCTAGCCAGAAATGTTCAGATGCACAGTATAATAGTTTATCTAAAATTAGTTGTAATAATTGAGATCACCTTGTACAGCTCTTACATTCTACTGTGTTCTGTGTTAATCCCACTCACCACTCTTGTGTTACGATATGTTTTAGCAAATGTATCCAACTTCATATGGCTTCAGTAAGTAAGATGGTAAGACTTCCCATACTCATCTCTCCATTATCACTTTATGTGTATGCTGAGACTCATAGCTTGATGGGGTTGGTGAACCTTTTAAAAAGAAGTAAGCTTGGAAAATTAATGGAACTCTTATTAGAAAAATATTACCTAAACTATTATGCTAGACTGATTAATTCAGTCTGCAAACTGCCAGGTTGGGGGAGGGAGACCATGACCTACCATTATTAAAATGAATTTCTTAAAAGGTATCTTTTTTTTTTTGATATAGCTATACTGGAACTATTTTGGGGATTTTGCTTAGACTGTAGCAAGACCATATTGAAAAGTGGTGAAAATATTAGGCAGAATATAGTAGTTTTCATAATGACATGATGAAGAGAGACATATAGTAAAAAACAAAACAAAACTACAGTTTTTGGAAATGAACTGATGACTGGTTATGTCTAATCATGAAATTATTAATCTGACACGTTATTCTACATTGCATAGTGTGAAGTAACTCATCTTTTATTTACTATTCTGTATAATGACTTAAATTATTTAAATTGTTTTTATTTATAATGGAAGAGTAAGTACTTTAGTATTAATTATAATAATCAATGAAATAGGCACATCAGTATTTTATTAATTATAATCAGTGGAATAGAAAGTACTTAAACTTTTAGAGATGATTGTATTTTCCTAAATTGGTGGCTGTGCAGATTTTTCTAAGAGCCTCATTCAGATTCGTATTTGTTTGATATGAATGTGCAATAGGAAAAGTATGCAACTGATTGTTCCTCAGTTAAAAGACAGTACATTTCCAATCATAAGGACCCTTTTTCTCTCCTTGATACAAATGGAGAGACATCTTTTCAATCCCAAACCCAAAGGATAGGTAAGACCAGTAAGTCAATCAAAACAAAGCCTTCCTGCCTCAAGATTATAGATTTTTGTTTAGGCTTCCTAATACTTAAGTAATTTTAAATCACTCATCCCCATTGTATCTGGGTATTATTTCAGGCAGAGGCATAAAATGGTCATGATGTCAGCAGGTTTGCTCAAATCACTTACAGACCTCGCAATGTTGTTCTAATCAATGGTCTTGTCAGCGCTGCCAACTATGTTGGTTGTTGCCATCGTGTGGCAGTTTTGTGATATATGTACCACACAGGGGACTGTGTTAAGACTATCAAACTCACTTGCACTGTGGCCTGAAATAATATTTGGACTTTTCAAAAGGAAAAAAGCCTATTAACTAGTTATTTCACTCATCGACCTTTCTTTGTATATAGCGTATTTGGGAATACCTGAGAAGCAGTAAGGTACGAGTTAAATTTCCCAGAACAGGGTTTTGACTAATTTTTAACACATTTGTTCCATAAAGGAACACTTTTTAATAACTATACAGTACATTTTAAGTTCTCCAAGAAAGAAACTACTGATGTATCCCTTGAGCAGTGCTACATATTTATTGATGATTTACAAATTAATAATGATTGGTATATCAAATTTCCTACCTTAAAATATGGAATTCATGTTTTAGACATGTCAAAATATAATTGAGGGAAAACGGATAGCTGCATTATCAAATAAACAAGTTGGAATGGACACCATTTGTTTCTGGTTTATTTTTTATGTTCATTGGATACAGATATTTAGATGAAACTTTTTGTTTTTAATTTCAAAATAATATTTAAACTTGTGAAGAAAAAGTTGCAGATTAATTTATTTAGGAGGAATAAAACATACTGGATGCAGGGTGCAGCTTGCAGTGTGCAGTTGTATTCTCTGCTGCAACTGGGTTTTACCCTGAATTCAGATACTGTAGTAAATGTACATTTGAGAATTCTTTTTCTAGAAATAAATGAATAAATATCCATCTTCCTCCCTCCCATGCCTTCATTTAAATTCTTTAAAAATCTGCAGCCATGTCTGTACACATCTTTACGGCTTGAGTCTCTCTCTCTCTCTCTCTTTTATTTAAAGCACCACGGGCATAAATACAAAAGTTGTCAGATTGCGACATATTACAAAGGAAGTAAATTTTCTTCAGATTCTGTCATTTGATTGGGCCTTTGTTGATTTGGCTGTGGGAAGGTTTCCAGATCCACGCTTCCAAAAAGCACAGCCAGTATTTTGCTCTTATGTATGACCATATATGGGTACCAGCCATGTAACACACAACAAACTCCCTACTCATTTTTTTACTGGATGTAGCATAGGCCATTAACATAATTAAGATTAGCATTATGTGGCTGATGCAAAGCCCAGTGAAGCCAATGGAAAGACTCCTGGCAAATTCATTGGATTTTGAATCAGGCAGTATATGTGGAATATGCAATATTTGAATGAAATATGCAGGGTTATATCCATAGTTTGGAGGGACTCTGTTTGCTGGATTTTAATCTGTGCTCATAAAAATGCCTCCAAATCCATCCTTTCAAACAGTCGAAATCTTCTGTTCTCCTAAAGTGCTCATTTATATAAAATCAATCTCTGTTTTGGAAAGCTATTATAAATGAAGAGATAAGTGAAGATGTAGGGAGCCATAGATTTCACGATCCTGTAGAATACTGATGGTTCAGAAGTTTAGGACCATGTTATCCTCAATCTATGTTCAAGACTTCTGTTATTTGTTGCTCTTTTATTAACAATAAACATTTCTTCAGCATGTGTCATAACTTTGCATGATGTCTTATTGAAGTTTGTTTAAAAATCAGAAAACAAAACCTGTGTGTACCCTGGAGTATTGAGCCATTGCTAACCACTTTGGTGGGACTAATACATTGGTTCAATACCAATACTAACTGTGGTTTTGTAGCAGCAATTTTTCCCTGCAATCATACCAGTGCTGCTCTGCAATATTGCATTGCCCTCTTAGTACCCAGTTCCACAGTTCTTGCCTTTGGGGCAGTAGCTTTTGGGAGATTTTGAAGCCCAAAGAAATTGTAGAAGAGGTGAAGCTCCCATAGGGATCTGGCAATGGCTGCCATTTCCAATTTTAATTTCATTAAAGTTTTTTATTTTGACTCAAAATGAAGATTAGAGAGTCTGATTTCACTCCTTGCGTAACACAGTTTCTGCTTAGCTTCTGGGACTTGAGATATCTCAGGCATCTGCAGTAAGGGGATTGTGTCAGTATCCCTGAAGAGCCAGAGAATGAGAAACCAGAAGTTAATAGAAACAATTATTGCAGCAATAAATCCATCACCCAACCTTTTCAGTAAATGGCTCTGTGTAGCTAAGCAGGTTGTGTGCCTCCTGTGAGTCAGGTACAGAACCACTGACTGGTAGGATAAAATCGTGCTCCATGCCTGGGACAGGCGATAGCAGCTCATTACTAATGCAAACATTATAATGTATGCCTGTTGCATTTTGCATCATGCATGTGAAAGCAAAGATGAGGTCTCAATGCACTGTGGCATGAGGAGGCAGTAGGATTTGTGGCAAATTTTGCACAGCTGGACAAACAAGCTGTGGCACCAGAGGCTGTAAATTATATTAACACCGCCTGCAGTAGGTTGGCTGCCCAAATTAGAAATGCTCAGTGCACATAGTTCCAAAGAGCAGGTGGAGAAATGGGGAGGGGGAGTTGGATGATACAGATCACTGATCTTGACAGAGCAAATATTAGAAATTGGCACCACTGAAAAATTGTGTCATTCTGTGGGTGGAGGATATCCCCTCATTTGGTAGGTAGCCATTTATTTTTTTGATCATTTAGATAATTTTTATGAGTTAAGTTGTGGGAGTTATAGTGGGCATTATTGTGGGTATATTTAGGCAATGTAAAGAGTTAACAATTGCTATGAAATACCTTTGTTTGCCTTATTGGTGATGTGTTAAGATTTTTTCAGTTCTTATGTTTTTTTTTTTCTCACGGTTTATATGTGATTGTATGAACTGAATTAAGGCGTTTAAAGAGAAATGAGTTATGTCTGTTGATACAGAAATATAGCATATTTGATGTAATATTTACTTATAAAATTCATTTTGACAAGCTATCTATTAGAGGCACAATCATGTGGGTCAATTGGCATATGTAATTAAGGTAACGGATTAATTAGAAGGAAAGTAAGAATTGTATATCCAGGAAAGTAAAATGGATATTTGGTGAATTGAAAATTTATCTCCTCGGATCTAGTGCAGGGGTAGAACGTTGTTGGAATGTTGGAGGGATCTGGGGAGATAGTGCATTCCAAAATGTGTTCTTTATTCTGCTTCCACATTATTTTGGCCAATTTGATGCAAACATAGGTGAAAGAGGCCTATTGCTGCGGCACCTATGCCATCTTCATTTGCACCTTTGTGTAGTCTTAAATCGTTCCCTTTGGAACTGTTGGACCTGAAATCTCATTTCCCTGTTGCTTCTGAAATAGAGCATTCTAAATGAATTGTTCTCCTGCATAAATCTATCTTGTCTTTCAAAAACAGTCTTGGTTTCCTTTTCTTGAAACCAAAACATGTGATCAGAATCCTATTTTATTTCCCTCCATGTGTCCCAAACAATATTGTCTGTTTTCTTCTCCTTGCCACAAGTTACACAGTTACACAGTTGATTCCATACCCTGACCCCTTACTTTGGCTGTTACTAGATGTAATACTGATCACTATAATAAATCATTCATAATTAAAGAGTTGATAATTATAGCAGTGACTAATTAGTCTCTTGGAATACCAAAGAACATCATAAAAGTAGCAATTTCTGATCTGTTTGAAATTCCAATGCCTTTTTGAAAGGCACTTCTGTCTTGGAACTAGAAATGGTAAGGAACTAGTATTAGACTTTCTTCACAAATATAAAAACATGTGCAGGACTGTGCTGGAAAGTGGGCAGGGAATGGAGGCAATGGTAGAAAAAATTAGGACTATAATTAATCTGTGTATCTGCTTGTTTTCAGCTGATTTCAGTACATGCATTTGGTGGTTGGCCACAGTCAGTATAGGACATAGAGGAATTATTACATTTATGAATGTGTAACCATGCTTCATATTGTTCTTAATTTTTCTTGGACTGGTTTTTAGTGCATAGAGTAGAATAGCAGCTAGTTAAGAACAGGTTGTTAAATAGGTTTCCCATTGTGGGACAGATTCATGCAACATAAATATTTGGTCCATAGTACCCTATATGAGGTTTTTTTGTTTTTATTTAATATTCACTGCTTTGTAGCTTCTGTTTGTATTCAGGATTTCTTCTATTTAGCTATGTTGGAAACTTCACCACTTGCTGGAAACAAGGAGACTTGCAACAAACAATGGGTTTGCTAAGGGAATGCTGAACCTATTAGCGTTTGAGAGAACAAGACCTAGTGGTCACAGGCAGAAGCAGCTGCTGCTTGTGCTGCAGTGAGTGAGGAGGAGCAATGGTGAAGCTGAAGAAGAGGGGGATAGTCTGTCCTCATGTTAGACTACATCCACCTCCACCGGGTTCACAGCAATTACACTGGGGTTCACTGCAACCTGGAAACTGTTGCTTCCAGCTCTATAGTCTGGAAACTCAACCCTATTTGGTACATAAATAAAATTAGAGTTGAGTGCCTGCATATCCCACCCAGTTCTTCCTTTTCCTCCTGATTTGGCATGGATACTTCTCTATCTGGTTCTTTGGATTCTCTGAAGAGGTTCTAGAATCTCAAGAAGATCTCTGGTGTCTCCTGTTCTGGCTCCTTGTCTCTAATGTCTAGCTAGGCCACATAGCTGGCATTTTTCCTTGTGTCACTCTTCATCACTCCAAGTTGTGATATGATTTCCTGTTCACTATTAGGGCTGTGACCATGTAGGGTGTTCCACTTATGGTAAGCAGCCTAAAAGGAGGGTAGTACACTGAATTTCTCTAGTGGAGACAAAGACAAGGGGAGAAGAGTGAGCAGAACATGGGAATGAGGTGGGAAGTGGCAGGCAATGGGATGTATTCATGGGCAGAACCTCAGAAGTAAGTACAAGGAGCTTGAATGGAAGGACATAGGAAGACTGAGAAAGGACTGAAAACCAGGTGATGTGAAGGGAGGTGATAGATGAAGATTATATTAGCAACTGAATGTTGGGTTGTGATGGGAGATGAGTCAAAAAGAGGAGGTTACAGTAGCTAAAATGAGACAGAAACATGGCTTTTGATAATGGGAATTCTACACACAAATCAGTGGAAGCATGTGACTCTTAATGCCATCATTTAACTCCACAGAATTTTTACCGACCCAGTGTTGGTTGCATGGTAGGTTTTAGTCCTTTGAAACCATAAAGGCTATTTTTCTTCTGAACAGTGATTTAGTACATTTTTTTTTCTCAGCTAAAGCTCCAATTTAAAAAATATCACAAAATACACAAGTGTTTCCTTTTTAGTAATGAGGCAATTTCCAAATGCTTCATCACTGAAAATATGTTTGTTTAGAAATGTTTTTCCTTGTTACTCTTCTTTTCCTAACAAGTATAATAAATCACCTTTTATGTTCTTTTGTTTCAGTTATTATTTGCAACATGACAAAATATGAGCTGCAGAACAAAACAACTGAGGAAAATGGAAAATATATGTAGCATGTGTTCTGAGGAAATTGGCTTTTATTATGTCAGTTAATTAAAACTATGGTTTAGATGGTTCTGCCATTGGTACAGAAAAATGAGAAAATAAAATCTAGAGTAAAATAAATGTACCTTGAGCCCACTCATATACACAACTCATAGCAGTTAATTTAATCGCTAATGAGGAGTTGATGAAGGGGTTGCTGCATCATCTCTCATACACAACCCTTATGAGTTATTCTGTATTTACAAGCCTGCTTTATTTCTTATCCCTTTTCTAAGCAACATTGAATTGATGTACATCCATGGAGCCAAAAGTTTCTGCTTGAAAACACAGGAGAGAAAATTTGTGGGTAGGGGATACTTCATGCAGACATTTTCAGAACATTCAAAACACTCTTGTTCATTTCCTTAATAAATTAATTGCCCTATATACGTGATTGCACATAATAAAGACTGTACATCATTTTACAGACAGTTGTGGTACTTTACATATAAGTTGTATATTTAAAAGATAATAGGCCTGACTGAGATTGCCCTAGCAAGGATTTTACATGAGTATGAATCCAATGGAGTTAGACCTGATGTATATAGGGCTAAGGAAGGACAATCAGGGCCTAAAAATCTCCCTCAAGCTATTTGTGCCTTCCATTTGTAATTAGTAGTTTATAATGAAATATTTTCTTTTGTCAGATGTAAACTTCTTCTGGTTTTAGCTAAGGAAAACATCATATAGTCTGCATTAAAATTGCTTCTAACCAGATGTTTATTCCAGTGCATGTAAGTCAAACGGTCCATCACAAATTCCTTTAACCGCATTAACCTTCTTGACACAGTGACTCTAGGAAGTTAAGGCAAGGATACAAGTAAATGAAAAGGGGTGGAAATCTGACTCTTGAGGCATGAGATCCACTTTAATGCAGATTATGGTGAAATAGGCTTAGAATTTTTCAATAAAACAAATCAAAGCAGTTTTCCAAGGTATACATTCTCTTTAAATTTATTTTCTCCATGGGTTAATCCTTACTAAATACTAGCACATTTTTTTTCTCTTGATAACTTTTTTCCATTTTAAATTCCTATTTTAAATGCTATAAATTCCTAATGTGAGCTAGTTTCCAATATACATTCAGATTCCATTTTTATTTTGGTAGGAGCTTCAAGTATAGGTGGATGAAAAGAGATTTAAATAGGGAAAACGTTCCCATGACAACCTATTCTATTACCTTCTGTTGATCTATTTTTCTGCTCTGACATGCATCGCAATTGATTATTTATAGTACATACTCTCTGTAAATAAAAGAGCACTGAATTTCAGGTAAGACAGAAATCCCAACAATTATACTCAGGAGTATTTTTCTATTAAAGAGTAACTAAAAACCTTGTTTTGCTGAAAGATAATTCAGTCGAAGAAGAATGTTTTGTCTTCATTAGTGTGTAGAATTAGTGTTCGCAAAGGTCCATAAAAATAAATACAGAAATTGAATAGTAAGAGTTGAAAGTTAAATGGATGTATCAAAACTTCTGAATTACTTAGAGTCCATAGTCCAACAACTTTTTTAAAATCACCATTTGTGACATTTAATTTTGGTTGCATTCAGTTTGGTGGAGGGGTAGGAATTATCTTTTTTTAGGTATTTTTCTGTTCCCTAAATTGAAAGCTGTTGTCTCACATTTATAACACAGAGCAGCACTTGGGATTTCACGTTTTGTCATAGTGTAGATGTTTTAATACAGAAATGTTTTAATACAGAAATTGTCTTAAGGATCACCTTCCATCCCATTTATTATGCATCTTAGGTCAGATATTTCCAGTGCTCTGCACCTTCAGTTAAGAACCAATTTTCAGCTTCCAACTTGGCACCTAAATAAAGATGTGGAGAGAGATTCTCATCCCTGATCCAGCCCATTTACATCGGCAGAGGATCAGTGCAGAGTAAAGGAGCCCTGAAAGCCCTGTTCTTTGATGGGCTCAGTCCCTGCAGAAAATAGCCATAAGGCTGTTTTCCAAGGATCCCCCACTTAAGGCCTGGTATGGGCGGGAGTGCTAGAGGCAGAACTGGGAGCAATAGGAGTCTGTTGGGGTATGAGACACAGCAACCAGTGCTGTGACTATTCCAAGCAGTGCTGTGGAATAGAATATGGCCACAGGCACTAACACCATATATGTGATTTCTGTCATATCTTTCTGCAATTCCCAGAGATACTACATTCAGGAGACTATACTTTGAAGAATGATTTTGTGGGATCAGATGGCTAGATTCATTAAAGGTGGGGCTCTAGTGCTATGCAAAGTACAGAACTCTGTTTGAGACTCTTTTTGGAATGGAGGCAAACAACATGGTAATGTCAACAGGATTCTTGACTATACTATAGGCACCAAAATATTTGATCTTCCTAGACACAGCCAAGCACTTAGAGGTTGAGAAGTTCTCATCATCAAAACTACAACCCTATCTTCAGCTTAAATTCCTGGAAAAGCTACCCACTGAAGTAATGTAAAATTGTCTGTTTCTCAGTGATCTATGTTGTGGTTGCCAGACAGGTAAATGGATGTAATCCCTTTAGAACAGTCTTCTATGTGGTGGCCATACTGGATCATGTGTCCATTTTATTTCAAGTGGTTGCTTCTACTGCATCAGGAATCATAACTCTTGATTTCAACAGTTCTGCTTTTGGGACAGAAAAATAAGAAAATTCAAAGTGTAAAATATGTTTACCTGTATCCCACTCATACGCTCTTCTCAGTAGTTAGTTTAGGAGTTGATGAAAGATCCTTGCAGGGCTGATATGCCATAGCTCACATGAAATGTGCACTATTCAAGTAGTTCCAAAGTAACAAGACTTAGGTGAAGGTGCCTCTATTTAATAACACATCACTTAACTCTGCAGAGTGCCATGGGAAATGAAACGTTAACTCGCATAGGATCAAGGAGAGCTTCCATAGAGCTGGTCATGTGCTTAATCTTGTTTCTGGGTTTCTTATAAGTACTTTGGATACTCAGGCCACACTTACGTGGCCAAACTATCATACATTTTCATTTCCGGGTCTTCTGCACCTGTATCAGTGGTGCTGATCATGGTGTCACAGGCTAATTGTTTATGAATTCCTGTGATTTCCTTCCTGATGAAGAAATTAATCTGATTTTTCCTTCCCAGTCAAGTGTCAGTCAGCTCGGTGACAGCTATTATCATCCATTTATTACCTATTTCTACCTTGTGCCTCAGCATTTTTTGGCCCCAGAAGGCATTGACCACTGTGACTCCAGCAAGTCTCTTGGAGTTGCAGTTGCTTGAGTACAGCTTAGGAAAGAGAAACTGTGAAGCTAACATTGGGTCATCATCTTCTACAGAATTGTGTGTACATACCATGAAAATGGTCAGTGAAGCTGTCACAAACACTCTTTGTCCTCTTCTGTAGTGAGATACTATTCAGGTGAACTCTTTTTTGTAGCGTGCAGCTTGATTATCACAATTAATAGTTCTTAGGTTATGATGAAGTTGTTTTTTATGGAGAAGATGTGATCCCTCCAGGATTTTTTCTCTGAGAACTGCCGTTTCCCATTGCCTTTTCCCCCATAACATTTGCTTTGTTTCTGCAGAGGATATCTGTGGTCTTCTTTATTATTTGAAGCTTTTCCTACCTGCAATTTATCCCACTTGCCCATATTAGTTACTTAAAGGAAGAGCCATGGCTGTTGTGACATTATTGACAGGAATTATCAGCTTCTCTTTGTTACAGAAAGGCACTGACCATCTTTAAATATGAAGAGGTCTGTCTCCTTTTCAGCAAGATAGTTTTGATGTTTGCCAGTTACCGTCACTCTCAAATTTCCTTTTTTCAGAAAGGTGACTGAGTGCGTGGCCAGTATTCCATTCCCATGGTCTGAGAGACTATTGAGAACCTTGGTTCTGGCCTTAATTTGGGGTTAAGATCATATGCGTCAGGATCATGAATGATCAGGTCAGCTGTCTAATTTGGACTTGTTGACCTCTCAGAAGCTTTTGATACAATTGATGTCAGGTTGTTATTTGGTGATGAAGGAACATTACTGATCTGCCTGGAACTGCTCTTCAGTGATTCTAATCGTGACTAGAAGACGGGGCCAATTGTTTATGACAGAGATATATCATCAAGGGATATAGTATATGTAAGTCCTCAAGTATCTAGCACATCTGCATTGGTCACCATATGTATGATTCTTTGCAAGAACACTTCTTGGCATGGGGTAAAGTATCATCGGGGATGGCTTCTTATGACTACGCAACATGGTCCAGATATAGTAGTGCTGTATGTGTGAGCTTTTTGTGTTGAGTATTCTTACTGGGGAGGAGGTGGGAAACATGTCCTTGTAGTCAGGATGGCTTCTATTTGAGATTGCTGTAATGTGTATGTTCTACTGGCACTCTGCCAGCTATGCCTGAGGGTTGAGAGATCAAATTCCACCATCTGTTATCTGATTGCTGTGTGCTGTGCTCTACAAACATTAGAGTACATTTAACCACCTAATAGAAGTCTGTTGGCTGAAGTCACTGTGTGTATCCTACATAATTACTCCAGCTAAGATGCTAATACAAGTCCACATGATTCAATAGCCTCATTTGGGGGACTTTCTGATACCTGAACCCTCTTTCTGGCCACTCCAGTAGAAAGGGTGGTAAACTTTTTTCAGAAAAAAGTATTTTTTTTCCAGTTGTAAACTCAAAGATGGTATGAATGTGTTTAATTCAAGATTTCAAAAGGAAATAAAAATCAGTTTTTGCTTAAGGGCTATTATGGAAACTCTCAACCTATTTTTTAAAAGTTATTATGAAATAAAAACGGGGGGCTATAATGAAAACCCATATGAGTATGTGTATGTGTTAGCACAAATTATGTAATTATGGAAATCTGACTGTTTTGGTCATTTTCATTCCAGTTTACATTAAAAAAATAATACCACTCATGAAAAATTCCTAAACTGACTGTTTTTCCTTGTTAGTGGCAATGTAAGGTTCTCTAATCTGTATGCTAGAGTTGGTCAACCTTTTTGCAAATGAAAAGCGTTTTTGCTTTTTGTTTTCCTTGAAGCCCTCTCTTGAAAATGTTTTTATTTTTTATAAACAATTGTTGACACTTTCCAAACTTGTTGCCTGTTGCAAAGGGAAAAAAAGTGACTCCTTGATATTTGAACTGGATATTGAAATCTTACATTTGCTAAAAGTCTGGTTTTAAATAAGCATTTGCTAAGCTAGTCAATCATTTCTGTATATGGGGATCTCTTTGGGAAAAATGAGGAAAACATCTAAATTTAGTTGTGTTCAAAATTTTGGGGTCTCAAGTTGAGCACCAGAATCACTTTTAAAAATCTTGACTAAACTATTTCAGGATTCAAGTATAACATGTACATATCAGGACTAAACTATGTGTATATCGTTTATGAACCCATCTTTGCTCTGACATCCTCTTGTTTACTGAGCAGAATTAATTATTAAAGTAATTTATTGACAGCAAAACATTCTGATAGCTATAGTGACAAAGGCATTTATTATTTGTCTGTGTGTAAGGATGGTCTTACTTTGCTTCACTTCTACACTTTGAGCACCTTTAGACATGATAATGGTTGAAATACTTGTATAAGGTATTACATGTCACAGTGCAGCTATATATGCTGTTAATGTGGCTGGAAAGGAGGTCTAGAGAATGCATATTACCTAGAAAATAATTGCTGTATTTTGTACAGCTTTATTTAAATAATTTACTTTTGTGTTGAGATGGTGCTGAACTTATCTACAAGCATTTGGGGCTTTCACACACGCACAAAGTGTAGAGCAGTTTAAAAGTGCTGGGACTATATTGCTGCAATGGCTTAATCTCAGTGGGAGCTGCTGATTGCTCAGACCACTTAGTGTTTTAGTTGCCTAACATGGATTTAGAAGTCAAACTTTAGGCCCTTATTCCTGGCTAAGAAACATATCCTTCTGGAGGCTGTGCTCATGGACATACAGTTCTAAGTTACCATTTGTCTTGCAGTCTGCATAATGTTAGCATTCTATGTTAAGTGCAACAACCATGAAAAAATATTGGGTGCAACATGTAAATTACGTCCCTCAGTTTCCTCACTGTGAAACAGAGAGAACACGTGCAGACCTCACAGGGATGCTGTGAGGTTTAATGGCATACCCCACTGATGTACAAAGTGTTACCCATCTGTTTCAAGTCACTATTTAATTTGAACAGGTTTGTAGAGTATTTGCTGGAGAGATGCAGCTGCCAGCTAATTGCCATAGGGCTCTAAGGGCCTGATCCAAACCTCAGTGAATTTATTAGAAGGCTCAATTCTATTGACTTCAGTGGGCTTTAGATCATCAGTCCTTAAGAATTTTATCTTCTCAGCCCAACTCTTGCTGCCTTCGACTTGGGGAAATAACATACTGTGAATACTGCCATGTTCACATCTTATTCATAGCTGAATATCTCTGTTCTACTGAGCAAGAGCAGGGCTGGAAAAGATTTGACTTTTTAACCTTTTCAAAGGGAAAAAAGTGGAAATAACAAGATTCATGACAACCCAACATGCACTGGAAGGGGAATAAGAATACTGAATTTAACAGGCTTAGTGGGTTTGATCATAGTCTGCTCCAGTGACTATAACAGCATGTAACTCACTGACAGGTTCAGGAGTTACTCCTTTCACTCAAGGGGTAAGGACTTGTGCTTTTGTTGTTGATGACCATTGAGTCCTGATGCAAAGAGTTCAGTACATGGTTCATTATGTTAGTATTTCTGTAGCTCTTTTCATCTTGAATGCAATAAAAACATAGTAAGCTGAGTTATAGTTAATGAATTAATTTTTCTTGCTGCATCTTGTTTCTTGTTTAAGCAAAAGAAGAATGCTGAATACAAATATAAAGCACACAATGTCTTAATAATATAGCAGCTAACCAGAAGGATTTAGGGTCAGAGTCCCAGCTAGAAAATCTGCAGAGCTCCATTGACTTCCAATATGATAAATCATATGAAGATCTGGCCTCAAGCTTTTAAACTAGATATTACAACATGGCCTTTGGGGTTAAAGATATGAGGTTGTGGAGTCCCAAATGATGATAAAACACCATTAACTTCAAACCATTATTCCACTGGAAATGTAGCTTTTTAATATTCCTTAGGATATTTAGCTAGAATACAGTCAAATTAAAATAGCTTTAATAAGCCCGTGACCCCATTACAGAAGGAAATAATTGTTTCCTGTAGGAGTTTTCTAGGTTCAATTTACTGGCAGTGCCTTAGCTTTGTCTCTAATAAATAACTATAGGAGGAATGGTGCCCCACATAAGTAATTTGCTAGGCCATGTTTAGATCTATAATTAGGGAGAGCCCTAGCCTTGAAAAGGGCTATAATCTAAAAAGATAAAGGGAAAGGGATTCGGATAGTACACAAGCAGAGTGGTCAGGGTGATGAGAGGCACATGCTGTTTTTATTTGTGTTTTTGCCTCCCACACAAGCAACATGAAAGGAGAATTACGGGGAAGCAATTAATTTTTACTCTGTGTGTGTGTGTGTGTGTGTGTGTGTGTGTGTGTGTTATATCAACATGCACAAGCACAAGGGGGATGAATTAAGGTTGGACAGGCAACCTTAATTCTGGAATTTCATAACTTTCATGTGCTAGATGTTGCAGTGTGGCTGATATTGCTTTTAACAGAGTATTTTTGTATAGAATTTCTTAGATTTTGTTTAGAGGAAAAAAATAAACACCAGCTCAGTTATTTTCAACTGTAACCATCCCTCATACATTTTAAGCAGGGTTTAAACTCAAATATTTAATCCTTATAGCACACACTGCTTCCAGTTGAGCTACAGGACGAAATAGTTGAACTGGTTGCAGAAGACTATTATCCAAAAGACAGGATGGACTACTGGTATAATGTGCAAGGTCACGAGGGCAATTAAGGGAACCTTCCCAGTGTGCTTACTCTCTCTCTCTCCCCTGCTGCCCTGGGTGTTGTGGGAGTTCCTACCACATGAGGTGCTCCAGAATAAGAGGATGGGATGCTGAGCCATGTACTGGGATATGTGGCTAGGAGGGCAGAAAGACTTATCCCTCACCTCATTATCTCACACCATTATCTCATTCCTTTGGCAGCTCTCACGTGTTGGTTGTGACATCCTAAACCCCCATGTTAACCCTTATAGTATACTCATGTATTGTTTAATGCAAAATATGTCATATAAGATGTTTCTGGAATGCTCATGACATACTGAACAATATTGTTATAGTAATATGTTTGTTGCAGTGTCATGTGTATGGTTATGAGGGTTCACTATGTAATATTCCCAAAGATGTGTCCTCATGGCTTTAAACATATCCAAGCAAAACTCTTCAGGAGCAGAGAGGCAGTTCACACCTCATCAAGGCTTATATAGGACAAACCCAGCTCAGCTTTCCAGGAACAAAGAACTGGCCTCCCATCAACAAAGATTCAGCTGGACTCTGGAATGAGTCCACTTCCCCTTGGCCATCCCCCACTTCCCTTGGTAATGCTCACTGAAGCCATACAAAGCCATACAAAGACATTGTTTGTTTGTCACTTTGCCCCTGTGGAGGGGCAAAGCCCCAAAGGGGAGAAGGAACATTTTTAAAAGGGGAGGAGAAACGTGCCATGCTCTCTCCCTTCTACCTCCATCTACAAACACCATGAAGCAACTGTAGGGCTGACCAAAGGAGAGAGCCTGGCTAAGGGGAAACCAGCCAGTCTCTGGTGAGAATCACCCAAGTTTGTAAGACTACTGAAAGTGTTAAGCTAAGCTTAGAATGCGTTTTTCTTTTGTTTTCTCTTGACCAAATCTGACTTGTTGTCCTTTGACTTATAATCACTTGAAATCCTTTTATAGTTAATAAATTTGTTTTACCTAAAGCCGGGCACATGGTTTGAGGTGTGTTGGAGACACCACTTGAGATAGCAAGGCTGATGCATATCAATTTCTTTGTTTAATTGTCAAACTTAGATAAGCTTACATGGTTCAGTGGGCTTTACTGAACATTGTAAGATGGAAGTTCTTAGGGTGGCATATGGGACTGAGAGTATTGCCTGGGATCATTCTGCTGCATAATCCAGAGTGGCTAGCTACAATCACTCACTCATTTAGGATTGGGGGTTCTTACAGAAGAGCAGGGCATAAAGCGTTCTCCTGGGGTGATATAGCAATACACCAATCCAGATTGCACTAGGGGAACGTCACAGTGGTGCTGTTGTCTTCTGCTGCTGCTTTAGTGGTAGCATGGGCCTGACACATGAGAATATTTATTAGTTCTGATTTTCTCACATTGCCAAGAGTTTCCTGAATTCAGCAATTAAAAGAAGGAAATCAGATTTGTTTTAAAAGATTTAACATCCCAGGTACACCTGCGTGGCATTTCATGGGATGAAGAACAGACACTTCTCTAGTGAGAGGCCTATCCTTCCTGAATTTCAAGGACCAGCTGTGTACAATGGAGGTGTTAGTTTCTCAAAGAAAGGGAATATTTTTGTTATATATAATGGAAAGTGTTAGACAATTTAAATGTAGGGGTCCCTACCAACTCCTCCAAATAATTATATATGCGCTACACTTTTTTTGGTTAAAGTAAATCCACAGTAAATTTGCCTGACAGTCCCTCAATCTGAGAATTATTAGTTAGCTGAATATTTCTGATCAATGATTAAATAGGATAGTGATATAGGAGTTTTAAATAGGAGATAGCCTTTATACAAAAATGTATTCTTGATGTGCAGTATTTGATGCACCCTTCTACACCCTTCTACACCTACATACAAACATATTGTTAATTATTACTTCTGAAGTTTTTTATTTATGAGTGACAAAGATAAGGAGTTGCCAGTGAACCTAGAAAAGTCCTGCTCCAAAGTGGAGTGGTACTTTCTCTGAATTACTCACTTTGGTTTCTTAAAGCAATTGTAATTATTTTGTATTCTTCTGTATTGAAATAGCCTAAAAATTCTGAGGAGGAATAAGAGTTAACTTTTCAGGGAAAGGTAGCCTTGAAGATATTGGAGATATATTATTATTTGGGACTCCTTGACTTTGTATCATTTACCCCAGAGGACAAGTTATAATGTCTAGATTAAAAGTCTGTGATCATATTTAAATGGCTGTAGCCAAATTCAGCTCTCAATTATGTCAGTGTAAATTTGGAGTAACTTCATGTTTCTTCAGTGTATATCATGTAGATTTAATTTATATGGGAAATGGTTATATACTGCAGTGGTGGAAATTAAACTAGATAGATTTACAGTGTAAATTAATCTATTTTGCACTTACACGTGTGCACACACACACACACAAAATAATGTGTGTGTAAAAATGTTTGGAAAAACTGTAATTTACCAGTGGGCTGTCAGTTACGGTGACCAGGTGGCAAGTGTGAAAAATCAGGACAGGGGATGGGAGGTAATAGAAAAAGAAAAAGCCCCAAATATTGGGACTGTCCCTATAAAATTGGAACATCTGGTCAATCTACTGTCAAATAACCCTCAAATAGCATCAAAATACCCTTTTTCTTCATAAGAACCATCTGGGCATCCCGATTAAAGTTTTAAAAACATGTTTTTATTTCTAAAAATATTTTAAAATCCTACATCTACAATGGTGGTTTGGCTACAGTTTTGTGTACTGTTTTTAAGTTGCTGTTGAATGAAAACAACTTGTTGTTTATTTCAAAAGCAAACATAATGAAATCTTCCTGTTCTCCCGTAAGATATTGTAGCACCAATATATCTGGTACAAAATGCATGTGTCTGTCTTCTCAGATCAAGGAACCTTTAAGATGCTGAATTCAAATAGTAACTTCATTTGGGATTTTCACTGAGGTTTAAACAGTTAAGAACCCAACTCCCACTGAACTTCAATATGAATCCATTGAACTGGCATTGCTCACTTTTTGTAAGATTTCCTTTTATCTTTTGGGATTTTTGCATGGATCTTCAAAAATCAATGAAAACTTCTTGACCAAATTCCTTTTTTCAATTGTCTTTTCCTCTTGTGGAAATGTGTCTGAACAGAAGACTTTCAGATAAATGAAGCATAAAGGTTGGCTGGATCAGGTACAGGGCTTTATGTTGTTGTCCTGGCCATGCCAAAAGAAAGAGAGGAGGCAATGGATATGACTTAATTTGGCCACAACTGTCTTCTCATAGCATATCTGGGAATACATTGTATATTACGGGTCACTTTTTCCTTAATAATTGTCTCCTATTTGGGAGTGCTGCTGTCAGCCCTACCCATTCCCAACCTGGCCCCAGTCAGGTCACTTCTGGGACCCCATCATCCTCCCCAAATATGAGGGCTAAGGGGAATGGAAAACGGGTTGCCTACTCACTATACTGAATGTTAGGCACCTCAGTCCCATTTGCCTAGCTTCCTTAGGGGATGCCTTCACCTAAATGCCATAGCAGGTCTAGTTTATCAGAGAACCATATCTCTCTATAATGAGTACCTGCACTGGATGCTTGCCACACCTGTAATTTACTAAACTGTGATACCTGACCTACTTTCCTTACCTATCTTACCAGCTCCTTGACCTGCTCTGGGGAAAGTGGAAAAAAAAATCCACCCTGCCTTGGCCAATCTGGTGGTGAGGGAAAAATTCCTTCCCAGCCCCCAAATCCAAGAGACAACTAGCATGGGTGCTGCTAGCCTGATTTCTGTGAGAGGGGAGGGGGTTTGCTAGAACTTCCTGGGGTATAAAATATCCCCTTCCCCTGAGCATCTGGAGGAGGGAGTGTCCCCCACTTGGTCTGGCAATTTACCGTTCCTCCCTGATCCATCCAGCCCCACAACCCTCCCCCCCCATGACCCATGTTTTTGGAAGACAATAAAGAATTGCATTCAGTTGTAGATGAATTTGATTAATCTTTAAGCGGTGAAGCGGGCAGCAGTGTTGGTGATGTGGCTGTAATTCTGCTTTAAAATAATGCCCGATTAAGATGAATGGGTGAAACTCTGCCTGTATACTCATCAAAACGACACTTTGAAGGTGGGTCTGCAGCCTGCATCTTTTCAAATAACATCAAAGTTAAGATCTTAGACAATAGAGGAAAGTATTTATAAATAACACAAATCTATCAGGGCCTTGAAACTGTAGAGCAGGGTTTGATTGTTGCTAAAGTAGACCTCTCTCTTTAGTCCTATGGTGATTAGTCAAACATTGCACAGCACTTTGAAGATGTCAAGTGCTAAATATTATGTATGGAAGTTATGTCTGTGCAAATATGAAGCGTATTTCTCTTGCATCGTGAATACTGTGCATGGAGGCTCTTAAAAACGACATATGGGGTTAAGCCAGAGGTATCCATCCAAGCCTGGTAGTGCACAGTGAGACCTGTGTGGTTTCAAAAGAAGTAAGTGCTTTAATAGTAATAAACTGGAAAAGACACAGATAGTCATCACTGCTTTGAGTGTACTGATAACCTTACTATAATAGCTAAGATATAAGTGCCTATCAGTATATCTCTTCTCTCTTAACTTCAGAAACACCTGATTAATATTAAAAGCCCTAAGGAAAGTGAACTATATCCTTGAAGTAGAGGATAGGGCAGACTACCTGAACTCCAAGACATTGAGAGGATTATTCTGCCTCCTGTTCATTTAGCTCTTTATGGACAGTATGTGAAAGCTATACCATGACAGACTTGGGCATCTCTATGAGGGTGATTCTATAGAGCTCTTCTTCTTGTTCCACTTGCTCTTTCAGCTTCAACATATCTCAGCATGTCCCCTAAGCCCTTCTTGGCTTTCTTCCCTTTTGTCCTTCATCTTTTTACTCTAGACTGATCTTCATTTCCCTCTTTAGCTGTAGACTTGGCCTTTTCCTCCTCCTCCTCCTCCTTAATCTCAGGTTTGGCCTTTCTCTTCTCTTCTCTTTGATGTTAGGCTCAAACTTTTCCTTTGACTCTGGACTAACATTTTCCCCCTTCTCTTTAACCTTAGACATATTTTTATTTTACTTCCTTCTCTTTTAGTATATTTTACTTGACTCTCTTTCTCTGATCTTCCACATTCTTTAGCCTATTCTTGAGGGAATAGTTTATAATTAAGAGTTTCTTGAGCAAGCAAACCACCCTTTTCTGCATCAGCGGCTTTGTCAGTATCATTGCTATGACTCTCATATCAGTGTTGGACATGGACTATGTGAGTTTATTTTTCCTCATTTCAGTAGCAGCAGTTTGCAAGATCTCCAATGAACTGGAATATTTTTTTAGTCAGATTGAGACCAAAATCATTGCTAGCAGACTTCTTTTCCCCAAAGTTTTGTTTTGGAGCTGCTCAGGTTTTCTGCCTGGCATTTCTTTTTGAGCTTTTTTTGTTCTTGAAACTCATTATTCTGAAATTTATATTCTTTGGTTTCCCATTGTTGTTCTCTAGGGGTTGCTCAGATTTCCTAATGAAACACAGTTTCTTCACTGTTTCATACACATTATTTTGATCTGAAGTGGTTATCTGCCTTATGTCCCATGGCACATATGAGGAAACAGACTTGGTAGTCATCACAATTACTGATAACTTCTGATGCCACACAAACTGCACATCCACTTTGGACTTGCTGATACCTTTTATTAGCAAAGCTAATCTTTTGTGAAGGGATTATAGGAGAACATCAGTTCCATTGCCCGCAGGGGGGGAAGGTTACTTTACAAAAATCCTCCCCGCTCGTGCCTCTGTGGCTTTAAGCTTGAATCCCTCTTCATGCTCCTATGGAGATGGCCCCCGCTTTTGTTTCTATGAAATCTGGGCTTCCTTGCTGCAGCTGCTTTAATCTTGGTTGGCACCCCCATTTCTTTGCAGAGTGGCCTCTTATTGGGATTTACTTTATGTGGCTTTGCTTGCTTTTCTTTATATCTTGTCTGGGACATGGCTTTTTCCATCCTCACAGCCCTTCTTGTATCTTTAGATACTCCCTTTCTTCTCTCTCCTTCAGTTTGGCTTTGAAATCACAGACCTTTTTCTCAGGGCTGTGCCAGTGCAAATGGGTGAGGAAAGCCAACCCTTCCACTCTCACTGCAGAGGAATGCCAGTTACTTTGTCTACTTTCTTGCTCCTTCCATGCTTTCTACTCCCTTTGGCAACAGGATCCAGCCATTTCTGATAGCATGTCACATGGTGGTGCAAAGAGGAGTCAGGATCACCGAAAAGCATATGTCCATATAGCCCATGATTAAACTACATCCAAAGAAAAGCAGAAGCTTAACAGAATTAAAGGCTGTCATTTCACAGAGAGTTAGTGGTAGCAGTAGATCTCCTTCCTCACTCTGTCTCCACTCTCTTTGAAGGAAATGAGGAGCCATATTGGGAACATATCTATTTTAGAGGAAAGGCAGTGGATAGGAGCGCCTAGCTGGAATAAGTCTTGTCCTGTTTCATGCTGCTGTTGCTTTTGGTTGAAACTCCAAAACCCCGCAATCAGGTCTTAGCTCCTGCTGTTGCTCCCACTTCAGATTCCCCTCACCAGTGAACTTTATTCTCTCCAGCCAAAGAGGAGAGATGAGCTACTCCAAGCCAAGGAGGATGTATAGAAGGTCAGGGCAGAGCACTCTTAGGAATAAAGGAGAAGCTGCATTGGTCTGCATTCCGTCTTCCTTTAACCTCCCGTTATAACAGACGTAAGTATTTTATTAGTCATAATCTAGACACACGCAGTCAGCAATACTTCTGATACCTTCCAAATCTATGTCTGTTCTCAGTTGCTGGTTTATATGAGGAGCAAATACATAATATTCTGTGTTTTATTTAAAGCTCCAGATCTTGGGCAAAGTGATTAAAGAAAAGCTGAGATTTTCTCACAATCATTTTCTAGCCTTTAGGGTTGCAGAGGAAACCTGACTATGTCCTAAAGGCTCAAAAATGGAAGACAAATACAAAAGAATGCCACACATATTATTATTACCATTATTTTTTATTTATTATTAAATCTCAATTTTAACTTTATCTCATATTTTTGGGTGTGACTTCTTAATGTTCGGGGTTCACAATTCTGGAGAAGGGAGAGCATTACTGATAGCTGTGAAATAAGATCTATTAAAGTGGGAAAGAAAGGTCATCAAGAAAAATTGCCTAGCGTATCAGGTAGCAAATTATACTTAAAAGTAACTTAATCATTTTGGAAAATAGTAACTAATGTTCAGCACTGTGGTATGTAGTGCTTGTCATCCTTGGATGTCAAAAGGGTTCACAATGATTGAACAGATTATACTAACCCCATGTTACACATAGGGAGACTTGAGAACAATGGTTAAATGACTTGAGAAAGGTTATACAGTGAGTCAAAGGCAGAGACTAGATTGGAAGCCAGCTTGGCTGACTCCCAGTTCAGTGTTCTCTCTCCTAGATAGCATTGCCTCCTAATTGTCCCTTCCAGGTTATCAGTGTCCATATAAATGAAGAGGCCTGATATCAAGAAGTTGTTTTATTTCTTGTTTTTCTCACTTTAGCTGACATGTTTCTTTCATTAATATATTTTTTTTTAAATTTCAGTTGTCTCTAACTTAGCCTTTCTTTTCTATTGGCTTTACATGTTTGATCCTTTCACTTAAGAAACTTCAGTGTATCAGTCTAACAAGAATTAACCAACCGTGAACCACAAAATGGCTGAGATTCAGCTGGGATAAGAAACTAGAAGTTTGGTAGCTATAGAGCCTTATCTGTACAATCTCAAGAGGAAAAAAATGAAAATATGGAGGTGGCAGTATGGGGTATAGTTTAGGTTTTGGGTTTTGTTACATTCTGAACTTTCATAGAAGTCTGACACAAGTTTAACAGCAATTTTGGGTAAGATTTTTATCTTAATTTCTACCATCTCCAATAAGAATCTGAGTTGATGCCTTAGTTTTCATAGAAGAAAGTGCTTACTTTATAAATTTTGGCAGTTTAATTTCGTGGCAAGTGCACTGCAATTGGTACTCTATTTGTATGGTGAATGTGGCAACTGTTCTTCATATGCAGTAACCCCTGCTATG
The DNA here is from genome assembly GCA_007922155.1 of Mesoclemmys tuberculata. Classification (NCBI taxonomy): domain Eukaryota; kingdom Metazoa; phylum Chordata; order Testudines; family Chelidae; genus Mesoclemmys; species Mesoclemmys tuberculata. The sequence continues at coordinate 64,411,866 of ML675610.1, forward strand.
TCCAGGCTATATTATAAGCACCTTTGTAATGCAGGAAAAAAAATTAAATTTATTTAGTTATGTGTTATATAGAATATTACATATTTGGTAAAAGTGTGATATATACATGGTTCCATAGAAAGGAAAATACAGTAATACCAATAATGTTCAAATTCAGTATTTAACCTGTTATTTTAGAGACAGATTCAATCCCTCTAATTCATGTTGCTCAATACATTACTCCATAAGAAGTCCCTTTGAGTCAATAGAAATATAGTTGTATAGTGCTACTCAACATGGATTAAGGTCATTGGAATCTGACTCTTAAGGTATGTCTACACTGCAGTTAGATACCCATAACTTGCCCATGCCAGCTGACTCAGGCTTGCAGGGCTGTTTAACTGTGATGTAGACGTTTGGGCTTGGGGTGCAGCCTGAGTTCTGGGACCTTCCCACCTCACAGGATCCTAGCGCTTGGGCTTTAGCTTGGGCCTGAACATCTATGCCACAGTTAAACTGCCCCTTAGCCTGATCCCTACAAGCCCAAATCAGCTGGCACATGCCAGTCATGGGTTTTTAATTACACTGTAGACATACCCTTGGATAGTACACTTTCAATTGGTTTTTTTGAATTATGTGTAGTTGATTCTCTCTCGTATGTGTATCATATTAAGGGTGTCTTGTCCTCAAGTGATCAATTCTGGATCGACGTTTCAAAAGCTGCTAGTCACAGAACAAACTTTGATATTACTGTGGCATTTTTTGGTAGACATCAGTATTCAAAATAGAGTGTCCTCTTGTCTCTGTCAGAATACTCTCTTGCCGCCTATCGCTATTTGTTTTAAGCATAGCAAGTTGAAGTTTTGCACTTGCAGTTTTGTAAACTGAACCAGCTCCAGGTGTACTATGTATTCAACAGTTTGAGAAGAAGCTTATCTGTTTTACACTAATATGGATATTGCAGTCTGATTATGGCCTATGTCTACAAAGTTGTCTCCTCAAGTCCTTCAATAGGAAGCACATTGTGAGTAACTGCTCTGGAGCATGTTTTTCAGTGTTAGAATAGCAAAGTTCAACAGGTAGTTCATTACAGTTCTTGACCTTGTAATAGCAGACTACATATAGGCTTGTTAGGAGTTCAGAAAACAGAAGTTATCCTCCCTCATTTAGGGAGATAGCATAAATGGAATTGTTGTGGGTGGATAGAGAAAAATAATTTTGCGGGGTTCTAAGACTATTGAATCAGACAAAGGATTTTTTTGGCTCTGGATTGATGTTGTCTGATGGTATAACTGAGACTTATGATATAGACCCTCTGCACTGAGGTCACTTTGTGCTACCCTGTTGGTATGCTTTAGCTCTAACACTAACCAGCAACTCAGAGGGGGTTTCACCTTGAAGTTCTCACCCATTATCTAAGGTTTAGTCTAGTTACTCTCATTCTCTTGCATGGACTAACCACCATGAAAGACTGCTAGCATTTTGCTTAGCTGGAATTCCCACCCAAATCTTTTTCAGAGTCACTGTTTCATAAAACAAAGTCCCCCATCATGTAAGTATGCCCTACATTCTTTGTTCCTTGTGTCAGGCATGGCCTCTGATAATCAGGCGTAGGGGCTAAATCATGGGTTACAGCTGCACATAGGGTTGGTCTGGGCCGAGGGTGTTCCTGGAATCATGATCTGGGGACAAGCCAGGGATTCATTGCAGCACCTATGGAGTTCTGGGGGAATAGTTGGGTGCATGCCCACCAACATCTAAAGGCTTCTTCCCAGCCTAAGGGCAGGAGCTACTGAACCCAGGGCTTAAGTAAAGTCAGGGGACAACAAATGGATAAACAGTGACTGAAGTGAGGGTCACATGGCCAAAAGCAGGGAACCAGAGGAGGACACCGAGCAGATAACCCCGAACAACACCCACTGCTCCTCAAATGTGTCCAGAGAGCCAGTGGCCACGGTCCAGAGGAACTCTGCCTGGAGACGTGACTTCAGAGAGGAGTGGAAATAGGTTCCACTGTTGCAGAGCACCTCCCCATCTACCTTCCTCCTTCTGGTATGGTGGACGGTTAGCTTGGCCAATGCCACGAAGAGGTTGATGAGGAAGTCTTGTGACTCTGTGGGACTACAGATGGGATGCTCATGTATCAGAAGGTGTGGGGAAAAGTGAAGTGAGAACCTAAGGAGAAGGTTCTGGAGGAGCCAGAAAAGAGGCTGCAACATATTGTATTGGAGGTAGATGTGTGCCAGGTTATCCCTCCACAGAAAGGGTCAATTGTTGGGGAGGAGAGGTGAACTGTACTAGGTTCAACCTCGTGCTCACTTCTTCATGAAGGAGCTGCCAACTAATATACCCAACAGGCCGGATACTCAGCGAGCAGCCCTAGTTTGGCTGTAAGTTTGCCTCAAATCTAGGGCCGTTAAAGGCTGGTAGCACTAGTGTCCTGGAATTCTCTAGCAAAGAGGTGTGGAGAAATGATCTGTGGTGTTACACCCTCATCTTCAGGAGAGGGATTCCTCCTGTGAATATGAGCAGATCTTCGAGTTGGCACTGAATATTGTTTCTTGTCTGAAAATGGGGCATCAGTCAACCAGAAGAATAATAGGTTGGTTTTATATGTCATAGCTCACCAGGCAGACTTAACAGACTTATAGTGATAGAATTAATAGCACCGTCAGACCGGAAACAACATACAATAACAGACATGGTGTCCCATCCTACCTGATGTGGGAGGAGTTCCAGACAAATCTGTTTGGTTTCTAAGAACATCAAGCTGTTTCTACCTTCCCCTAGTTCTTGTTCTTGTCACCATAGAGTTGCTCCCAAGTTAGTTGATGATCGTACCTGGCTTCTTGTCTTTTTGCTTTACAATATTGATGAGAAGTGGCATAAGCTCACCTCATTTGCGTACCCCTGCTACCTTCCAATCTGTCATAGGCTATGTCCCTTCTTCTTTTCCAGCTGTGAGACCTGTCTCTTGCAGTCTCTGCTTTTCTGAATTCTGAAAACTCTGTTGTGGCAGACAAATTACAACAACCCAAATGATCCCCTTGGGTTGGTAGCCAGTTATGCTGATTTTAATGCTGCTTAGCATAAAGCTGCCCAAACACTGCTGAGGATCTCGACCACTATCTTCTGAATGAGCGTAAATACATATAACAAGTTTGCTGAGTTGTAGTTTAGAGCATAGTTTCTCAGCCTGTGCTATGCGTACCCTGGGAGTACGCATGGTTAAAAACCCAGTCAAGGGAGCCGGGTGGCAGCCGCCGCACCCAGGTGGGAGCCTGGCAACAGCCTCCTGCATCTTGCAACCTGGGCTCGCAGCTAGGTGGCTGCCACCCATGCCCCATCTCTGAGCTGAGAGACAGCTTCCCACGCCCTGGCTTGAAGACAGGCAGCAGCTGCCTGCCCACGTCCCAGGATCCCAGCCTGCACGGAAGCCCCCTCCACTCCAGCTCGGATTTGGTGGCAGTTGCCCACCTCCCGGGCTGACACACAGGGGGAAGCTGCCTGCATCTTGCCCAGGTGGCAGCTCTCCTCCCTGGCTGTGAGCCCAGTGCATGGAAAGCCAGGAGGAGAGCCCAGCAACTTGCCTAGTCCTGGAGCTGGACTCTCCCTGCAGGTTTACTTGTCAATTTCATTGCTGTAGCTGAGCAGTGAAATTGGCAACGATGACAGCCCCAGATTTTACCAGTATAAAAATCTAGAGGGGCCCACACAGTGCGATTTGCCCCAGGCCCGCACCCCCTAGGGACAGCCATGGGGAGTGCTGCTATCCACTCTGGTGGGCCGCTAGTGCCTGCTCATACCTCACAAGTTCCTGCCTGTGTGACGAGAACCCCACGTGACCCTGCTGTCAGGTCATAGTGATTGGCTCCTATACCTTTTCTCCTATATGGAGGATGGGGAGGAGGAAGGAGGGGAGAAACAGCAGGGAATTTTGTGATCTGCCACAGCCACACAGCATTGCAGAACTTAGAACTCTCCTGGCTTTATGAGAAATACAGTCATCCAACAGTAAAGGGAGAAAAGGATTATATTTCTCAGAGTGGAAAATTGAGTGTTGGGGTACTTATTAAAATTTTAAGAAGTTAGAGGGTACTTGCTACTTAAAAGGTTGTGAATCACTGGTTTAGAGAATTTCAAGGGAAAGTGTGAAATGAATGGAAAGACAGGGCAAGACTGATCTAGAGAAATGAATAGAGGTATAAAATACCAGAATATAGATTTTTATTGAAAAGTTAGGCAAAATAACCTAAGCTAGTTCTAATGTGGAATATGGATTCTACTGTGTTGACAGGGAAACTTTTACAAATATTGTAACTGCCTCAGTGAACAGTCTGGGCAGAATTTAAGGATCCTAACTCAGCATTGACCTGAATCCTCACATTGAGGTCAATGAGAATGATTTCCATTGGTTTTGATGGAAACAGAGTGAGATCTTGTCTGCATGAAGAGTTATTCTGGAATAGCTATTACTGATTAACTCCATTTGTTGATGTTCTTATTCTGGAATAAGAGTTCCTAATTCCCAGTTGGTTTATCTGCTTTGGAAGTGGATTAAGCTATTTAAGAATAAAAGCCTCCACAAATGGAGTTAATCACAAATAATGAATTGCTTTGTTCCAGATTAACTTTTATGTGTAGACAAATCCTAAAACTATCACAGCAATTTTGAAAATCCTCACATAAATATGTGCAGTTCGTTCCTGGTCATTCCTAGGGATTGTGAGAGACCTCCAGGCCAGTTGGAGAGAGTGCGTCAAGAGATATTCTTTTAGACAAAACCAGCATGTCAGAAAGCCAGGGCTTCAGATAATGACTAGGATAATGATGCAATAATAGTGATAGGACATATGTCTTGATTGCTTTTGCATTGTGATAACTGTAGAGTCATCAAAGTCAGAGGCTACTGCTTATCTAATCCTAGGAAATGAGCCAAGTATGCTAACTAAACTGAAATTGGGAAGCATCAAAGATCCAGTGATTATAACTTCATTATATCACTGAGATACACAACAAGGGTAAGTATTGGAAGAAACAAATGTTTTTTACTTCAGGAAAGGACACTTATAAGGAGTGCAAAATGTCCTAGGATTTGGAATCCTACAATAAAATCAGCTGTTTGAACAGGGAAGAATATAAAGTTGCTTCCGATCAGGCTAGCACTAATTTAAGACTTCTTTACTCAATCTTGCATCGCCTTTTTATATGCCTGTTGATGTAACCTGCAAATTGCTTATGTCCCAAGAACATACTCAAATAGAGGAAGTATGATATTTAAGAAATTGTTAAAAAGAGGGCAATTGCAGCTCCTGCAGATTAAGTCTAAACAAGTACTGCAAATGGACAACAGAGGTCAACGTGGTTAAGCAGGGATGTACACAGTTTAAAGTATAATCTAAAATCTTTAAAAATTACAAACAGTCTGGCAGGGAGAATTGGGAAATCCTATAAAATAAGCAGAATTAAGGTAAAAAAGATAATTAGAGGAGCACAAAGAAGTACTGTGAATGTTAAATATCTTAATTACTATTATTTATTCATTGTTTTTAGGTGACAAACATGTTCAAAGGGCAGTACAGGGAGATAACAAAAAAAAAAAGAAAAAAAATCCCTGCCTCAAGGAGCTTACACTGGATTCAACTAGATTTGAGTGAGTGGAACTTTGAGCCTCTGAGGAGCTCCTTTGGAGTCAAATGGAGGGCCTAGGCCTTAAAATAGACTTAAAGCCACAAGAGACAGTAAATGACAGATGGTTTTGAGGAACATTGGGAAAAAAGGGTTTCTGATCCAGTGATTACTTAAATTTGTGATAGAAACATCCTTTCTGAAGTGCTTTGAGACCTACGATGAAAAGTGCTACATAAGAGTTAGGTATTAATAGTTTTATATGTTTATTTACAGTTTATTCTTCTGCAAACTCTACGTGAAAGGTTGTCTATGTAATGTCCATTTCCATACACTGTAAAAGCACAAGAACAGGAGACACAAAGTAACAATTAACCAAAAGCAGCACCACTTCTTTCACTCTTGCCTACTACACATCACTTGATCTCCAGTCATGATCAGCTGTGATCAATACAGTTTAAAAAACCCCATGCCACTTTTCCACCAGATATCTCCTCCCCTTTACTGCCTCAGCCCTCTTCCAAGGCCTGCTCAAACAAATAAGCTTTACACTGTGCACAGAAGGTCAACACATGGATTATTCGGGGCCTTGTGGGGCAGAGCATTTTAAAGGTAATGCGCCCTACAGAGAATGCTCTTCCAGTATTCCTCACTTTATAATCAGAGGGATCAAGCTCAAGGGCCTCTGCTGATTATAACTAGTATGACAACAGGGGTGTCTCAAGGAAGCAGTTCACAAGCCATCTGAGGATTTACAGACCAAAACCAACCCCTTAGCATCAACTTAAAAACTTGTAGGTAGCCAGTGGAGATCAAGGAGTATGGGTAATATGCATGAAAGACATAGCTTAGCAAGAACTAGTCATCTTTATTGTTTTTATTTCAGGTATATAGTTAATGGAAAATATACAAGTATTTATTACTAAAGTTCTTGGTTCTTTCCCCCTGATAGTTATAAAAGATTGAAAATTCCCTAACATAGAAACTGTATTTATGAAGCTGGTTGAGAACAGAAAAAAGGTTGCACAGCTAACCTTTGGAATGGTCAGAAATAAAGATGGACATTTTAAAAGTTTAAAAAGTATATCAAATCCAATTTTAAATAAAGAGTTATGAGTTGATAATTTTAGGTATTTTGAATTCTGGAAAGACACACCCATGACGCTAGTGTAAAAAGAGTAATAATACTTTGCCTTTCATTAGCATGTACGCATCATTGCTCCTAGGAAGAGTGAGGTATAATTTTGTTAATTTTTCAGATAGATAAATTGAAGCACACAGGTGTTAAGGCCACAGTTTTTAAAATATGGCTGTCTAAGGTTAGTTTGTTGCCTAATTCTAAGTAGTGACTTCAATGGGAACTCCAGGTGCTGAGCACTTTTAAAAACAAACAAACAAAACTACTTATCTAAGTACCTGGATATTGGTTGAGAAGCCTAACTATACACATAATTTACAGTCAGGACTGAGATTTTGGTCTAAATCTGTGTATTTCAATTGCAGAGAAAAGAATATAACACAGGGAGCTGTGACTCCTAATACTCTGGTTTCAGCCACAAAACCATGCTGTCTTCAGTAGAAAGTAATTTTAAAACTGATGAATTGACCATTAGTTGTGCAAGGAAGGAAGTCACGTTCTGTATTAAAACACTGTCGGGTATAGGAATTGGGTTTCAATTAGTTTGTGCGCCATCTAGTGGTATCAGTGACAGAAGCCACCAGAACCCTGATGGAGCTAGATCCTGAATGGTATATATGTTTAGGAAACTCAGTCATTTGTCCCTGTAACAGGTTTCTGGCCCTTTATGGTAATGTACAGGGCCAGATACCCGTTACAGATGTCTGGAATAACCAGAATTGGATATTGGATCAGAGGAAGATGGTCCCAGGAATGTTAGTGGCTGGGAGATGGAAGGTATGGGGAAAAACCCAGGCTATGTTTCCTTACAGGCCTGTGGCCAATAGCCTTGTAGAGTGAGTGAGGCAAGGCTTTCCTCTCACCCCGCCAGCCCAGACAAATATTTAGGGAAATTAGACTCACCTAAGAAATGTGAAGAAGTGGTCAGGTGACTGAGGGATGGCAACTCATAAATGGAGGAGCCAAACTGTCAAGCACAGGGAGACCTCAGCTGGAAACATAGTCCGGACAAAGAGGATTGTGAGACTGTAAACTTGAATGTGGGTGGAAAAGGAAGCTGAATGACATTTAATAAATTAGATCCCAAGAGAAGAAGAATATAGTTTTTAAAATCCTGGGTGTACATAAAGTATTTTTGAGGACTGGAAGGGAAACTGAGGCAGGGTGCTTGTGGCATCTTCCCAGCCCATGAGGGGATACCCTGAGTTGGCACCTGTCTACAAGCTCCTGTTGTTCCCCTGTGGTTCCTTTGTATTTATGTCTCCTTTTTCTTTCTTTCTCAATTCCTTTTCCTGTTTACATGGGGTCAGAGGTACCCACGATTCTTTACCACTCTTTCCAGTCCATAGCATGGGTTCAAAGGTCTGGCGTTCCAGTTCTTTTTTCTCCAACTTCTCTTGACAGAGTCTTTCCATTTTTTCTGTGGTTTTCCACATTCTTTCTTGTTATTTTCTTCCTCCCCGACTCACTTTACTGGTTGTTCTTCCATTTTTATCACATATCCAGCCCACCTCAAATGTGCACTCTCCGGCCTATCTATCACTGAGAGCCCTAAGTTCATCCTTCCCCTAATTTCTTCCATGCCCATTCTGTCTACCTTTTGCTTGCTTTCCATTCTCCTCAGTCCCTTTATGTTATGCATTTATGTGATGAGCAAAAGACACAACGCATATGTTTTAGGATTAGCTGTGAGCACACTTTAAAATGCCTTGTTTTTCTAGAGGTCTTGTCCTGTGATCTCTTTAAAGAAAGGTATGGTTTTGTTTTTTTTTCCTTCAAAAATACAGATGTCCAGTTACCTATAAACCTCTAATTTGAAATATGTCGTACTTCTGAAACATTAATCAGATCTTCCTCTCCTTTGTTTTTTTTTTAACAGAGTGACCATTAAAGTCACTGGTAGCTCTGTATGTGGAAGGAATGCACAGCAACCCCCTTTAGATCCGATCCAAAGTTTCAGTGGTCTTCAAAGCAAAGGAAATACAATCTATTTTTTACAGTAGACAGGACTTTGATTTTGTTTTAACAAGAATTATTTAAAAGTTCCACATCAAAGATAATTGACACAGATATGTAGTTATTGGCACAGGAGTAAAATAGCTTGTGGGATGGAAAAATAGCTCCCAAAAGGGGAAACCACATGCCTATTTAATTGTTACATCTGGTGGATGCTCCTCAGCCCAGGAATAATGAACATTACTTACTTTGTGTTGCATCTGAGGCACTGCTATTCGTTCATTGCATTGTGGGCACAAGCTTCTGATTGCACCTTTGTATGCCAGCTTTGCCTAGCTACATGTGGATGTTTCCAGCCTTGTCTGCTAGTGACAGCCACAAGAAATTGATATCAATTGTGAAATGTTGAAATTGACCCATGTGCCAAAGACATATTCAACAATAATATAAAAATGAAACCAGATGATTCGAGTCATTTAAGTGAATTGGCCAGTCAGCAAAATGTGTTTTAATGAAGGCAAATATTCAATAAAGTCAATGTACTAAAAATTAGAGGACATGTAGAATATATTTTCATTTAGAATATTTTGTTCAGTGTTGACCACCATTTCCATGAAAGGATGCAGTTGCCAAGGAGAAATTATATCATTAAGGATGTTTTTGATTATAATGAGACTGTATTTCATACAAGAAAAGCATATATGTATAATTCTACTACAGATTGGAGTTCAGACATAGGGCTCACGTATAGGTTCAGAAATTTGGGACCACATTAGGAATAGTGAGGAAATTATAGGGAATGTGTTCATTATTTAAGTGCTAACTGTGAGGTTGGTAGTTGTAAGAGAACTGTTTTGTTCAGACAGCAATAAAAATATTAACCTTATCAAAGCGAGAAGTATGAATGAATTTAAAATACACTTACTGCATATAGTGTGACTTAAACTATATACAGTGATTAAGTAGGGAAGTTTATGAAATGAAGTTTATGAATGAAAAGGGAGAAGATATATTGGGCTTAGTGGATTGTCCCTGTGCAGCCATTCCTTATATCCTTATGTCTTATATCTTATGTTTAATCACCTACTACTCTTGAAGAGTTGGAATGGCTGTCAGAATCCACCTGAGCATTGAAATCTCCAGAACAAATGCTAGCATATGGAGAGATTTAAAACATTATCATAGCTTGGAAAAAAATTGTCCTAATTTTCAGCATCTGATTCCTCAAACTAATTGCTGTAATGTTAGGCTTCCTGTCAAATGATGTAATAAATATCCAGATGGATGCTTCCACAGTTTAGCGAAGACACTTCACAAGTTTTTTATTTATGAGTAATTGTGCTTTGCACCAGAATTTTTTTTCATAAGTACATTATACTCATCATCATTATCCATCCAGAAGTATCTAACATCAGTATTTGAAGCTATTCTCTATCTTTCTACTTATATAAGTTCCAGTTCTCCAGTCCTTGAACTGAGTAGCACTTATTTACATGAGTTGTTTGATTAAAGTCAATGGGACAAGTCACTGGGAGTAAGAGCTAGTCAATGTGGAATCAGCCCACAGCAATTATGGACCAAATCCTGGTCCCATTAACATCAATGGCAAAAATTGTATTGATCACACTGAGACCAGAATTTGGGCCAAAGTTTGTTATCCTTTTGGTAACTTAAAACACTATATTTCACTGACAGCAGCCAACAAAAGGTTTGTATATTTTTTACTACCTTTTAGAAATCTGTATTTTGTATGGATGATCATTCTTTTCTTCATCAGCCACCTGAAAGTCATGTCCTCAGCCAATGATAAGGGCATGTGGCTGGATATTTAGGAAAGGTGATCTTTGAAAGCAGTATATGTTTACAGAGTGTAATTGTTCTCACAGTGCAGAAGTGTTTGTACTGCTTTAACAAGTGCTGTACTGTGGCCAATACATTAGATTGGATTTCTTAAATATGCTATTTGTTTCAGTTTTACAGGAGACCTAGTAGGATGCAAGATTGCCTCAGCTTTGTCCCTTAATGTACTTTGAAGTTTTATTTATCACACAAAGTGCTTGTCTTTATTGATTAGTTCAGTGATAACAAGGGAAGAGCTGATGTAACTTATTAATGTTTTGCAATGGCTTTGAACTCCAAAAGGGAAGTACAAGTGGTGCATGTGCTTCTCAGTACAATACTGTGCATTGAAAATGTATTTCTATTTGATTGCAGGCATATTAACCTTAGCTATGTATCACTATAATATATAAATCATAATTCATTATATGCAGCAGAACTCATTTTGGTGTCATTTGGAATCTGCTTGAAGTAAAATTGCAAAATGCCTACCTTTCAACAGGGTATGTGGAGGTTTTTAAAATTTTACATATTTATTTTTCAAATGATTATTTGCTGTAAATAAGTTAGAAATCAGCTGAAAATCTGTTTCTATGTCAGGAACAGTTCTGTAGACAGATACTGCTGAAGATTGTTATAACACAGATCAGTGATAAATTGGTAGCCTCAAAAATACCTTTTATGATTTTTTATTATTATTTTTGTGTGTATGGGAAATAAGATGGCTTGATTTAAAATAAATAAATAAATAAATTCCAAATAAATCCAAGATTAGCAAGGACACATGGAGTATTCTGTCTTCACTTTGACTCATAATATTCTTGGGGAAAGTAAGAGAGAAATTTAGCTAATAGAAGCTGGTATTTGTGGTGTCCTGCACTTTACAGACAGTTAAAAGGATAAAAACAAAAGGTAGTGTGACATGTCTAGCATTTGTATTAATAAAAGGCACAATATGTGTCTAACAGGAGAAAAATTGTGCTCCCCAAAAATGATGACACGCTGCCTCTCACATAGAGATTCTGAAACATTCTCAAAAACACAGTTCAGTGGTAGTTGTGAACAATAGACTCATGACAATTCAATTTTGAGTTTATCCAAATATATACTAGGAAATGAAAATTAAGCCTCTGTTGCTGATATTATGGTATTCTGGTCCTTACATTTTAGACTTCCAGCTAAGCTGCATACTGCTTTTGCAATACAGATGTACAATTGGACACAGAATGCAATCAGTTCTCAACACTTTTTGCTATTTTTCTGTGATGAGCGTGAATTTCGCATTATTGTTTAAATCAGACAAAAATAATTCTAACCAATTACTCTGTGGTTAGAAGAGCCCTGCTTAATGGTATATATTTTAACATTAAGCACATGAATTTTGTGTTTTCTAGGTTACATTGTCTTTAGGCAAGATTTTCAAACCTGCTTGCATAAAGTTTGGCTCCAAAATCCATTTTGAGGCAACTAAATAAAAGTGGTTTAACTTCTAAAGACGCAGAGCACTGCAGCTCCTACACGCTTCAGCTGGATGTTGAACAGTAAGCACTACCATCCAACTGATGACATACATGTTTAGTAGTTCTGTTTGAAAATTCAGGCCAATTCTTTTGTCAAAGTAGCTATCTGAATCAATTTGTGACTTTCTTGCTCCAAGCTATGATTTTTTGTTAAACTAGTACTTTGGTAAATTACATTGTCTGCTGTTTGCTTTTACTATTTGGATGCATCTTTGATATGTGTTTATTTTTTATAAGGTGATCAAGTGCCCTATGGTCCAGTGAATAACTGACTGGACTAGGATTCAGGAGAGCTGGGGTCTATTCCTGGCTTTGCCATTGGCCTTCTGGGTGACTTCGGGAAAGTCATTTCCCATCCGTTTGTCTGTCTCCATATGTGCAAAGTAGGGATTCCTTTGCAAAGCACTTTGAGATCTACTGATGAAAAGTGTTATATAAGAGATCATTATTCTTCTGTATCCCACAAGGACCTACTGGTGTGTCCCTATATTTCATATTGTTACCTGACAGTGATGCTATATATAACGTAGACTTAAATTGCTCAATAACAAAATGTTAGATTAAACCAAGCATTCCTTCTCTCTTAAATAAGTCTGACACTCATAGGAAAGGACATGGAGTACATGGAATACAGTTACTGCGGTCCATAGGTCAGTCTTCTCACATTGTGTGCTTTGTGAACTGTAGGCAGATATTGCTTTTGTAGCAATCATTTAACTGGCTGCAGTGCATGAAGTTTCAATTTAATATTATCATTGTGTCCTAAACTAAAGGAGAAGGAATAATAATATCTCTGGTATGATTATAAAATTGTGAATAACCAATAACTCATAAAATGACAGTTTGGTTATGAAATTCAAGTGTACCACTATGTGAAGTACAAAAATCAGGCAAAGAAAATAACAGCTTTGAAAACTACTTTGACTTTGCATCACTGAACTGTGTTTATTTCAATTTGTTGTAATTTAATGTAATTGAATAAAAAGCACTGTTTGAAAATGAGCCCATATGATGATTTAGAATTCATGCTGGTCCTGATCAAAGTTGAGCTCATGTTGGTTACTAAAACTAAGATTCTGTTCCCGCCTTCCTCAAAGGACACACATAATTTCTACAAAATAAATCCAAATAATAGGTATAATTGATCCAATACTGGAGTCAGAGACAAAACTGCCAATGAATTTATTTGGGAAAGTAAAGGACCCAGCACTCATAACAGTTTTACGTGCTCCTCTGTTGAAACTGCCCAGAACAGTGTCTCAAGGAAGTATTGAGCATATATATGGGTACTAAGATGCATCTCAAAATATCTTTCAAGCACTGCTTGAAAGTGCTTTGAAGGAGACTTATTTAGGAATAATTTTTGGTTTTGTAATATTTTTCCCATAATTGGTCTTGTTTTATAACTATGTACAACAACAAAGTTAGGTGGAAGGAACAAATTACACTGCAACAGCAAAGTTAGAGGAAGTTCTTCTGTGGCAGATGGCTAACTCCCATTGAAAGCCTAATACTCATGTGTATCTTTGAAAATCCTACCCTTTAAAGTGTAATGTCTGACTACAGGACAAACACACACACAACCAAGCCCATCAAAATTCAGAATTAAAACCATGACTCCATTCTTACTTTGGCCCCATTTTCCCCTGGTACCTGTAGTCCAGTTTCATATCTGTTCTTTTAACCTAACCTCAAGCAAGTGAAAGAGGTAGAAAAAATGCTCTAGACCATGTATGTGGCAAACAGGGAATGTGGAGGGCTCATTCTGATGTGTCTTTTATGGCAAGACCCAGACTGAAATGGGTGAGAGGTAAGGCATGTCTAATATTATTGATCTTTCCATTAATGATGGCTGTGGCATAGAGGCTTGAGCAAAAGTGAATGATCTAAGAAAAGTTAAGTTCATAGGGCATAACTGTATTTTTTATATTTACAGTGGGTCATGGAGGTCAGGTTTTAATCATGAGCTGGGAGAATAGTGTGAATCCCTGGGTCTGTACAAGTGCAAATTAGATGACATGGCTTGGATATAGAAACGCTGTGAATTCTACTTTATTATACTTTTTATTATAGAAAGAAAAATAGAAAAGAAAACTGACATCTCATGGTTATTTTCCCCCCTTTTTCCCCAATGATCATTCCCATCCACACTTCACATGTTTAAATTCCTGTCCCATATTTTACAGGAGGTTCTCCTAATCCCCAGTATAAATTTAAAAAGTAAATATTTTTGTGCCATCTCACTCTACCATATATAGGATTTAATTTTTAGTAGAGCATAATATGTTGTTCATCAATAGAATGTGAACAATAAAATCACACAAACATGCAGCTCTTTGAACTGAAATTTATTCTGATGTACTGCTATTTCACAACTATACATCATTTGCAGTGACAGGCTTCTATACAAAGGCCCCACTCTGGCAACTGACTGTCCACCTGCATGGAGCCCTGTTGAAGGCAGGTTCTGGACTGTGTCCATGCACATTCAATTTCTTGATCAGGGCCTAAGAACTCCATGATCCTTTTATCTTGGTATATATCATGTCTTCTGTAGGAATAATAAACACTTCACTTTTAAAAGAAGTAAAGACCACGTCTTCTTCCTAATGTAAATATAGTATCAATGCCAATTTGGAGTTTCAGGAAAAGGATCAGCTCTTAATCCTCTAGGCCAAATCAAGGCACAACACAACCCTCATTAATACAATTGTCAGTTCTAGAGTTTCTGGGGTCTCCGTTTTCAGCTCTCATCCTCGGGTTCTGGCTAGACTTCTCCCTCAGCTTTATTCTATGGGTGCATTATAACTAGGCTTGGAAAGATGAGATTATCAGTAAATGATGGTAAACACTGATTTCATTGTATACCCACAAACTGATGAAAAAATATTTCCATCAATGATGATAAAAATTTACAGATACGTAAAGTAAAAATAAATTACTTTAAAACTTACTAGAATTTGATTTAAGTATATTTACATTGTATATTTTGACATGATGTTGACGATTTGCCTTTTAACAGTTATAAAACTTTAACTTTTTGAATTCGGTGTCTACTGTCATTAAATATTTCTGATTTTCCCCCATTCTCCCAATTTCCTGAAACTGTGAATTTAAATTGATAAAAATAGAAAAAGATTCTTAAAAATAAACATCAATATTGTTTGTTGAAATTATAAACAGTAATAAAATTCTCCCAACCTTGTTTATAACTGTTGAATACACACAAAGGCCTACGCAACTGCAGATTCTGAGTGGCTATTAAATAGTCCCATCAAATAATCCTTCCAGTGTCCTTGCTGGGTTTCTACTGAGTTTTCATCCTCAGATTTTACAAAAAATGCTGTATTTAAAAGTTTGCCTAATTTCAGCATTGAGGTGAAATTCACTACATGTAGAATGCCTATGAATCACTTAAGCCCCTCTTAAAACCTATTTTGAAAGTTTAGGTGGATTATAGATCTTTTGCCGATGAACAAATTTCACCCTAATTCTTTAAAATTATACAGTGTTTTAAAAACAGAAGTAAAACACTCAGACTGAAACAATATTATGTTACATAACCATATAAAACTCTGAAATAGTCTCATATAAAACCGTAAGTATTGAAAGATATATTTTTCCTAAAAAAAAAAAAAAAAAAGATAACTGAAGTGCAGTACAGTAATAATATCAAGTAAACACAGAGGGCCAGATTCTCAGCTGATGTAAATCAAAGTAGCTATATTGGCTTCAGTGAAACATCTTTTTACACCTAGTGATGATCTGTGTCATATGTGGCAGTGTTCCCACTGTTTTCAGTTGGTGCAGAATTGGGTCCTTGGAACCCAGCTTCCAAAGCTTTCAGACATTTGCATGCAGTTAAAAAAGGACAGAAAACAAACCATTGCCAAAAGCATTGAAAACACTGGTTTTCAACCAGTAGCTTTCTTCTTTGCATTGTGAACCTTTTGTACGGGTTGGTTTATAGAATAATCCTGGTTAGGTTTTGGGGAGATTCTCTGTGACATTTCAATAACTTCTCAAATTGGAAGTTGCAGCAGTGTCTGACCACCAGGAAATTTGGTTGTGGAAAGTTGAGTTGGCTACCTCATGCCAGGAAATATATTAACTGACTGGGATTTGCATAGTGTCGGGCAAAGGGTGGGTTATATAATATTGGATTTCTATGAATGTGTGGGATTAGGAGTCGGGGGAAGGATGGTTAGTCCAGATGAGTGTTGTGATATGTCATCCCCAGTTTTGCATAATAATAATAATTTATGGTGAAAATCCTGGCACTGAAAATCTTGTTCACCTTTATGTTGGCACTTAAATATGGATTTATGTGCCTGACTTGAGCCACTGAAATTTGGAAAGTGTGGACATGGTTAACACATTTGCATGGTACATGCAGTTTGAAATCCTTTGTTAAAATGCATGAACCTTATAGAGCATAACAAATAGATTAGTTCCAGCCACGGGAGCAGGACATTTTTGAATATAAAGCAGTCATTTTTTATTTTTAAAGTGGCTCAGAATTTTGAAGTCACAGCCAGTTGCAGGTGTAATATTGGAATTCCTATCCCTTTTGCCTCAAGTCTTTTACATTTTGCTGTACATTTTTTTGGAGCCAGGTCACCATTTTCTGTCTATTCAGTGTTTATTGGTTTCTTTGTGCTGGGTTGAGTGGAAGTATGTTGGCATATGATAGTATAACTGCTGGCTATTGAAATCTTCAGAACAAGATGTACTTCATGTGAATATCCTACATTTAAATAATCAGATAAATTAATTTGACATGCATCCCACCCCCCAATAAAACTCCATAAATGCAGTCAATTTTGTAGGGAATCAATTTGGAGTACATTCGGGGCTGAACATATAAGTGCTGTTGGAATGTTTAAAAATACAGAAGTTGCATAATTTCAACAATGATGCACTTGTTTTATTCTGAAATGTTGTCCAGGAACTGGATTGTTTACTGCATTTACTTCATCTCTGATCAAAATGTCTAACTCAGAAAGGCTGTATGCGAAGAGAAAGTGGAAGACGATTGCATTATGATTTCTTCACAGAACAACATTTAATTTGCAATCTATTTTTTAGAGCACACGTCATGTTTAAATTGGAGAGTTAGGGGTACAGCTTTCACTATACGTATCCATAATGGCTGAACTAAGGATGCCTTATTGTATGTGCTGCAGAGCATGCAATTAAATGCACTGGAAATATCTGTGGATGAAATACCATTTACCAGAATGATATACCAGAGAAGACACTGAGCAACAATAACAGGTGATATGCCAGCTATTCAAAGGGATCTTTTATCCTAAAAGGAGACAGAAAATCTCAATGATTGTTACCTAAAAATTGAACATCAGTGAGACTTCCTGAACAGAAGGTCAGAATAAGAGAAGAATTATTGTAAATGAATGTGAGAATCTGTGCCTGAATCTGTATACCATTGCATACAATTACAAATGAACATCATCATGTAAGGAAATAATTACCTGTGCTGTAAATATTATTATTTATTTGCGTAGCCCGATAGTATAGAAGGTTGCTGTCCCAAAGATCTAAATAGATACAAAAAGCAAGAAAGTTTGGAAGATGCAAAGGAAGGCATTTGGACTGAATGGTAACGTTCTCATGCATTTTACTAAGTACATTCGGGGAGGGGAAAGGATGGTTGAAAATTTGTTTAATCTAATTTGTTACTTCTTTCTCCCAGTAGCGAAATGTTATGTTTTATGGACTCAGGCCTCATCTACAGTAGAAAGTTTTGCTGATGCCAGTTACAGTGATGATAAAAAAGCACTGTAATTACAATGCTTGTGCCTGTCCATACAGCACTCATCGTGTCGCCAAAGTGCATCCACAGTTGGTGTGGGAAGCTATTTCACTTTGCAGCTCACCCCCTTGTGCCACTAGGAGTTGTGGGAAGGTGAAGATGATCGCAGTGCATCATGGGTGCTGGCTTAATGTCCCACGATAAAGTGATTTCTGTCCCATCATTCTATGGGTTTCCAACTGTGTTTCATGGCATTTTTCAATAGATCCAGTTTCCTGAGTGCCCAGCATCTCTATCTTAAAGGATAGATCATGAGCCCACAATTGGAACTAGAATCCAAGGTGCCTGACCTGCTGTGTGTCATGCAAACAAACCATGTCAGATTAATTTTTGAATTCATGGAGCATCTGCACATAGTGCACCGCTGCTTTTGGGTGAGTGGAATAAGCATCGTGTGGTCAGATCACGTTGTTATGCAGGTCCGGCATTATGAGCAGTGGTGCAGAACTTTCGAAAGTGCAAAGCCACCTTCATAGAACTCTGTATCACGAGGACACCAGAATGAGAGCTGCCCTCTCGGTGGAGAAGTGTGTGGTGTTTACCATGTGGAAGCTGGGAACTCCAAACTGCTACCAGTTGTTTGCTAATCAGTTTGGAGTTGGGAAGTCCACCTTTGTAGCTGTGTTATCGCAAGTGTGCAGGGCTATTAATTGCATTATTGTTCGAAGGACTGAGTTTTGAAAATCTGTGTGAAATAGTGGATGGCTTGCAATGATGGGATTCCCTAACTGTGGTAGTAGATGGCATGCATATTCCAATTTTGGCCTCGAAACATCTTGCAACAGAGTACATCTATAGAAACGGGGTAATTCTCTGTGGTACTGCAGGCACTTGTGGATCTCCGTGGGCATTTCACTGACGTCAGCATGGGTTGGTCAGATAAGGTGCATGATGTTTGCATCTTCAGGAACACCAGCCTGCACAGAAAGCTGCAAGCAGGGACTTTATTTCCAGACCAAAAGATTCCAATGGAGGATGTTGAAATGCCAATAGTGATCCTGGGAGACCCAACCAATCCCTTACTGCCGTAGCTCATTAATGAGCAACCTGGATAGCAGCAAGACTGAGCAGGGTGCCGAATGATCATGGAATGTGCATTTGGCAGATTAAAAGCTCACTGGCCATGCCTTTATGGCAGTTTAGACCTAAATGAGGAAAGTATTCTCATGGTTATAGCTGCCTGCTGTGTGCTCCATAATATTTGTGAAGATAAGGGTGAAAAGATTCTACCTGGCTGGAGTGCGGAGGCGAATTGATATACAGCTGAATATGAACAACCAGATTTTAGGGCTATTAGAGGGACACAATGGGGTGTCATTTGAATCAAGGATGCCTTGAACTATTTTGACAATGAGCACCAATAAGGTGTCTTTACAGACAGCACTGTGTCATGCTATGACTGCTATCCAGCTTGCACTGTGTATCAATGTGAGATGCAACCACCGTGTGCAAGAGACAAATGAAGATTACTTATCCTTCATAGAGTATGTATTTTTATTAAATAACAAAAATGAGAGTCCTGTAACACTTGAATTGAATAACAATTATTCAAAACACACAGGAAAAACTGGGCTGGAGGGGAGAAAACAGCAAGGGGCGCTGTGAGCTATGGAAGCTGGATGCAAGTCCAGCTATTGTTCTGGAAGCTGTCTGAAGGGATGGAGTGAACAGGGTACTGAGACGGGATAGGAGTTTGTTAGGAATGTGTGGATGGAATTGGGAGAGGGCATGGAAAGCAGTTCTGTATTGGCTGTGGAATACAGAATTTGGGGCAAGCATGCATGAATTCAGTCTGCATTGTTATGAGTGACTTTAGCAGCTCCATTTGCTCCTCCATGGATTTTATCATGCACTCATGACCTGCTATCACTCACTCCTGGTTTTCCCTCTTCTCCTGCCTACAGTTTTTTCTGATTTTTGGACACAGTACATCTCCATGCCTTTTTTTTCTCTCTCTTTTTTTCCACCTGAGGACAGGAAGAGTTCTTGGAACATCTCCTCTTTGCTTCTCCATGGTCATTTTCTTATTAGCCACAGGTGCTCAGCAGGTGTGGAGGGATTTCCTTTCAAAGACACATCTGTAGATGCAGAATAAACAATGAACAGAAACATTATTGTGAGTGCCATAACAGCATTGATGCATTAGTGTAAAACACTATTTACTTTGTCACTATTTACTGGCAAGAGCACAGCTCAATGATCATCTAGGGCATGGTGAGTTGTACTCAGCGGGAGGGGCACTCAAGCTGGGGAAAAGGTTCTGCATGGTCATTTGGGGAATTCATGTGGGTAGATAAGGATAAAATTTCAAATTGTACCATCATTTTCCACCAGGAAGTGGGGGGCATAGAAACTGATAGTAAGCAAGGATGAAAGGTGCATCTCCTTCCAGTGAGCAGCTTCAAACTGGGTCCCTATGCTGCTTGTCTGTGTGCCATTTTGGACCCTACACAAGTGATTGCAGATTGGTGTGGGAAAGTTTCCTACAATGGGGGAAGAAACAAAGTGGCTTTGCCCAGGAATCTCCAGCAGAGGATTGGCAAGTACCTCTGGGAAAGTTTCCTGAAGATCTTTAGAGATTCCTGTGAAATCTCAATGTGCATTAACACACTTTTCTGCCACACTGCCTACCTGCACAGGGGAATGGGAAGCACATGCAAACACAGCTACTTTTGGGCATGTCTATCCCTTCAACTAACTGTATCATGCAACAAAGTAAAGGACAGCTGTACCTTATGTAACTGAGAAGCATCAGCTCAAAAAAAATCACTTACCCCCTCTCCTGTTTCGAGCGTGCCAGAGATGGAGATCTAGGACTGGCTTTAAGCCTCCTAGGTCAAGAACAGATCCTGGCTCTCCATGTCATCAAACAACCCAGTACTCTGGTCTGCATCATCCACCAACTCGACCTCCTCGTTCACGACTACTTCATCCGTGTTGAGTCCAGTGTCCCCTGATTCTGGGCCTGCTGAGATATCTACAGGTCTCTTGTCAGTGGAGGTGGGGGTCACTCCGAGGATGACTTCCAGCTTCTTATTGGAGTGGCAGGTCTTTGGCTCTGCATCTAGCCTTTTGGTACCCCTGCCAGAGTTCCTCGATTTTTCACACAGCACTGTAGCATGTCCCATTCATAGGCCTTCTCCACCACTAAACAAGAAATTGGTATGTATTAAAGTTCCTTTGGCTGGAGCTGACCTGGGACTGCACAGCCTCCTCTTCCAAATGACAATCAGATCTAAAAGCTCCTGTGTGCTCCAAGCGGGAGAGCGTTTGGTGCCTGGAGCCGCCATGGTAAGCTGGGAAGATACAAAGTTAGCTCTTTGTGCCAACCAAGCAGGAAGAGGAATTTCAAAAACTCCTGGGATTTTAAAGGAGGAGGTACAGATGGCTATTGTGCAGCAGAGTTAAAACTGATGCCCAGAACAGTCAGGATGGGCACTGTGGGACACTTCCTGGAGGCCATTTATTGTGACATAACCAAGCAGAGTCTAAACTGTGTGGCAAACTGCCCGCTTCCCACCTGGTGGGTCTTGTGCTTTACCTCTGCTTGTGCCCCCAGCTACCTCATCTCCCTTGGCTTTAGAGGAGTTCTGTCTCCTGGCCTGGGAGGGAATCTTCTCCTACAGTTGCTCCACACCTTCTAGCAGCTTCCACTGTGTTTGTTCCCTCCCCCTCCTTTAGGGAAGGCAAGATTTAAATACCCCTGGCCCTGCTCTTCATTGGGTCCAGGTGCCTTTAATTGCCCTGCTGTGCTGTCTCTTCTGCTTGCAAAGCAGAGGGTTTTTAACCCTTTTGGACCCTCATACCGGCCCCAGCACACCCTTTTAAAACCATCCAACCTGACTTTATCACAACTGACACTTCGTCACTAAAAGTTTGGCATGGTTTGAAGTGGTTTTATTTTGTTACAAGATCAGAGGATTTGGGTCGGCGGAGGGCACGGCAATATTGCAGTGTGTACATCCACTGTTTTGACACAAAAAGATGACTTTGGTCAACAAAAGTCTCTCGTGTAGACAAGGCCTTAGTTGTGTTGGACTTGGATTTCATTCACAGGGGACAACATATAGAAAGAGTACTGAATTATGAGAAAAGCACACAGATGGTAATAAATTGTGAGGCATGAGATAGAGAAGGGTAGGGAGGCAAATGAAAAATGAAGAGATTTATGGAGATGCTAGGTTGGGTAGGCTCTTGGAGGTAGAACAAAGAACTTGCTTTTACTGTAAAAGTTTAGGAAAGCACTGTAGAGACTTGACCATTTAACCAAAATGTAACAGTCACCATTTCATCAATATCTGTTCCTGGAAGCTGTACATAATAATAATAATAATCATAATAATATATAACAAATGAAAGAAAGGGGAAGTTGATGATAATGAATATAAATCAGACATTAGGAAGTGTAGAAAATTGATAAGGGAAACTAAAGGACACAAGGCAAAACCTATGGTCAGCAGAGTTAAAGATAGTAACAAGGAGTTTTAAAATATACTAGGAATAAAAGAAATTCTTACAATTATATTGGTCCATGGCTAGATGGAAATGGTGGAATTATCAATAATGCAGAAAAGGCAGAAGTGTTCAGTACATATCTCTGTTTTGTATTGGGACGGGGCACAGATGATATAGTTTCATCATATGGTGATAACACTTTCCTCTCCTCTAGTATCTCTGGAGGATGTTAAACAGAAGCTACTAAATTTAGGAATTTTAAATCAGCAGGTCCAGAAAACTTGCATCCAAGAGTTTTAAAAGAATCTGCCTAAGATGTTTCTGGATCATCTATGTTGATTTTTCAATACATCTTGGACCACGAGGAAAGTTCCAGAAGACTGAATTAAAGTTAATGCTGTGTCAGTTTTAAAATTGATAAATGGGATGGCCCAGGTAATTATAGGCCTATCAGCCCAATATTGGTCCTGGGCAAAATAATAGAGAAGCTAACATGGGACTCGATTAATACAGAATTAAAGAAGAATGATGTAATTAACGATAATCAACATGGGCTGATGTAAAATAGGTATACAGAATCTATTTTTTCCTCTGTATTTCACATGCGTGTGATCGCTGTTGGATTACTGTGTTCAGTTATGGTATCCACATTTCAAAAAGGTGGTTGATAAACTGGGAAGGGTTCAGAGAAGAGCCATGACAGTGATTAAAGGATTACAAAGCATGTCTTCTAGAGATAGACTCAAAAAGCTCAATCTGTTTCATTTGTCAAAGGTAAGGTTATGGGATGCTTGGTTGCAGTCTGTAAATATCTATGTGGGGAATAAATATTTTACAATGGGCTCTTCAGTTTAGCAGAAAAATGTATAATATGATTGAAGGCTGGAAGTTGAAGATAGACAATTCAGACTGGAAATGAGGGGTAAATTTTTTACAGCAAGGGTAATAACCATTGGAACAATTTATCAGGGTTGTGGTTGCTTCTCCATCACTGACAATTTTTAAATCAAGATGGGATGATTTTTCTAAAGGATATGCTATAGGAATTATTTGGGGGAAGTCTATAGCCATTGTTACACTGGTTACAGGTCAGACTAGTTGATCCCAAGGATCCCTTCTGGCCTTGAAATCTGAGAACAAAGAGCAAGTAATTATACAATCTGTAGGTAATAAGACTATGATTCAGTAGTATAAGCATCTAGGGTTTTTTTGCATTTTGTTTTGAATAGCTGTACCTAGATTCTCAGGAAGCACAAATTCAGAGTCCAGAAGAACTAACTGTCCCCTTCGGCCTTCCAAGCTAGTGTGACTTCTGTGCAGCTTTGTATGACAAAGGGTAAAATTTCCATAAGCGAAGTCCCTTTTTCAAAAGTGATATAGGTATTTTACTGCTAGATTCACAAAGAAACTTAGGTGAGGTGATGTTGAGTGTCACCATGCCTAATTTTTAGGTGCCTAGAAAATCACTGGGATTCACGCACCTTAGTTTGGCACCTAGACTCCCTGCAGAAGGCATGGTGAAAGATAGATCTCTCAGAATGGGATTCACAAAAGCCGGCACGCTAGGCAGCTGCTCACCTAAGCTAATCAATGGAAGATGCCGAGTCAAGAACTGTGTCCTAAACCTCATGCTTCTCTTGGAGATAGGCATCTAAATCCAGGATGAAGGGAGGCATCTTCCTCTGATTGGGATTCTCAGCTGCAAACCCTTTCTGTGGTTAGGCACCAGCACTGTTTTAGCAAGAAGCTAGGGAAGGGCTTCCCGCATAACTTCTAGTCCAGTGCTTAGATACTCATCTAGGATGTGGGAGACCCCCAATTCAAGATTCCCTTTTCCCATTCCACCCACCAAAGGATTTGAACTGGGAGCTACCACCTTTCAGGAGAGTACTCTTACCACTGGGGTATAGGACATTCTGATATGAGGTTTCCTCAGTTTCCTTTGTTGAAACTGCTGCACTCAGATTAAATAATGAAAGACTCACTGGGCCAGAGAGTGTCAGAATTACTCTGTATCTTGGTGCTTAGAGCATTCAGATGAGAGGTGGAAAACCCAGACCCCCCTACTCCAATTACTACTTTAAATTATTTATCCACTGTAGAACAGATTCAACAGGAGAGGTGGAGAAAGTCCCACATCAGAACATCCTCTAACTCAGAAGTTAGCTCACACACCTGAGGGGGCAGATCCCAGTTCAAATATTTTCTTCCCCTTAAGTGAAGGGGAGCTTGAACTGAGGGTCTTCCACATGCCAGGTGAGCATCCTAATCACTAGGCTAAAATTTATGAAGGCAGTCCTTCCCACTCCAGACCATTTTGTGTAAACTCGCCTATAGTGGCCCAATCCGGTAGGCAAGGTCTGTTGAACACGCTAATCAGATTGGGTCCTGCAGAGGAGTCAGGCGACGAAAGCCTATCTTCCCTGGTTCATGTACCACACTGGGGCTTAGACGTCTGGATGCAAAGGTGAAGTTGCAGTGTACCTATGCAGAGGCAGAAACACAGGCAAAATTTTACTGCAAAAATTTAGTTGCTGGTCACCTGCAGGGTTGAGCAGAAGCTGGGAGGGACTTTTGTGAATCCCTGGAGTGCCTGATTGTGGGATTTAGATGCCCGAACTAGCAGTTAGGTAACAAAGTCCTTTTGCGAGTCTAGCCCCTAGATCTTCAAAGGTAGTGAGGGGCCTATCTATGCAGGCAGTGACATTTTCAGAAGTAGCTAACTCGCACTGAATTCAATTTCAATTATTTCATTGGGATTTAGTTGCCTGAGAGCTTTCTGAAAAACACTAAGAATCAGTGAAAAACACTGATTTTAATGGGAGCGAGATGCCTAAATGCCATTGAGGATGTGGGCCTTGCTGCAATATACATAGTCAGGTGCCTATTAAATGGAAAAAATCTGGCCCATAGTGTAGCTAGGGCAAAGCAGTGCAGGAAAGCACTTTAAGTGAGGAGACATACTGCATTAATCCCATTCTATGCCAAATGCAAGCAATCCACCACAGTTATGCTAATCTGTGCCCTAAAAGCAAATTGATACAGCTGTTTAGTGATTTAGGAAGGTGGTGGTATTTCCCAGCACCTTTTTTTTTTCTTCTTTTCCAAAAGAAAAGAGACAAATATGTTTTTGCCAGAAGGAAGATAAATAGGTTGTAAAAATGTCAGAACTGAAAACCATTACATGACTCTGAATTTAGCTTTTATTGGTTGGTTGGTTTGTTTTAGAGGCTTAATTGGAGTGTAAATTAGACCCAGGTTTCAAAGTATTATTTATCTATTTTTAAAGCAGTGTTTAATTTTGGTTTTCCATGAAAGATGTGCACAGAATATATGTACAGTACATTTCCATTGTGTTTGTGAAAAGAATGCAGGATGCAACTAAAATACTTTTTCTGCAAGTTTTCATTATCAAAGAAGTCAATTTCTTTCATATACTAATGTTTCCCCTTCCATTATTCTCTCCCAAGTAAGAAGCTTAAGATAGGGGGAACATAGTAAATTTCTGATGTGACTGTGCAAACATTACTATGAATGAACTGAAAGATTGTTCAGAAATGTCTGTGTGTAGGTTAAATTTGTCAGAAGTCTATTTTGCATTCTATTCTTTTTCTGAGAATTTTGGCCCATAAAAGGCCAAATTCAGCTCCTTTTGTAAATGGCTACACCTTCACTGATTTTGATCTAGGTGCACTTGTTGAAGCATACAGATGCATAGGATCAAAAGATAGTTGCTTGTTGGCTGGGAGGCCTATATAATAAACATTATCTTAAATCTTTGTAGATTCTAATATCTCTTTAACAAATAATTGACAAAGATTATGTGGTAAGGGATAGTAGTAAAAATGGACACCAGTCTTGGCAGCGTCAGCTGTCAACTCCTTACACCAAAGAAGTTTTGGTTTAATTAACTTGTTTTTTACCTTTCACCAATTACATGCTCAAACTTTCAAAACCTTATGTAGCCAGTGTGGAAGCTAACTAGCAGTACTAACAGTTAACTAACAGTAACTTGTAATAACTTTCTCCCTTTCAATCTAGTTTGCAATCAATGGTCTTCAAGGTGAGATTATTATAGAATAGTTGTATTGTATCGAAGACGTGAACCTTGATGCTTTGCTTTACGCATTTAGGCCTGTTCTTGCAAATTTTACATCATATCAATGGGACTGTTTGCCTGAATATGCTTCCCTCACCTCTGTAGGAGTTCCAGGGTCAGGCTAAGAAGAAGCAAACCCTAAATCCTTGTGGTTTATCACCTATGATCCATCAGGATATAACTAGCTGCTCATAAAATGAAATTATGATACTAGACCAAAGGGCAATTTTCCTGAGACATGTACCTAAAACTCAAAGCTTCTACATTACCAAACCAGTGATTTATAAGGGGTCTTATCAAGTACATATTCCTTCAGAAAGAAGGAAACATGTACTAGAATGGTTTTACGTTTTCCATTATGTAATCCCAATAGAGGTTTTAAATTATTTGTCTTTGCGCTCCTCTCTTTTGAGATATTTATATTTCAATAGTATAGTTGAACACACAATGTACAAAGTAGTCTATGACCTTTTCTCTAGAAGTTTTTTCCCCATTTTGTATGTAAATAAAAAGTCTGGAAATATACTGGTAAGAAAAAGATAGGGACATCCTAAGACATTAATTGCCAACTAAAGCACACCCGTTTCAGCTGGTTACTCTACCAAAAGGATATATTATAATGGCTAAATTCTGTATTACCAATTTATTTCCATTGTAAAATATCACTTTATAGGTTAAAAATGCAACTAATAGCAATCAGTCTTCATAGAAGCAAAAGTTATCTCCATGCCCAGGTTTGCTTTTCTTGAACTCATTTTCATGCTGGCCAAACTCAGCTAATGGACTCACTTCCTGTGTGAATTAGGCTGGGATGTCTTTTAGGAATCAGATGATCTGTTGCAGACTGATTGCCAAAATTCCTTGGGAAAACTGGGTTATAGTGATTCAAGCACTTTGTTCTCACTGACTTTAGAGATTAATTTAAATGTTATTTTCCATTGTCTGCCTTGAACCAAATGCCACATTAAATTTAGTGATGCTGAGCAGTGGAAAAAATAAACTCAATCTCCCATGGCATTCTGTTACAAGCCAAGCCAAGAAGAAAACAAAAACAAAACAGAAGTCATCAACTTGACAAAAAATAAAGAATCCTGAAAGATGAATTGGGGGGGAAAAGCCCCAACAATATGTAAAATAAACTTTTTGAAAAACTTCCCTGACTTGATAATTATCGATTAAGAGCATGTCAGGATATACACTGACATACCAGTTTTTAGTTTATCCATATCTTGTTCTTAAATAAACTTAATATTTAGTTGCTTTGACAATGTAAACTGTCCTTGAGGAATCCTTAGTCTTTCATTTGTCCTTTGAATGGTAACTAATTTGGCTTGTTTGAATTATACTCAGTTGAGAGAGAGGCTAACAATAAAACTTGGTGAGAAAGTAACAAGCATATTACATACTATTTAAATACTACTGCCTGCCAGTGGAAATGCATGCCTGTTTTTGTTTTTCTATGCAGGGTTGCTGATAAACAAACGTCAGCTACAAACTGAAAGTGGGGGGAAAATTGTCATAAATTTTGAGATCATTACAAAGGAAGGGCCAAAACTGCCATTCATTTCATGGTGTTTTCTGTTAATAAATGGATGGAAACACCAATGTTGTATTACGGTTCCTGTTAAACATGTACTTGATTTTTCCCTTTTCCCTTACAATCCAATTTACCTTCCTAACTATTTAAAATATTACTTCTAATCCTGTGTTGTTAACTGCAGCTCAAAAAATAACTTTAGAAAAATCACCATTATGTTATAGACCTATATAATTATGCAAAGTCATGTGAATTTGAATACTTAACAGATGTACTAATTAGAGGCTGATTTTTTTGTAGTATAACTGAAGAATAGGTCAAAGTCAGGTGGTATCAAGAAATGAACTTGACTTTAAAAAAATATTTTCAAGGCTAGTGCAAACTATTCTTAGATGGAAGTGTTAGCAAGCCCTGAAATGCATCTAATTAAAAAGAATAACAAAGCAAAACCAATGGCAGAAACCAGCTTTATTTATAATACATTTTGAAACAATCCGAGCACAATCTGAAGGTATTCAGCAGAATAAGATGCAAAACTGTGATGCTCAGCATAGATTGCAAAGAAATGCACAAACAAAAATTAACTAAAGAACATGTAGCTAAAACATCAAGTTTTGATGATGATACAGAAACAAAGAACTTTGTTGAGGCTCCTCATAATTTTACAAAGTAAGGTTCGACAACAACTGAGTTTGTGACACTTGAAATAAGTGAACGCTGAATTTAATATAGATACTGGAGTTGTGTACAGTTTGGTCACAGAAAGAGTATACAAAATAATTTGTGATTGTAGTCCCATATTAAAAATGTAGATTAATCTTTGTTCACATAATGGGCACTAAATGCATCCATTTGGTAAAAACACTAGCACACCTGTAGATGGACAAATACTACTTGATAGTAATAGTGGAACTAGAAGGCCCATGTTATGCTTGGATTGAAGAGAAACCTGCAAATGTATCTGATTAAACATGTGTATAACTTGTCCACCAAACGAGATGCAAAAACTATTGTTAACCAATTTAATGAGGTATTTCATGGGACTGGATTTGATAGTGTTGTAATACACCACATTGATATAGATCTTAGCACAGTGCCAAACATTCAACAGCATACCTCTCAATCAGTCTGCTATATTTGGAACACTCTAGATTGTAGGTTGCCTTTTTCAGCTGCTTTGCTGTTCCTACAATTTCTGGAAATCTCTTCAAACTACCTGACTCATCCCAAGGAAATTCAGCTAAGTGAGTAGCGCATCGCCACAAACTCAGCCTGGCCCCACCTCTAGAACATGTCTCTGTGTGTGAGCCCAGCCTCACTGCCTGCATTTAACAGCTCTGAAGCAGCAGCTTCCTACATCCAGAAGCAGCAAAGAGGAGAAGCCAGAGATAGGGCTGGCTGGTGGGGAGATAGATCAGGTTGGGTTGACTTTATTCCCCTTGTTCATGTGTGTTGGGGGGAGGTGTCTGGTAGAAAGAGGCTGAAAAGGACAGTCCTTGGTGAAGAGAGAAGGGAGTTTCATAGGGTTTGGGCAGAAGATGAATGGAGCAATACATTGTGATGAAACAGGGACAAATTTGCTTAGGTATGTTAACATGCCAATGAATCCCTGCTATGCTTTTTAGACCTTGGCTCAACATTGTTCAGGTCCCAGTTACCCATTTATTCTGCCAGAGGTTGAAGGTGTAATATGCATATGACATAATGTCCCATTAACACTGAAAGACAAAGTAAAAACTGAACTTGACTCGATGGTAACATCGGATGGTACTGAGTGAAAACAGGCACCACCCACTGGATTAACAGTATTGTTACCATAGTAAAATAAAACAAGAGAAGGATTTTTTATAGATCGAAAAGATCGGAATAAAGCTACCAAATGTAAATGCTGTCTCATGAGAACAACCGAGGAGCTCATGTCCAGGCTTCAAAATCTTTAGTTGTGAATTTAAGGTAAGGCATGGGCAAGTCCAACTCAATAAAGAGTGCAAAGTTCTTCACATTGCTTTTGGTAGTTATGTTTTTAAATGACTTTGCTTCAGGAGAGCCTCACCTTTTACATTACACCAGTTGTAGATCTTGATTGAAGTGGAAGCAATTGTTCTGCTGATTTGAGGAGAAAATGATCAACACCCCAATGGCAGACTGCATAATATTCTGCGGCGTGCCAAGATAAACAACCATAAATTTAACAGGAACAAATGCTGTGGCATCTACTCAGTGACAAAGAGTTTCATCAGACCCAGCAAAGACATTTGTATGGCAAATGTGAAGAGCACAGAACAAGGAGACCATTCAAAGGTTTATGGGCATGTTCTCACACATAACAAATTCTTCCCTAATTTGTCACCATGAATTGCTCCCCTCAGAATGCTGCTTGAGAACAGGGCTGATTGGCAAAAGACTTTTTTTTTTTAAAGTTGTCACAAGAACTGAGTCAGTAATTTTTTGTTTGTTTGTTTTGATTTTGTTTTTGTTTTTGTTTCGGTGGCGGAACTAAAAAAAAATTGAACCCATTTTTTTTGTTTATTTTTGTTGTTTCATTTTACTCACCTAAAATTAAAAAAACTGGAAAAATGTTTGGGTCAAATGTAACTCTGTGAACAGTATTTTGAAATTAAATTTTGAAACAAAATGTCAATTAGAAGTGACATGTCAATGGTTCATTTTGAAAAAGGCTAAAACAAATTGTTTTGACTTTACAACAGCAAAATAATCTTTTTTTAATTCAACTGAAACTATTCAACAAATTTAGCCAACAGATTCAGTTGCTCTGCAACTGCATTTTTTACTGTGCCAAAAAAATTTCTTCCAGCTTCAGTTGTCATGAAAGTGCCAGTACTATAATATTTTGAGATTAACATGAAACCTGTGATGTAAACACACATGGTTTGGAGGCTGAAAGGTTACATGCTTCCTAAGCACTGACTATAATCCAAGAGAACTATGCCTTGGTTAAAAAATAAATCCTGGCAATTGTTTTTGAGGGTGAGAGGTTTCACTGAACATACTTATGGGCAGAAGAAAACAGTGCTGATATCAAAAGAACTGAAAACTTTGGAAGTGAGATATATTACAGAAACCGTTTAATATAACACAACCTGGGCTTCAGAAAACGATAATGAACCTGCAACAATATTTGAGAAATGTTTCATAAGGGCCTAAATAAAATCTTCTCACAGTGGACATGCTTTCAAGAGTGCTTATATTTAGTGCAGGCAAGGAACTGTGGGAATAAATAAATACAACACAATTACTGACCAAAATTTCCAAACCAAAATCTGACAAACTCAGGAGAGAACCAAAATTGCCGAATCTTATAACATCTTGAGAAGATAATGCTTGATGGATAGCCAACAGGAAAAATCTTAGCATCTCAGGCATAAAAACTTCTTATGGCCATAGAGAAATTGCATCATTTTATGGGATTTGGTACAAATGACATTGTGTCATAATACAGTATGAGGTTGGAAATGCATAGTATAGTGATCACTGTTTATCAGGGTATTAAAAAGTGAGAGAAAAGAGCCAGACATGTCCTGTTTTTGACCAAGAATGAATGGTGGCATGAAAGATAATGTATCCAAGATATAAATCTCCAATAAATGCAGGAAACAGAGTGCAACCAAACCACTGAAACCACATGAACTTGATCATCATCATTGCCCAAAGGACGTTACAGAAATGGAAAATGGGAAAAATTACATTGTATTAATGGGCAACTCACTATTTTTAAAAGTCAAACTATCGAACAACTCATTGAGCAAATATGTGTTAAACACATTGTAAATCACAGTTGTTCATCATGGGATTTGAGATGTGTTAATACACAATAGCCAAAAATTTACTAATGGTTTATTTTGACAACTTTCTTGGGTTTTTTAGATTGTCACATTGTTAGATTGGAACATTTAAATATTTATTCAATAACTAGCACAACGCATTTCCAATTAGGCTGGCCTCCAGGTGCTACTGCAATATAAATTTTAGGGCTAGCTGAAAAATGGGGATTCTTTTTTTGTGAAAAGATCATCCCTTTTTTCCCCATCTAAATTTAAAACATCGATAAAATGTTCACATTGAAATGTTAACACTTTTCAAGCAATTCTATAGCTGATAAAAATTGAGATAATTTGTCACAAATTTTGCAAAAACAATGCAAATTCCAAATTCAGAAAATTTCAAGCACTGTACTAAATGTTGTTGAAAGTTGTTTGTTTTTTTTTCCTTTTAAGTTTCTACATATCAGTTCAAATGAACCACATCAGGGCCCTAGTATACATAGGCAGATGGTTTATCAGCAAATTCAGAACAAATAGCAAAAGTCTCATTTTAAGGGGGCTGCATTCCTGGTGGATTAATAGGATCTGTAGTTAGTATTGTCAGAATATCAAAACACCCTTCAAAATGAATTTGAGTATTACCCATTCAGAACTGTATGTGCAGAAACACAGCAATCTTAGTGCCAACATCTAACAAAGCTTATTGTTACAAAAATCACTGAAATCATTATGAAGTAGAAAAATGCCAGGAAATCAGAGCAGGAGAAATAGTGCATCAAAGATGTCAGTCAGTTATTCTCATTGCAAGTGGAAGAGAACGTTAGATTCCAAACTGGAAGTGGCTGGCAACCTGCCCAGATGACAGATATACCATCCCTTCTGGGGGCGGTCCTACAGGAGGAACAGCTGTCTAAACAAAAACAAAGAGGACATTGGTTCTCTGCTTCTCAAGGCCATCCAGAACGCTGATCTAATAATGTGCTCCCCCGAGTCACTGCCAATGAAAAACATAAAGAGCAGCCAACACAGGCTTTAGATAATATATCCACCTTGGCCTTAACAGAGGCTACTAGAGAAGGAGCTGTTTTGAGAAAAAACCTGTGAGATCCACTAGACAGCCACGGAGGTACACAGACAGGAATTCTTTACAGACGTCCAATAAGATGTAAAATAATCCTCTTGTCTGTCATAGAGTTCAGGTTAGTTCCCCTGACTGTGTCCTAGATATTTGTCTTTTATTAACTGACTGTATTAGTTTGTGGATATTTATATTTGGATTCTATTATGGTTTATTAGGAATACCTGACTTTTTAAAAAGAGATGATATCATAGTAACCACTGGCCTCAGTGACCCCTGCCATGTTCTCTTAAAGAAATTTAGAAGCTTTGAACATCTAATAGAATTAAGCAAGAAGCAGAGCCTTGTCCACTTGGAAACAAAAAGCATGGTTTGTTTCACCATAAGAGAGCAGTGAATATTGCTGTGTGTACAGTGTGATTTATGGTCAGAGAAGTCTATGTAATACCTAAGGATTCACTGCACCATCTAATAAAAATTATGAAAGTCCACATGAAGTTTTTGTTGTTCTGTGAAAACTGATGGAGCATTCTAAATATTATCAACTGTAATCATTCTACACAGGTCCATTAGAAGGACCCTGATAAATAGTAGTTTTTGCACCAGGGAAGTTTACGGGAATGTAGCTCTCTTACAAACAGCAAAGAGTTATGTTTGCTGTCTACTTCAGGGAGAGAGCAAAATAACTGTGCATCCTTTATATAATATTGTTTTTGCCCAGAACGATCAGTGATATTTTAGTGAAGACTAACTCTACAGAGGGTGGAAATGAACTGATAACCTTGTGCAGTGAGATATGACTCTGCTTAAGGGAAGATACCACAGAGTAATGCTTTGAAAATGACACAAAGGTTGATAGAGGAATAGAAGTTAATACTGGGGGGAAAACAAATCTACTTCAGAGACATGGTGAAGGTCATGATAGAAGTTGGCTGAACTACAGTTTAAAAGCCTTGTGCCTTTTTTCTGACCAATGGATTAATGTCAGAAAACAGGAAAAAAATACAATGACTATTTTAGCTGTGAAAGAAAAGAACATAAGCACGGCCATATTGGGTCAAACTAATGGTCCATCTAGTCCAGTATCCTGTCTTCCGACAATAGCCAAATGCCAGGTGCCTCAGAGGGAATAAAAAGAGCAGGTAATCATCAAGTGATCCATCTTGTCAGCCATTCCCAGCCTCTGGCAAACAGCAGTCTCTGAATATCCTGGCTAATAGCCATTGATCTATCCTTCATGAATGTATCTAGTTCTTATTTTAACCCAATTATAGTCTTGGCCTTCACAACATCCTCTGACAAGGAGTTCCACAGGTTGACTGTTCATTTTGTGAAGAAATACTTCCTTTTGTTAATTTTAAAACTGTTGTCTATTAATTTCATTTGGTGACCCCTATTTTTGGTGTTATGAGAAGGAGCAAATAACACTTATTTACTTTCTCCACACCACTCGTGATTTCATAGACCTCTATCATATCCCCCCTTGTCATCTCTTTCCCAAGCTAAAAACTTCCAGTCTTATTAATCTTTCCTCATGTGAAAGCTTACCATATCCCTAATCATTTTAGTTGCCCTTTTCTATATATTTTCCAATTCCAATATATCTTTTTTGGAATGGGGCAAGCAGATTTGCATGCAGTTTTTAATATGTGGGTGTACCACGGATTTATAAAAAAGGCATTATGATATTTTCTATCTCATTATCTATTCCTTTACTAATGATTCCAACCATTCTGTTAGCTTTTTTGACTGCTGCTGCACATTGAGTGGATGTTTACAGAGAACTATCCACAGTGACACTGAGATCTTTCTTGAGTGGTAACAGCTAATTTAGACACGATCATTTGATATGAATAGTTGGGATTATGTTTTCCAATGTGTATTGCTTTGCATTTATCAACATTGAATTTCATCTGCCATTTTGTTGCCCAGTCTCTCAGTTTTGCGAGATCCCTTTGTAACTCTTCATAGTCTGCTCTGGACTTAACTATTTTAAGTAGTTTTGTATCATCTGCATCAGCTAATTCAAAATATACTTCATCTCATTTCAAGTGTTCTAATGACCATCTGTGTAACAGCACTGAAGATTCAGTCAGACATGGCAATCCTGGGTAAATCTTAATCCTGATTTTTTGAGGCAGACCTTTTAAAATGATATTGGAGTTTCTCTGTAGCGGTAAAATGATTCATGCAGTCTGTGTGTATATGTGAATGTTTAGCTTGTGCGGAAAGACTATGTAAAATAAAAATTAGATATGTGTATCCATATTGGGCCAGGTCTGTATTCTCATTATTGACCTAATCTTCAATGAGAGCAGGATCAAGGCCCTCATGTGCATACCACACCTATTACAATAGGACCCTGATACTTGAAAGTACCCTACCATAGTATAAATAATAATAGCAATGCATATAACTTAAGTTTTCTATACCAGCATGATCACTGTGTTAAATGTATATGCTACCTGTAGGCTTGATTGAAATATTTCACAATGCATTTCCTAATGTTTTTTATCATTGTTAAAACCAGGCACAAGCTCTAAAACAAAAATTAGTGTTGAACTGCAGTGTGTCAAATTGACATTGCAGTGTGTCTTCATCATGTTGTTGGGTAGAATTGGTTGGAAAACTTTATCATCAAATCGAGGGAGAAATGACAAATTCTCATATTTTGGATTTTTTTGTTTTTGCTTTTCTGCTTTCTGACCCGCTTTACTGCTGGAGCAAAGATGATGAATTGAGCTAAAGTTCTGAAAGCCCACTGATGCGGTAACATATAATTAACTAAACACAAGATGACATTTTTAAATT
Source organism: Mesoclemmys tuberculata (assembly GCA_007922155.1). Taxonomy (NCBI): domain Eukaryota; kingdom Metazoa; phylum Chordata; order Testudines; family Chelidae; genus Mesoclemmys; species Mesoclemmys tuberculata. Next base: position 64,447,521 of record ML675610.1, read on the forward strand.
TTATGTGTTTGGTCGAATGATAGGAGCTGTCAAGCATTTTCACAGGTTTATTTCTGTTAGTAACTAGAGAAAAACACCGAAGCAGCATGCATTCTTTCTGTGGATTTATTGTGAATAATAAACACAGTCTTTTTTCTCCTGATCTGGTTCTTTTTCCTGAAAGGGGGCAAAAGGCATCACCTAAGGCTTCTATATGTGTCAACTAATTAAAAAGAAAATTTTCAATAAGGAATTTAATTTTCCATTTCCCTCTGTTTTCTTTGTTACATTTTTTGGTGGCAAGCAGGTAAAGAAAAAGCCTAGTAGAGCATCTAGTACTACATTGTGTTCATTTAAGATTCTTCCTTGTAATATATCTTTTTAGAATTTTGTCCAGCCTAGTTTTAAATGTCCTAATGGAATGGAACTTCTGTCACTAGTAGTCTATTCCTCAGTTTTCCAGATCTCATTGGGACACTTCTCCTGATATTTAGTATTATATTTTCACTTCTTAAATTCAGTCAATTGCTTTCTAGTTATAGTCAGTATTCCTCACCGTCTTTGCTATTGGATTAGGGCCAGATTGGAGAAGTACACAGAAAGACGACTCCTCCTTATGCACAGCAAAAAAGAGAGCCACAGTTGCAGTCCCTACACTGAATGACCTACAGGCACCATTCCCTCCATGCAGCCAGGCAGTGGTAAGGAGAAGACAGAGAAGAAAGGAGCATCATTTTAAAGGATATGCAGTCCTCCTGTACAGCACAGAGCTCAGGGAGGGACATTATCTTCCTGACATACAATCCTTTCCTGGTTGCCTGTAAGGGCACCCCAAACTGAAAGCAGTATATAAATAGCACAGTCATAAATAACCAAACTCCCCATATTGTGACTGATTCTGCTCCCATTGATACCAGAAGATTCCAGCCAAAACTCTAATTAAGGATCCCTCAGGAGTTAGGCACCCAACTTCCATTAAAAGTCACCTAACACTTTTAGAACATTGAAAATTCCAGGCTTAACCTCTGAGTTTTATGGAAACAGGAGCCTGCCTCCTTGTTTTTTTACCTCCTCATAATGCTTTTTCCAGCCCTTGGATAATTTTTTTTGTCACTCTTTCCTGCATTTCCCCGCAGTTTGTCCAAACATATGTCTGGTAATGATGTGCCTGGAAGTGAAAGAAAGCAGTGTTCTGGACGTAACCAGGCCAGAGTCATCAGAGAAGGGATTGTTACTTTCCTAATAGGTGGCACAGTATCTCTGTCTGGGTAGCCCCAAATTCCACTGGAATTTTTGAGCTGACATACAATATTTAAAATGTACATCCCATTTGCTGCCCTCTGTCACAACTATGGCTCATTAGTACTTGAAATAGGAAGGTTAATTTTCCTACTTTTGGACAGCAATAGCTGAATATGAATATTCACATGAATATTTGTTCAGTGATCCTCCATTTAAGAGAATCAATTCTGAAAAGAAAAATAGTAGGTTTTTTAAATGCATTCTGCACTGATCTTGGTTTTTATGTATTTGTATTGTTATACTTACTCGTTACGGAATTTTTCTGTTCAGGATTAAGTGGGTTTTCTGTACTGTAGTATTTGCATTCTCACTGTGCATTTGCAAACACACTGGTTTTTGGCCACATCATGTTTTCTTTTGGATTGCTACATTTGAATTGTGTGAGACAAACAGAGCTGCAGTAATGCACATTCTTATTATGTTGCTCTTTTTATAGATGGGTAAAGTGAGGCACAGAAGAGGGTAAAGGACTTTTGCAAAGTCCCATCACAAGTGACAGAGCTAGGAGTAGGATTCAGGAGTCTTGCTAGACCACACTTGAAGTGTTTTTGTTTTGAAGAGCAGTGTGACCAAATACATATCTAAGGGCTTTGCAGCCAGGATTAACCAAATACTAGCAAATCAAAAAATGTGTATTCTGATGCCTGCCTCTGGTCATATTTATGCACTGGACTCTTTCAGAAAAAAAAAGGCTCACTACGCTGTCACATTATCTCGCAAACACAGCATATTGTCACGTTATTTTAAAGACTATGCCATGACCTCTCTGGCATGCAGGCTTGAGGCACTTGAGTTGCTGCTGTAGCTGCTCAATCATAAGAAGCTCAAATTCCCATCACTAATAGTGAAGTTTTGATTCAATCACATTAGAAAATTACAGACAAGTCAAGTCTCTCAAAGAACATAGTAGACATCCCCAGGGCCGTGTTACTGGTTGAAATGGGGTTAATAAGGTGGGAAAACAATTGCCAAGGAAAAGCTGTCTTGCCATTTTTCACATTCTGAATCATTATAAGATCATTGTACAGAAAGGTGTCAAAATGTCTCAGAGTAAAAAAGATCCCAAATGACATTTTATCTTACTCAGAACTAGGAAGGAAGAAAAAAAAAAGTTTGGACATACTTTATAATTGAATAAGTGCTGTTTCTCTCACATCATCTCATTTTTATTTGTATATGTATCAAATTATCTATACAAGTAGAAATTTATCACCTGGAGATGACCTAGCCACTGAATTTCTATCAAGGTTTCTTTTTATAAGATAATAGACTTGAAATTAAACAGAAATAAAGATAAGTATGCCCCATTTAGACCTTCATTATGTCCTCTGCCAACTTTCGTAAGCCTAGGACATGGTATGGGTCTTGTATTTCATTGTATTGCTGCGTATGTCTGGCCCCAAAAATACTTATTTGTATTTTTAAAATGTAAAGATGGAAGTGCTTATTTTAAGTACATAAAATTAAAAAGGTAGAAGTATATTCAGGATGATTGTTGGATTTATATTTAGATCTAAAGTACTGAGTCTCTATAGTGTAGTTAAAAGTGTCAGTCCTTTGTTTTCTTAGAAGAGGGAGTGATACATAAACTTCTTTGCTTTTTAAAATATATTTTTAATTGAGAGAACTGCAATTCTTGGAAACAGTTGGGTGATTGCATGGCCTTTTCTTCATTATTCCATCATTCTTTTAGATAATCTGTGAAACATGGAAATTGCAAACGTGAGTTGTCGTTGGAGGCAGGAATCTTTGAGATGAAAAAGTGTGAGAGAAAAATGGGTGTCCATTTGTGGAAAGTAAATGGTGCCAATAGTTTCTGACCTGAAGGATTTGATGACATTGTCAAAACCTGCCAGAGAGACTTTCCAGGTACATTTAGAGCAGAGTAAATTTAGCATAGAGCTTAGGAGAATGTATTATTTAAAGATACCATAAAATGTATATAATATTGCTATTTTCATTAGGTATTGCTAGAAAATCCTTGTACTGAAAAAGTGGATAGAAGTCCTGCTTTTGTCTTTAGTTACTTCTAACTATAGCTCTTTCAGAGACAAATCATATGGTCACTAGTGATCTATTTTTTTGCATTTTTCATTAAAAATATGAGCTGTAATTAGCTCCAGTCTTAAATGTCCATTATCGATAGGCAGCTGGCTCTTTTTTTTGTGCCTGCACAGCTTAAAGGTGAACAGCAAAGTAAATAGGGGGGTATGTTTTAAAAGCTATTTTAACATCCTAAATCAGTAAAACAACCTCTGGGCCTGTTTCACCCCTACATTACCTCAGTTTTAGTGTTGGAATCCCATAAAAAATGGAGTGACACCAACATAAAACTTGGGGGAATGCAGTGGCGAATCAAACCTTGTATGTAGAAATAAGGGTCAGATCATCAGCTTGTATAACTCAGTTGACCTCAGTGCTGACTGATCATTTCCATGGCTAAAAATAGAGAAGCTTAGTTCTGTTTATTATTATTAATATTTATTGTTTAGGGCCTGATTTGCAGAACTATTCCCCCATTTACATACTTGACTGGATGTTGGTGTGTGAAGTCAATTGAAACCACATGTGTGTTCATAGTAATTGTCCTTATGAAATAAATGTACACGTTTAAAATTCAGGTTTAAAAAATATTTACTACTTGTGCATCTTTCAGAATTTTGTCTTGTTCCATTTCCTAACCAGTGAGGCCTTGTATTGTTTAAAATGTAAGTCCTTTTCTCTTCCTCCTTCAATGAAGTTAGTAATGTTGAATTTGTGTTACTGCAAATAAGTAAAAGAAAAATATTTGTAACTACCATAGCCCCTAGGAACCCTAGTCATTATGCTGGTGCTGTAAAAACACAGAACTAAAAGACAGTCACTGACCCAAGCAGCCTAAAATCTAAAAAAAGAGACAACAGATGCATACAGATAGACTAGGGCAGTGTAAGGAGTCAGCATATTAGGTAGTGGTCTCAGCACACCAGCAGCCTAACTACTGTAAAGATTTTTGTAGTCATCGTGGCAAAGGAGAGTTCTGAGGAAAGATCTGAAGGGAGATAGTGAGGTAACTTTGCAGATGTTTATGGGGAGCGTCTTTGAAATGGAAGGGGGATTATGGGAAAAAGCATGAAAGTGCATCTTTGAAAATTTAAAAAGTGGGAAGTGGAGACTGGCATTAAGGGCTGATCAGAGGCAAGAGTCTGCAACTCATTAGCAAATGAGAAATAATAAGTAGTGCCTTGAAAGTGAATATAAGAACCTTACGTTTGAAGTGTAGAGAAGGGTAAATCAGTAGAGGGACACAAAAAGATGGGTTGCATGACCAAAGTGATGGGTGATTTTGGAAAAAGCAGTTTCAGTGGAATGCAAGGGATAGATTGGATAATATCTAGGATGGATTTTGAGTAAAGGGACTCTAGACAGTGATTGTAAACAGTGTTTTCAGTGAGCTTAGAGATGGAATGGTTATTGGAGGCATTTGTGGTCCAGGGTGGGTTTTTTAAAGATGAAAGAGAGACTAAATCATATTTGCATTGTGAGGCGAAACAGTCAGAAGAGGCTGGGAGTTAAGGAAAGAAAAGAAAGTGGATAAAAGTGAGATAAGGAGATATGGGTCAAATGGAGGGGTTAAAGGAGGAAACAAAGAACAATCAGTTGCACACATACAAAATGAAAGATGATTGCCTAGAAAGGAGTATTATGGAAAGAGATATGGGAATCATAGTGGATCACGAGCTAAATATGAGTCAACAGTGTAACACTGTTGGAAAAAAAGCAGACATCATTCTGGGATGTGTTAGCAGGAGTATTTTAAGTATGATATGAGAAGTAATTCCTCCGCTCTATTCCATTCTGATTGGACTGATTAGGCTTCAACTGGAGTATTGTGTCCAGTTCTGGGTACCACATTTAGGGAAGGTGTGAACAAATTGGAGCCAGTCCAGAGAAGAGCAACAAAAATTATTAAAGGTCTAGAAACCATGACCTATGAGGGAAGATTGGAAATATTGGGTTTTTTAGTCTGGAGAAGAGAAGATTGAGAGGCGAAATAACAGTTTTCAAGTACATAAAAGGTTGTTACAAGGAGAAGGAGAAAATTGTTCTCTTTAATCTCTGAGGATAGGACAAGAAACAATGGACTTAAATTGCAGCAAGGGCTAACTGTCAAGGTGGTGAAGCACTGGAATAAATTGCCTTGGGAAGCTGTGGAATCTCAATCATTGGAAATTTTTAGGAGAAGGTTAGACAGACACCTGTCAGGAATGGTCTAGATAATATTTAGTCCTATAACTGCAGGGGACTGGACTAGATGACCTCTCGAGGTCCCTTCCAGTCCTACGGTTCTATGATTCTATAAAAGAAGACACGACATTTCTGCATCTGTGAGATAGGAGAAGGAAGCAACAGTAGTAGGAGGGGAAGAGATGGTAAGTGAATGGGAGGAACCCTTTTTCTCTTGGAAGAAACTGGTGAGATCCTATGCAGAGAAAGAGGCAAGAGGAGGGGAAATTTGAGGAGTGATTAAAAGATGGTGAAAAGGCCACTGGGATTTTGGGCAAAGGATTACATTAAATTGGAGAAATAAAGTTGTTTAGCAAAGAAGATGGCAGAACTGAAAGGGGAGCTGAGGAAGCAAATATTGGGGATGAACCAAGGCTGGAGGTTGTCTGGGTGGACTTTGCAATAGGAGAGGGGGCATAAGAGTCAAGGGTGGAGATATGTGAAGTATGGAGAGAGTCAATAACCATATCAGTTTAAGAAAGGGCAGGGAAGAGAGGGTTGAGAGTGTACAAGAATTCATCCTCACTGATGTATTTGAAATCACAGAAAGGTCAAGTGACATTGTGTGTAGAGGGAGGGGTTGATGGGTGAGCTGAAATAGACAAGGTGATGCTCAGACAGATCAGAAAAAGAGCAATACTTGGTGAAGATCAAGTCAAATGAATGACCCTTTTGGTGAGTGGGAGAGTTGAATCAGACTTGAGGACAAATGAAGAGATGACAGTGAGGGAAAGTGCATCTATGGGGTTGAATGGGTCATCATCATAGAAGCCAAAGTCACCAAGGATGAATGTGAGAGAGAAAGACTGATAGGGAGGAGTTGGGTGGATGGTAAATGGCAGCAATATGGAAGGGAATAGAAGAGCCAGCTGCAGTGGCTCTTTCAAAAGAGGAGAAAGAGTGAGAAACAGGAAGCAGGAGGGGCTGCATGTGTCAGAAACAGGAGAAGAGAAACCCAATATCTCCACCATGGTCTAGTCCAGAGTGGCAAGTATGAACAAGTTAAAGAGAGGACAGCTGAAGAAGCATTGTCGGACAGAGAGATCAGGTTTGTGTGAAAGCCAGGAACCAGAAGATATGAAGAAGTCATTTCAGAGTGATAAGGGTGAAAGTTACAAGGATGTGGAAATGGAGCCAGTGGGAGAATGGAGGAGGAGGAGACCAGATGCTAGGATGCAAATTAGGGATGTGGTGAGAGCCACGGTAGAGTTGCAGATTGACAAGAAGGTAGGAAAATTGGAAAATGCTGTGAAGGTAATGTTATTGCAACTATACCTAAGGAAACTGGTGTGTGTTATTGCCCCCAGCTAGGGAGATACAAGTAAGCATCTGGGCTGAAGAACTAGGCAGGGAAACACACTATGAGCAAAGCAGCTCACTGGTGCTTTCACAGCTACTCCTCAGGAAGCGATAGTGCATTGCTGCTCTTGCTTGGAAGGGAAGAGTAAGTGGCTGAGCTACACCTTTGGAAGGATCCAGCTGAGGGGAATTTAGTGACAATATCGTACAATGCTATAAGCAGAAAATTTGGATTTCTCTGCTAATCCAGAGAATTAACTGTGACCAAATGCCTGACAGAGACCACATTGAGAGTGCCACGCTCAGGGCAAACTGCAAGAAATAGAACAGACATTCCCCCCAAATGGATGGTTTATGCTATAATTAAATTCACCAAGCCAGGAGCAAAAGACCTTCTGCAGTACCACACTGGTTAACCAGAAGCCAAACACAGTCCCCTTTAGGCATTCCAGCCCTTGGCTCCCATCCAGGCAACCAAACCTAATTGAGTGAGAGGTTATTGAAAATCCATTTCACCATATATGAGGTTCCTTCTAATTCCAAAGGAGCAGACACTTATCCCCATGTCAACATGAATCTCAGATCTTACCCGAATATCATATTGTCAACCAATCCTTAGTAACTAACTAAAGAGTTATTAATAAAAGAAGAGAGTTATAAACGTTTAATAGATCATATACATTCAAATAATTGCAAAGTCCTTATATCAAGTTTGTAGCAGTGTACCAGTTTCTCTGGTAATTTCCAAAAATTTGGAAGGTTCTCAGTTTGAGGTGCTCCTTTTAGTTGTAAATCAACAGTCTAGAAAACTAGGGCAGGAAAGAGGCAACATGGAGATGTTTCCAGTGTCTTTTTACATCCTCTGCTATGGGAATGGAAATTTACTGTCTCAATCAAAGCCCACAGCCCAGGTGCCTGGTAAGTTACTGCCCCCAGATGGAATCCAGGGTCCCTTACCACATGTCCTTACATGGTTTGCTGAATCACAGGGGTGGCCATTGGTGCCTTGCTGTCTGAAGCATCTGCAGGAAGCACTATCTGGATGGGATGAGTTTCTTCAATGGCCTATTGCGGGAGTGGCATGTCCTTGATGGGCCATCAACACATAGTTGTGTAGCCCTAATGTAAATCCTATCTGAAGGGTGTTACTCAAGAACACACATGTTTAAGATACAAGTACCTAGCCAATATTCATAACTTCAGATACAAAAATGACACATGCATATAAACAAGATGATCATATTTAGCAAATCATAGCTTTTTCATTGATTCCTTACATGACATATTTTATACAAGTTTTGTTGCAATTGTATATCAGTGCTAAGATCAATTATATAAATGGTCATCTTTAATCATACATCAAAAACAACAAGAGTCCTGTAGCACCTTAAAGACTAACAAATTTCTGCAGGCATAAGCTTTCGTGGGCTGCAACCCACTTCGTCAGATGCATGAAGTGGAAATCACAGATAGGAGGTATATATATTGTGATAAAGTCAGGCCAGAGGGCCCTAAAGAGTTAAAAATCCTCTGCCCACTATTTGAAACCGGGGGACATGGGTGGCGCAAGCCCACCCACCTCTAAAGGTCCCTCTCCTAGCCTAGAGGAGGAACCACTGGACCTGGGTCCAACAAATTATGGGGGACAGCAAATGAATAAAACAGGAAAGGGCGTGAAGGTCACAGGGTCAAATGTAAGAGACCAGAAGGGGACACCGTGCAGAGAAGCCCGGACAGCGCCCACTGCTCCTCGAAGGTGTCCAGGGAGCCAGCGGACACTGCCCAGAGGAACTCCGCCCGGAGACATGAATTAACAAGGGAACGGAAATAGGCCCCACAGTTGCAGGGAGCCTCCCCTGCCAACCTCCTCTCCCTGGACTTGTAGATGGTTAGTTTGGCCAGGGGTAAGAGGAGGTTGGCGAGGAGGTCCCATGACTTCGTGGGGCCATGGATGGGGTGTGAGTGGATGAGCAGGTACGGGGAGAAGTGCAGCCAGAACTTCAACAAGAGGTTCTGGAGGAGCCGGAAGAGGGGCTGCAACCTGGCGCACTCCAGGTACATGTGCGCCAGGGTCTCCCTCATGCCGCAGAAGGGGCAGGTGTCAGGGTGGGAGGTGAACCAAGCCAAGGACACGCCCGTGCTCACGGCTCCGTGAAGGAGCCGCCAACTGATATCCCCGGTGGGCCGCGGGGTCAAGGGTGGTAAGAGGTCCCGCCACTTGGTGTCCGGGCAGGACGCAAGGGCGAGGAAGTGAAGGGTGTTGAGCAGAAGCGCGTACAGATGTTTCCTAGGCGCTGTCTGGAAGAGGGCCGGCTGCAGATTGAGCATGGGGGGGGCAGTGAGGATGGGGGGGGCTGAGGGGGTTCGCGGGGCCGAGGCCCGATGGTAAGCACTGGAGGCCCAGGGCTGAGGGGGGGGCAGGGAGTACCCTCCTGCAAGACCCGCTCGAGGTACATCAAAGCAGTAGGGGGCAAGGCTGCCCTCACCTCCTGGAGTACGCGTTGGTGGGTTCGAGGGGTGGAGAGCCCCATACGCTGAGCCAGCACATAAGGGTCCACCCAGGCCCCCCGGGTGTAGTCCAGGAGGTCTCCAACCCTGGTGACTCTTGCCAGGACCAACTGCTATCGCACCAAGGGGGTCTCCGCTACCTGCACATGTAGCTGGGGATTGTGTAGCAGGGGCTCCGCGAGGAGATCCTCCCTCTCGGTGACCGCAAGGGGCCTGGAGGCCGAGACGAGCCTCCAGGTCCGGAGGAGGTCCTGGTAGAAGACCGGCAGCTCGGAGAGGTCTTGCGGAAGACCTCTTGGGTGGAGAAAAAAGAGCTGCCGGTCATATCGGAGCCCTCGGAAGCGGCGGAGGAAGACGCGCGCCAAGTGGCTCCACGCCGGACTACCTGCACTGTAGAGGAGTCTCTGCAGGCCCTGGAGGCGGAAGGTGTGGACCTGGCTGCGGATGCAGCACAGGCCCTGCCCACCATCCTCCAGAGGAAGACTCAGAATACCTGCAGAGACCCAGTGCAGTCCTGGCCAAAAGAACTCCAGAATTGTTTTCTGGAGGTGGACCAGGAAACTCAGGGTCGGGACCAGAGTGTTGAGCCAGTGCCAGAGCATGGACAGGACCAGCTGATTGATAACTAGTGCCCTTCCCTGGAGGGAGAGGCACCGGAGCAGTCCTGTCCATCTCCGCAGCCGCTCAGACACCCTGCCCTCCAAATCCTGCCAGTTCTCTGCCAGGGAGGGATGGGTGGCGGAAAAGTGGACGCCCAGATAGAGCAGCGGGCCCGCGCTCCACTGGATGGCTTGAAGCACGGGTGGGAGGGAACTCGCCTGGCACCCGGCCCCTACCGTCAGGGCAGAGCTCTTGGCCCAGTTGACCCGGGCGGAGGAGGCTGCCGAGTAGATGGCCAGGCAGTCCTCCAGCCGCACCAGGTCGCCTGGGTCCTGGAGCACGAGGAGCACCTCATCGGCGTATGCCGACAGCACCAGCTTCAGCTCTGGCTCACGGAGCACCAAGCCCGTTAACCTCCGGCGGAGGAGACAGAGAAAGGGCTCAATGGCCAGGGCATACAGCTGGCCGGACAGCGGACAGCCTTGGCGTACTCCGCGCCCGAAGCTGACCGGTTCGGTCAGGGTCCAGTTGAGCTTGACCAAGCACTCTGCGGAGGCATACAGCACCCGGAGAAATCCCACAAAACGGGGACCAAAGCCGAACACCCGACGGGTGCCCAGGAGATACCCGTGGTCCATCCGGTCGAACGCCTTCTCCTGGTCCAGGGACAGGAGGGCGAATGACAGACCATCCTTAAGCCCGAGTTATAAGAGGTTCTGGACCAGATACAGATTATTAAAGATGGTGCGGCCCGGGACGGTGTAGGTCTGGTCAGGGTGGACTTCAGCCGCAGCGAGACGGCCCTAGCCACTATTTTGTAGTCCGTGCCGAGGAGCGAGAGGGGACGCCAGTTCCGGAGGTCGCGGAGGTCCCCCTTCTCCGGCAGTAGGGTGAGCACTGCCCGCCTGCACGACAGGGGGAGCACTCTGCTAACCTCGGACTCGGCCCAGACGGTGACGAGCTCTGGGCCAAGGACGTCCCAAAAATCCTCTGCCCTGCAGGCAGAAGAGAAAGCACAGCAGGGCGATTAGAGGCACCTGGCCCCAGTGAAGGGCCCATCCAGATGTATTTAAACCCTGCCTTCCCTAAAGAAGAGGGAGTGAACAAATGCAGGCAAAGCTGCCAGAAAGTTTGGAACAGCTGGAGGAGAAGGTTCCCTCCCAGGCCAAGAGACAAATCTCCCCTACATCCAAGGGAGATGAGGTAGCTGGGGGCACCCTGGTCAAACAACAGAGGTAAAGCGCGAGACCCACCAGGAGGAAGCCGGCTGTTTGCCACAAGTGGTTTCAGGAGTGGGATTTTGCGCAGTGGACTTGAACCTGGGTGGTTCTATACCACCACTCCCAAGATGGAAGAGCTCGTGAAAGCCCTGGTGCAAGCCACAGCTGCCCAGCAGGAAGCTACCCGGGTCCAGGCAGCCTCCCTGAGGTTGCAGCAGGAGACCAACCACCTGCTGATGAGCCAGGCTGCCCAGGACCATGCCTTACTACAGGATGTGGTAGGCCAGCTGAGGGCCCTGCTGGAGCGAGGCGGGCGCCAAGAGGGGATGCAGCCTATACAGGCAGGCAACTACCTGCAGAATATGATGCAGGGAGATGGTGTGGAGGCATACCTGCTGGCCTTTGAGAGGACGGCCCATCAGGAAGCCTGGCCCTGAGAGCAGTGGGCCAGTATCCTTACCCAGTTCCTAGTGGGGGAGGCCCAGAAGGCCTATTATGATTTGGCAGCAGAAGCGGCTGTGGACTACGCCCAGTTGAAGGCAGAGGTTCTCGCCAGGTTGGGGGTGATGACAGCCACACGAGCTCGGAGGTTCCATGAATGGAGGTACCGGGAGGGCCAAGCACCAAGGTCCAAGCTTATTCACCTTGTGCGGAAATGGCTGCGCCCAGAGGTCCACAGCATGAACCGAGTCGTGAAGATCCTCGTTCTGGACTGGTTCATGAAGGGGCTGCCTATATGACCTACAGGGAAGGGTCAGCCAGACTGACCCACCTCATACGATGACGTGGTCACCCTCATTGAGAGACAGTTGGCAGCTAGGGGATTTTCACGGACTGCCAGGGAAGAAAGGTGCTGGAACAAGGGATTTTTCCCTGGCTCAAGGGCCTGGACTGCCGAGACTGTGGGCAACCCCATGTTGGGGAGAAGGGGGGCTAGAGAGTGGCCTGAGCCCACCAAGGGAATTGGGGATCCCAGAAGAGGGGGTCCCAGCCTGAAGTTGGGCAGCCAGAAAGATGAGGGGCTGTCACTACCAGGATACAGGTGTTACATATGTGGGGAACTGGGACACATAACAGCTCAATGCTCCAACAGGGATGAGCTTGTGCAATGTTGGCTGGGGGAGTGTGCCAGTCTCTGTAGCCTGGTACCCAGTGGGGGTGGTGGAGATCCCCCCCAAAGATATACGAGTCCAGTAGAGGTAAATGGTATCAGGACCATGGCCCTAGTAGACTCGGGGAGTGCTATCACAGTGGTCTCAGGGAAGCAGGTGGGCCAGGACCAGCTGGCCAGGCCAAATGCACCCAAATAACCTGTGTAAATGGGATGGTAAATTGGTATCCGACCACTCCAGTCCAGGTTAGGATTCAGGGGAAACGGTGAAGGTAACAGTGCGTGTCGTCCCGAGACTTCCCTACCCCATGCTCATAGTTAGGGACTTCCCAGGGTTTGGGCCAGTACTCCCTGGGGAAGACTCCATGACGGGTAGTGACATGGAGATTAGAAGGGAGGCCTCCATGGGGCATCCTCCCCCCATGTTTACTGAGTCCACCCAGGCCCTGTTTCCTGGCACGGGGAATCAGCGGAGGACATGTCGGGGGAGGCAAATGGATGACCTGTTATGGGTACGCCGTTATGTGACCTAAGTAGCCCAACCCCCCTAGGGTTGAGCAGGAGGGGAGTGGAATATGTGGTAAAGTCAGGACAGAGGGCTACCAAAGGGTATACCAGGGCTGGTATGAGGACCCTAAAGAATTAAAAGCCCTTTGCCCTGCAGGGAGAAGAGAAAGCACAGCAGGGCGATTAGAGGCACCTGGCCCCAATGAAGGGCCAGGCCAGGTGTATTTAAACTCTGCCTTCCATAATGGGGGGGTAAGAGGAGGGAACAAACACAGACAAAGCTGTCAAAAGGTTTGGAGCAGCTGGAAGAGAAGTTCTTTCCCAGCCCAGGAGACAAATCTCCTCTACAGCCAGGGGAGATGAGGTAGTGGGGGGCACCCTGACCAAGGAACAGACGTAAAGCGCAAGACCCACTAGGGGGAAGCTGGTGCTTTGCTACCATATATACATCCAAGGGTAAGAAACAACAATGGGGAGGTCAAGTGCTAACAAAGTCAATTCAGTTAGAGTAGATGAGGCCTATTCTCAGCTGTTAATCAGAAGGTGAGAATGTGTGAACAGAGACAATTACTTTGTGGAATTAGATAACCAACCCTCTCTGGAACTTTTAATCATACAGTATCACATTAACATAGAAAAGAAACTGAAGGAAATTATTCCTCCACAGCATCTTCAAATTACTTATCAAGCCCTAGAAACTAAAGGAATTGCTTTGTTTATAGGTTTGATAGAAATTTGAAGCTGCTAAAGGAATAGTTTCCTGCAATTTATTTTCTGTCCTAATTTTGAACTGAGTTCTGCTGAACATATAGCATCATACTTATTTTGAGAATTATTATTGTATTTTGCCATTTTCTTATAACAGTCTTCCCACTAACCTCTGAATGCTCCGATCTAGGAATTGCCATATAATCGCATATACCTCTTTCAGTGAATCTCCTCACTAAAATTTCATCTGACTATTCTGATCAGCTTACAGCAGCCAGGATTTCACACTATACTGACATAGAATAAAGCTTAACCTCATTCTTTGTTGACCTAGAAATAAATACCTTTAAATGATACTCCAGGAAACTGATTTAAAAAAAAAAATCTGTACTAGAGCTTGCTAAAACAAACAAACTTTGAAAAGTGAAGGAAGAAATAACAACCTGATATTTTAAAGAACAATTACATTTTTATCAACAGAAAATAAAATTAACAAAGGTTTAGAGTAATAATATAACCATGTTTCAATATTTACAGAAAAACAACCCACACTTTATAGTCCTGGTTGAGAACCAGTACTCTATGGGGATATGCAGAGGTTTTCCAGGGGTACATCAACTCATCTAGATAGTTGCCTAGTTTTACAACAAGCTACATAAAAAGCAATAACAAAGGCAGAACAAACTAAAATTTCATACAGATGATGATTTATTTGTACTGCTCTGTATACTGAAATGTAACTACAATATTTGTATTCCAATTGATTTATTTTATAATTATTTGGTAAAAATGAGAAAGCAAGCAATTTTTCAGGTATACTAGGCTGTGACACCTTTGTATTTTTACGCCTGATTTTGTAAACAAGTCGTTTTTAAGTGAGGTGAAACTTGGGGATATGCAAGACAAATCAGTCTCATGCAAAGGTTACAGTAGTCTGGAAAGATTGAGAGCTACTGATATAAAGGATGTGGGTGTGTTACTTCAGGGCCTCACTCTTTAGCTTCAGTTGTAGCAGCTTGTGGTTTCAGCTCTGGACAGCCTCCGTTCAACACCTAGTGTGTTGACCAAAATGGTAGTTATCACATATGTCTATGTATACAATTGGACTCTAAACTCTAAGCTTATGCTTAGCAGTATATATATTGTAATAACCATTGTTCTTTATATATAAATGAATCACAGCCTGAGTTCTGTTCCTAAAACAGGCTGAAATTAATATGAATAAATGATATTCACTGGGGCAGCTCCTCAGCTGGTATAGGTTGATTTCAGTGTCTCTACACTGATTTGCACTAGCTGAAGAGAATCTGGCACCATTATCTTTAAGTGCTCCATTAGTTCTATTTCTTTCCATAGCATTATTTCCATTTCCTCTTGTTCATTATTTCTCCCTCACTGACTCTTCTTGTTCTGTTCCCTCTTTCTGTCTGCCCCACCCCCATTCTCTTTCTGTTCTCCCAGTTTCTTGTCTGCCCATTTGTTACTATCCAAATCTTTTTCTCTTTTCCTCCCCATTCTTATTGTTTCTCCCGACTTACAAGCTCCCCTCTCATTTTTTAAAAACTATGTCAGTGACCTCAGAGCAGAACCTAGGTAGGAGGAGTTGCTGCTGCTTGTCTCTGCCTGCTGCATTGGCTATGAAGTTAATAGTCATCAAGGCTAGAAGAGAGTTAGGGAGCAGTAGCTTCTACCAGGTATCCACAGGTGCTGCTGTTGTGCACTATTAACAACAAAGAGAAAAGCCAGGCAGCAGCAGAACAGGTAGAGGAGAGTGCTCTGGTTAGGCTCTTGCTTAGGGCTGTCATTGATTCTTCCTTCTAAAAATGTTTAGAAAAGACATTGTTAAATTGCAAGCCCACTGGGGCAGCAACTGTGTCTTGTTCTGTCAGCAAGGTGAGGAAGACATAGTTGGCTCTATCTACATAATATGTAATTAGAATATATCTTGTCCCGGGTGTTCAGCCACTTCTCCCATTTTTTCACTGTAAATTGTGCATGGTTTCCTCTTAAACTAGTAGCTTTCCCCCATCCCCTTCATTAAAGAGTTATATTCTAAAGAAAGGATGAGGTTCTCTTCAGAAGTCTTGCTTTATGCAAAGGCAGTTATACTGATAGCTCTTTAATTGTTGCTGACTTACAATCAACATTAATAGCTACATAGCTCTCAAAAGAGTAGCCCGAGAAGGTGATCGAATCTCTCTGAGACCAAGAGCCCTGTCTGCAGTAGAGACTTGCATAGGCCAGAACAATTATATATAAATTGTATGTCGATCAAATCAGAAGAAAGACAGCACCATTTTGTTTCAGGTAAGTAAGTGTTTCTTAGCTGTGTAAGTGATGACATATCAGATAATTACTGGAAGGGAACAACTTTGGAAAAAATTTTAAAACCCCTCATGTTGCCTGATTATATTTCATCTCAGTAATTGTTTACATATATATCTAAATATATAACTTTTTAATAAAGATAAATAAAGTTGTTACATATTATGCAGGTGTGCCCTATTCCTTTGTATTTCTTTGTTTCATATCTTGAGGTAACAAGTGATCATCACTTACAAAGATGAAGGGCAACAAAGATGATCAAGGATATGATATGGCTTCCTTATGAGGACAGACTAAAAATGATTAGAGCTGTTCACTTGAGAAAAGAGATGATTAAGGGTGGTGATAAAGAGGTCTATAAAGTCATGAATGGTCTGGAAAAGGTGAATAGAGAAGTGGTTACCTTTTCTCACAATACAAAAGCCAAGGGTCACCCAATGAAATTAATAGGCAGCAAGTTTAAAACAAACAAGGAAGTTTTTGTTCACACAGCACACAATTGATCTGTGGAATTCATTGCCAAGGGATGTTGTGAAGGCCAAAAATATAACTGGATTCAAAAAGAGAATTAGATAAATTGACAGAGGATAGGTTCATCCATAACTATTAGCCAAGATGGTCAGGAATATAACTGTGTGCTTTGGTTGTCCCTAAACCTCTGACTGCCAGAAGCTAGGACTGGACAACAGGGAATAGGCCACTCAATAATTGCCCTGTTCTGTACGCTTCCCTGAAATCCTGGTACTGGCTGCTGTTGACAACAGAATACTGGGCTAGATGGACCATTGGTCTGACCCAGTATAGCAGTCTTTATGATCCAGCACCTAGTTCTGGTCCATCCATGCAAATCAGAAGTAACTCCAATGAAGTAAATGGAGTTGCACCAGCATAAATGCCAATGAATCAAACATCTAGGCTCTCAACTTTCTTCTGTGTAGTGCTGCTTATGTTTCAGAGAAATGGAATGTACTTAATAATAAATTTAAAACTTTGATATAACCTTTTAAAAAACAAGATGTGGACCTACTGCAACTCAAATCATACAGTGCCTAAATTCTGTGGTATTCCCTTTTTTTGTATGTCAGCTGTTCTTTTAATACTTCCGTGGAAGATAAATTTGTGTTGTCAACAATTTTGTTTATCCTTATAAATAAAAATTACCAGTATGTCTTATTTCTTTGTTTCATCATTACGGTAACAATAAGTAATCACACTTAATCACCATATCATGGAAAGAAGCAGGAAATTATCTAGTGCAGCAAAATGTTTAGTATAAGCATTCATTATTTGAGTGGAAGTGCAAAGGGATTTTCATTTTCCAATTTGTCTAGGTTAGCAAATATCCTGGAACTGGCACTTTCATGCAAGTGTCAAAGCATCAAAGAGTCAAGGCATGTTTTTATTTGATGGGGCCTAAGAGTTTGCAAAAGGAACAAGAGACTGGGAAAGATGGGTTTATTTCTCAGTCCTGCCACTGATTTGCTCTTTATGTCCATCTCCAAAAGGGATTTACTGTAACATCCGTCTCATAGAAGTGACTAAAATTAATGAGACACATGGAAAGCCTGCTATGAAAAACACTGTGTAAGTGTAAAAAATCATTGTGGATATGGTCAATATGAATACATTTATTAATGTAATTGTCTGCTTCTTCTTGACTATAGGCTGATTGATCAAGCTGGAATCTGTTGGAAGGAATCATCGTGCCAATGAAGCATAGTGACTGCTGACCATGTCCTCTTCTTGGCCTATTGGGAAGTACCACCAGGATTAAACCATCGTTGGAGCCTGGGGATGGGCCTTAGGGACGAGATCTCCCTTGCTTTTACTGACATTGGAATCTATCTATGGTCAAGCAACTGAGGTACCTACCTCACTAACCCGTAGGTTTTTCACTGCCTGAAAATATTACGTGTTGCCTTTCACTTCATCTCCCTTTGTCTCCCTGGCTGTGGAAGACAGAGCCCTGCTGATGTTGATATAAACAATGTCAAGGCCAACAGGACTCTTATGGCTGCCTTTGATTTTCACCCCAGTCTGTGTCATGTTGAATTCTAACTTCCTCTTGTGGATAACTGCACTAGCTATAAGATTTACCTTAATTGATGGCCAAGCACAATACCCTGTTGTTACCACGAATTATGGCAAAATACGCGGCCTGAGAACACCTTTGCCCAATGAGATCCTTGGCCCAGTGGAGCAGTACCTGGGAGTTCCCTATGCCTCCCCTCCAACTGGGGAGAGGCGATTCCAGCCCCCAGAACCTCCCTCCTCCTGGACCGGGGTTCGGAATGCCACACAGTTTGCTGCTGTCTGCCCACAGTACCTGGATGAGAGGTCACTGCTCAATGACATGCTGCCGGTCTGGTTTACTGCCAATTTGGATACCGTGGTGACATATGTGCAAGATCAAAATGAAGATTGCCTGTATTTGAATATCTATGTGCCCACTGAGGATGGTAAGTACTTTATTCAACCACAAACAAACCAGCCCACAATTTGTGCAGATGATGAGTAACTTCAGTGCTGGGTTTATATAATGGTTCCTCCATGTTATGTATTGACCTGAAAGGTTTCTCTTTATATTCATTGGATGCAAATGTTATATTAATTAAGCATGCTTCCATTAATTCAGTTTCATATATCTTTGTGTCACCAAATTGCAATGCTAACATTTTGCAACCTGAAGACTCCATGCCTCTTTGTTTAGCATTTTTAGTCAAGTTATGTATCATTGATTCATTAAACATAAAATGGAGCAATTGCTGGGCATATTACACAAGAACAGCCTCTGAAAATGCAATTTTTTACCATCATCCACTTCTTGAACAAAAAATTCTATGATTATTACTCTACACCAGCCCTCAGTATAATAAATGTGTGTTTTGGTAACACAATTATATGAACCTCCTCATGCTCACTTTTGATCTTAAAGGGTCTGTTTTTGTGAGAAGCACAGAATGTTTTTTGAAAAGTGTTAAGTGATATCAAATCTCATTGAAGAGAAGGCCTCTTTTGATCAAACACTAAATTACTAAAGTTTGTTCAATATTACAGGATAATGAATAATTGCAAGAGCAATGATATATAATATTCTGCCAAAAGCCAATTGTTTCATCCACTAAGAGTGCAGTTACTTACTGATGAATAACTGTACAGATTTCCCCCAGATATGCAGATCCTTTAGTTTAGCTGTGGGGGTTTGATCTGCATAAGCGCTATATTGTTTTTTCTCAGTAAGCGTTCTCTGAACATGCAAATCTTGATATTCTGGCTACCGTAATCACCCTGCTCTGATTAGCTTCTGTACTCAGAATTTTCCAAGCTGTTTCCAGCAATAAACATACCACCTTAGCTTCCCACTCCCTTCAGCTGAAGTAGAAAACTAAAACATGTATAAAATATTGAGGCAGAGAGATTACCAAAAGGCAAAGACAGCTAAATTGCCAAAGGGGAAAATGTCTAAGACAGAAGGTGTGTGTCTATGGGGAGGTGAATCTTTCTGCTTGTTTCCCTCTTTCCTCCAATCACCTCTCTTTATTCCTA
The DNA here is from genome assembly GCA_007922155.1 of Mesoclemmys tuberculata. Taxonomy (NCBI): domain Eukaryota; kingdom Metazoa; phylum Chordata; order Testudines; family Chelidae; genus Mesoclemmys; species Mesoclemmys tuberculata. The sequence goes on from ML675610.1 coordinate 64,466,892, forward strand.
GATGTTTGCGTGGGTCTTTGTTTTCAGAATAACTCTCACATATTTTGTTTACTTTGTGGGCTTGATCATGCAGCTTTTAATTAATCAGTAGGACAACACTGAGAGGGCTGTAAGTCAAGGCCCTATTTGTTCATACTGGAAGAACTGCAGTCCATCTGTCCCAATGCCATTTTAAAGTACAGTGTAGGCAAATATAATACTGTGGTTATTTTGGTGACAGGACACAATCAGAAGTAAGAAGGGGGGGGGGAAATGGAGGAAAGATTAGAAATGGGAAAACACAGATCAAAAGTGGTTTTGCTTTTTTGTTCAGTCAGTTTGTTTCAATAGTCTGCTGTATCAAATTATTGACTTCTTCTCTTTTAAAATGTGCCTATTTAATTACAAATGTCTATATGATAAATAATAATAAAGTTGACTCTAGATTAAAAATAATAATGTTAACTCTATCATAACCATATCCTGGGCTAAAAAACTACTCAGTCTCTGATCTTGCAAGTTATTTAGCCCAGGATATTGTTATTAGCTCACAGAGTGGAAGAACCCCTAAGTTTAATTGTGTGGCAGTTTATCAAGTTCATTTTTATGCCCATTTAATGCCAAGAAAAAATACGTATATGACTGTTTTATACAAAGATTGGTATTAGACTCCTGTGCAAAAGATAGCCGCTAGAAATCTAAACCTCCCTCCCACTTCCCTCACAAAATGCCACCATATGGGGACAGTGGAGCTTCCGATACAATTTTGTTCACGTCTGTGAATTGTACGTAAGCTTATGCATGTGCATCATTACAGGTATCATCAGTTGGCTTGTGAGGAGGGTCAAAAATTCCAAAATGAATAAATGCAGTTTTTTTCAATTTTGTACCATTTATCTTAATTATCACTAGTTAAATCTCACTCTGTTTTTCAGTTAGTAAATATGTAACTGACTGCTCATAAACATGATTAAAGTGAACTGACCTATATTTTAACATCTTCTAAGATAGTATGTCACCAAATCGTACTGAAGGTAAAATTGCTTTAAATCGTAGTTCATGGAATCTGATTAAACACATTACACTTCATTATATGAAACTTAGCTGACATAAATAAGCGATGTTGTTATGGAGACAGACCATGAAATTAGTTTTTGAAGCAGAAGTCTGAAAATGAATGACTGAATTAAATTCACATTTTCAGTCCTTTCTCAAGTACATATTTCTTTACAAGCTCTCTCAGACTGTTTTGTGCGTGTGTGAAAAAATGGACAGACTCATCTAAACTCAATTAATGCTCTGACTCTGAAATTTATCTGAATCATTTTGTGTCTCTGTTTTTAACAATTTCAGTGAAAAGAAACTGCTATGCTTCTATAATGCGTCAACTGTGGTCACATGAGATGCTTGTTTCCCCTTCACACCAAATACTAATAACAGCTAATCAAAATGCAGCTCAGTTTTGCAACTTGGCTGCATAGCGTGTACTGTTGTTGACTTCTTGTGTAGATTGATTTAGCAAATGTAGCAATTTCTGCTCTAATTATACATTTGGCAGGAAGATTGCAAAGTTTGAGATGCTGGGTTGATTTTTGCTCTCATCTACATTAGTGTAAATCAGGACTTACACCATCAAATTCAGTGTGGTCAGATATTATTCATTATAATATATCAATTTGAATAACTGTTGCTGAAATGTCTGAGACTTAATAAATCAAAATGCACAAAATCTATAGAGGTTAAAAGGTAGACACTATACATAGATAACAAATTTTAAAAGCTCAGTTACAATGCATTTGTTTTTAGCTACAGCATTTAATTTGTCTTGCCAGAAAGAATAAATTTACAATTATTACTAATCATAGGATACTTTTTTAATGTTTCTGAGACTAGCAGGTAGAATAGCTGGGAAAATTCTCTCTAAATTGAAATCAAGTTTTTCTAGAAACATTCCAAACAGTTTAATTTTTAAAGATGAAATTTTATTCTCCCTCTCCCACAACCAAAAATAAAACACTTTTTTCTCAGGATAAACATAGTCTGTAGGGATCAGAGCAAAGCAAAATTTCTAGCAGGCTCTTTCTGAAATCTGTCTATGCAGACATTTTTTGTATGTGTGTATGCTGAGTCCCTGCAATGTGTACTGACTCATTCACAACAGTAATGCCTAAATTAGCAAGAAATGCGAGCTGGGAAATTCTCCTGGATTTGTTGCCCATCATTTGAAGAAAAAGGAGAGAAAGAGCAGCTATCATCAGAGCACAAGCATAATATTTTCAGGCCCAGTAGAAACTTGTAACCCAGACCTCCCTCCCATACACATACCACAGTCCCTCATCCCATACATACAATCTCATGAGCCATGAAAACTTTTTTCCTCCCAGTAATGGGGGTTGCAGCCTGGGCTGGGCCCCTGAGGACCTCCAGACCCTGGTAAAGTGTACACTTTCTCCCCCCACCCATGTGGGGGCCCTGGCTATCATTACAGTCCTGTATCTTCATGATGGATATAAACAGTAAGGGTATGGTGATTTTTAACAATATTGATGGATGCTAGTGGTAAACATAGATGTCAGTAGTAAAATTCTCTTCTTTCTAATAGTGGGTTAATTGTCAAATCTATTTATGCTATTTAAAGTGACTCAATTCAAAATATAACTATATATTTTGCATTAAAAGTTAGCAATTTGAGACAAAATGCTACCTGGATAGCAGTTGTAGTTATCTCACTCTGAACACATGAAAACACATGTATAGCATAAACATAGTCATACTGGACACTTCTCTGATTGCTGGAACCTGTAATTTTCCCCAAGAATACATGAATGTCAGTTTTCAGGAGGTCAGCTAGGGAGATGATATTGAGGACAGTCTGTTTATTATAACTTGGGTCTGAATATGGGTTTAGCTACAGTGGGAGTGCTAGATTGAAGAGGACACAGACTGTTAATCGGCTGTGCTTAATCCCTAGCTTTTATTATTTGAATCTGTAAAGGGGATTGCAGCCTGCTATTACAACTATTGAACAAAATCAACCAACAAGTTTGATTTCTTGCAAATGACTGTTAAAAACTTCATTATATCAAGGCAAGATAAAAACATTACAACATCAGCAGATCTTTTATTTTGGTTCAATTCTGCTTCCTTCAGATCAAAAAAGGGTGGGGAAAGTCACATTGTTCTTCTGTTTACAGTCTAAAGTACCAGCATACACTCAAATACATTATTTGATGTATTAAGAACCAAGTGAGTTTTCAAAATGTGTTCTACTACTACACAGTTTGTCAAGGATTAATTTTAAAAGGATTTAGCATCTTTTGGATGTGAGAATCATGGAATCATAGAAAAATAGGGCTGGAAGAGACCTCAAGAAGTCATCAAGTCCAGATGTGGCAGGACTAAGTAAACCCAGACCATCTCTGGCAGGTGGGGTCCCCACATGCGAAGGGGAAGGGTACCCTCTACTGGTGCCCAGAGGACTTGGGAGGCCCGGCCTAGACTGCAACCCCCATAGGTATGTGTGTGAGAGGGGAACAGTGTTACAAGTTTTGTACTGAACCCCAAAAAATTATGCTTGGACTCTGCTGGCAGGTGCTTCTTCAACCTGTTCTTAAAAACCTCCAATGATGTGGATTCCACAACTTCACTTGGAAGCAGTAGTGGGGTTCATTCACTATTGGAGTGCCCCCTTGTGGCTGCATCTGCAGACCAACACCACACAATCTGATGCCTCCTTCCTTCAATTAGGGTTGTGGCCCCTCTTGCTCTCTGGGAATTGCAGAGCTTCCTCTCCATGGCTCGGATTTCCAGCCAGGTCACTATACATTTTTTACCTTCCAGGATAATAAAGTCTCACCAGACTAGCTGAGTGGATACCATTCTAGGCAGTCTTCCAATTGAAGATTGCCACTTTCCCAGTATATGATGGGCTCAGGCCTGCCTGCTACTATGGGTCCCTGCTCAGCGACCTGAGGTCTGCACTATCTCAACTCTTACTGCTGTTTCCCTGAACTTTTCTCTGCCTTCTGCAGGCTTCTTTTATCAACACCCCTCAGGGTAAAGTCCTTCCCTCAGAGTCAGGACTTAGGACTTTTGCTACCTTCTTGGTTTCCACCTTCTCACCTCACTGGGTCCAGAGAGTGACTGCAGATCTCTACATGTCAGCACCTTCTGCTGTCACTTCCTGGTTTTATATAAACTCCCACATTCTCCTGCCCAGATGGGCTCCATCTTCAGTTAGTTTTTGTCAGTCAAGCCTAAATATCCTCCCAGGTGCAGCCTACTAGGTTAGTTAGCCCTTCTGAGCCACCTTAACATCTTCAAGGATGGTGTGGTGTAGGTTGAGCAACACATCACAAAAGCCTGTTTCAGAGTTTAACTACCCTTAGAGTTAGAAAGGGATTCCTAATATCTAACCAAAGTCATCCTTTCTGCAGATTAATTATTTTGTCCTATCTTCAGTGGACATGGAGAACAATTGATCACCGTCCTCTTTATAACAGAACTTGGCATATCAGGTCCCTCAGTCTTTTTTTCCTCAAGACTAAACATGCCCGGTTTTTAAAAACCTTTCCTCATAGATCAGGCTGTATAAACCTTTTCTCATTTTTGTTGCTCTCCTCTGGACTCTCTCCAGTTTGTCCACATCTTTCCTAAAGTGTGGTACTCAGAATTGGACACACTACTCCAGCTGAGGCCTTGCCAGTGTCAAGTAGAGTGGGACAGTTAACTCCCATGTGTTTTATATATGACACTTCTGTTTATAGACCCCAGAATAATATTAGCCATTTTTGAGGCTGCATCACATTGTTGACTCATATTCAGTAGACCCTGGCACTTTGCAGAGGTGAATGAATGAGGTCAGAATTTCTTCACCAGTGAAGTGGAACTGAGGATATTCTTTAAGCATAGTAAAATATTTTACTGCAGAGTATTGGGGGGGGGGGAAATATTTAAAAATAACAGGAGTATCAACAGTAGCCCTTGGTTGAGGCAGCAGGTTTCAGTCTAGTTGAAAGGTGCAAGAGTCTGCAGGCTGTGTTTTTACCTTTTGGTTAAACAAAAAAATAAATTAAGAACTTCACCAAGAATTGAATAAAGGATAAGATGCTTGCTATAAGGGAAATATAGTTTGCACTATCTGCTGCTTTTTCAGATTTGGCAGATTTGTGTGGGTATAATTAGTTGTGTATTGCTGTTTCCATAAACATTCTGTTGGCGCACATGTACTGTTTAACTCCTACCTAGTCTATGACCAAATCTGATTTTCCATTGACAGATTTGCTTGGTTTTGTTTTTGCTTTTTGCTTTATTTATTTATTTATTTATTTATTAGTATCTATCATGATTCTTGCTTTGGTCGTCCAATAAAAAAAAAGAGTTTCCCAGTGACTACTTTACTTAGTATAATGTAGGCCAGCATATGAGTAAGATTGCTTATCTTGTACATCATGCTAATCTTTGGCTGAAGCTACAGGCTCTGAGCAGCTTTGCTAGGCCAGATTCTCAAATGGTGTACATTAAACAGCTCAGACGAGCTATGCCAGTTTACACTTGCTGAGGATCTTCCCTTATAGTTTAAATGTGGATTACTCATTATTTGAAAAATATTATCTGTATTATAAATGTCACAGATGTAAGTATACACTCTGTCTCCTTATCACTCTTACTTTGAGTTCAACCAGAACTCTTTTTTTCAGGGTCTATGAGCACTGGAACACGCATAATTTTTCAAGGATAGTAGCTTTAGTTTTATACAGTACTATGGAGTGACACCGTTAATGCCTATGGTACTTTGTCTTTTGGTAACGAGCATGTGCAGATCTGAGATCAGAATTATATGACCTGGGAAGTTGAATTATCAGTAAATGAAATAGCAGTCTTTCTTCTTCCAAATTAAACTTTAATACAAAAGCTTCTAGGCTAAACATAGTTTCATGTTTGAATAGCCACATATTTGTCATTTGTCAAGCATTCTCATCATCGTGTTTAGCACACTTTTATTTATTCACTACTTTTAGATTTAAGCAGATATTAAAACAATGCTAATTCATTGTTTTGATATATAGATATATATTTAATTACATGGCCTTAAGAAATTCAGAATCAATTTAAGTCTTCATTTCCATGACCTCCATGCCTTGTTACATAAGTACACTGATTTTATAATTTGTATGGGAATCATAACTTTGCATGTCCATATTTTTCTGCAGTTAAAATCTCCACCTTAATGTTTCTTTAATTTGTTTTTAAATGTTACATTTTAAAAGAACTGAAGTATAAAGAAGAATTGTATTTTTATATAATATAAATAATCATAGAATCATAGAATATTAGAGTTGGAAGGGACCTCAGGAGGTCATCTAGTCCAACCCCCTGCTCAAAGCAGGACTATCCTCAGCTAAATCATCCTGGCGAGGGTTTTGTCAAGCCTCAGCTTAAAAACCTCTAAAAATGGAGATGCCGCCACCTCTCTAGGTAACCCATTCCAATGCTTCACCACTCTCCTAGTGAAAAACTTTTTCCTAATGTCCAACCTATTCCTTCCCCACTGCAACTTGAGACCATTGCTCCTTGTTCTGTCATCTGCCACCACTGAAAACAGCCTAGTTCTATCCTCCATGGAACCCCCTTTCAGGTAGTTAAAGGCTGCTATCAAATTCCCACTCATTCTTCTCTTCTGCAGATTAAACAGGCCTAGTTCTTTCAGCCTCTCCTCGTAAGTCTTGTGCTCCAGCCCCCTAATCATTTTTGTTCCCCTCCGCTGGACTCTCTCCAACTTGTCCACATCCTTTTTGTAGTGGAGGGCCCAAAACTGGACACAATACTCCAAATGCGGCCTCGCCAATGCCGAATAGAGGGGAATAATCACTTCCCGCGATCTGTTGGCAATACTCTTACTAATGCAGCCCAATATGCCATTAGCCTTCTTGGCAACCAGGGCACACTGCTAACTCATATCCAGCTTCTTATCCTTTCTCATCCCCAGATCCTTTTCTGCAGAACTGATGCCTAGCTCGTCGGTCCCCAGTCTGTAGGCAATCAAGCATTGATGTTTTGGAAAATGCCTGTCATTTCATAGTCATGCATGTCATTTCATGGTGTGGTAAAGTCAGGCCAGATGGCTACAAAAGAGTATACCAGGGCCAGTATGTGAGCCCTAGAATGCTAAAAGCCCTTTTCCCTGCAGGCAGCGGAGAGGTTACCACAGGTCAATTAGAGGCACCTGGCCCCAACTGAGGACTGACCCCTGGTGTACTTAAACCCTGCCTTCCCTAAGGACCAGGGTGAAACATAGGAGAAGGGGAGCAAGAAGCTGCTAGGAGGTTATGACAGCTAAAGGAGGGATTCCCCTGGACTGGAAGTAGTGTTTTCTCTATAGCTGGAGAAACAGAGCAGGAGAGACCCTGACCCCAGCCTGCAGGAAGGACTGGTGGTTCTCTGAGCCTCCAGAGCTCCACGATCACCCCTGCAGTCCCCGGAGGGAGCCATAGCAAGGTATCTCCCTGGGTCTGTAGGGCCGCGGAAGAGGCTTGTAAAGCGACAAACAGAGATAGGGGCTTGATGGGTCTGGTCAGAGCCAGTTTGATAAACTGAAAAATTGAAAACCAGTTTGATGGTAAACAGGCTGAGCAAGGCTGTGTGAAAGTGTCTGTGCTGCCAAAGGAGGAGGAAAGTTAGGAAGCAAGGTCACGTGCTGTAAATTTGCCAATGCTAGCTATAACTTAGACTGACATGCTGTGCTGTACATAAAAACTTGGAATGCAAGCTGCACACTGAGACTCAGCCATGAATCCACTTGGATTGCATGGCAAGATCCCCCAGCAGCCCACTTCACAACGCACCCCAGGGTCTCCCGTTGCTGTTTGGAGCGTAAGCTGTGATTAAAGATAAGTGCACCTAACTAGTGTGGGTGTGTTTTTGTTCCTCACCTGGTATCCAGAACCTTGCAGGCAGCTGTGAGCAGCAGTGCCTGGCATAACAGGGTCACATACCTCGACTGGGACTATCCGCCCTCCCTTGTGGGGTTGAAGGGCGCCCCCCAGGGCTGAAGAAAGGCCTGTACCCAAACGCTGTGTGAGAAAGGTGCCTCTAATTGACCTGCAGTAACCTCTCCCCTGCATGCAGAGAAAAGGGCTTTTAGCATTCTAGGGCTCACGTAGCAGCCCTGGTATACTCTTTTGTAGCCATCTGGCCTGACTTTACCACAATAGTCTTGAACTATATGCCCCATCACTACTGCCCACTGAAAGGGGGGTGAGGGCGGGGAGGAAATACAATGTGGATATCTAACTGTGATGGTGTTGCTACATGACCCTTTCAGTTAACCTGAGCAGTGGCCTTTTAGAAGTAGAAGCACTGTCACTTGGCTGAAGATGCAAGAGAAATACAGGTCTAAGTCATGTGGGTCATTGGCCAAACCTGCCGACTGTTTGTAGCTCATTGTGATCACAGACAATCCTAACGGTTTTTGTTTAATTCACGATGCAGATTAAGTTGAACAAGTGGAATTTTATTAAACCCTGTGACCTGCTTTGTCCATAGGCTGGAAGCAACAGAGCCACAAATCCCTGCTTTCCTAGGATGTTATCCCATCCTCCGGGGAACATGGGCACTCGGATTCCAGTTCCAGTTCCAGTTCTCTGTTTTACAAACATTTTAATATAAACATTAAAACCAAATACTTGTCACCCAGACCCCACACCGCATGTCCCTTTGGCCAGAAACTTCTATTACATAGCTGAGCTGGAGTCCAGTCTTTATCACAGACTCAACTGGTTACATAGTTTTTGAGATAGTGTGGTTTCCTCAACAGGTGTCTCCCTGTCTCAGAGTCGAGCAAATTATCTCTCTGGAGTCTCCTCCCTCCTTGTGGGGTTGGCCTTCAGATAGTTCTCTGTCTCTCCATTTTGTGGTGGTCTCTGTAAGCTATCTTTTGGTGTAGTCTGCTCTCAAAAGGGCCTCCTATTCCTTCAGATCACTTGTCCCTCTTGCTTAGTCACCTCATATGAACTAATGCCACTGTAGCCCTCATGTTCCTTTGGTCCACTCCTTCTGACATCTCTCTAATGGTTGGATCCTCCCAGGAGTGCCTGCCTCCAGGACCAGGAGGGCCTTAGCTGACTTGTCGTACTCTAGTGTCGGGTTTCTCTGACTGTTGGCCATCCCCTCTTGGCAATGTCGCTATCCTTCTGGCTGCAACAGGTCTTTCTTCATTGGTAGCATGGTTTTAGTCCTTCATTCTATCAGTGCCAGCTTTGGCCTGTTTTGATGCTGCTGTGGTGGGGTATTTCTGTGTGCCAAAAATGTTAACAAAGGGACTGAAGCAGAAGAAACAACCCTGTGTAACAGTCTCTTAGCTGTTTTCACAGCTGATTTCACCTTACCTAACTCTGTGGGTATGTTGGGGAAGAGGTTTGGTGGTCAAACTCCCATTTGCATGGTAAGTCCTTGAATTTTTACCAAGGCAAAGTGGGGTCCGTTGTCAGTGAGTAGAGTGTCCAGACTGCTATATCTTGCAAAGTGGGCCCTCAGTTTGCCAATCACTGGCTGCTGCTTGTATCAGGCAAAGCATCAACCTCCCATAAATACGAATGATATTTCACTGGAATCCAGTACTGCTTTTCATTGAAGGTAAATAAACCAGCTCCCATCTTTTCCAGTGGTTAGTGGGCAGCTTCTGTGTGGTAACAGAGTCTCTTTCTGCTTGCTGTTATCCCACACCTGGCAGGTATCACACTCTCTTTTATCAAGAATGAAACTTGTGTATTTATTCCTGGCCAATAAACACACACTTGAGTCTAAGGCAGTGTCACACTTGAGTCTAAGGCTTGGCATGAATTTTTTGCATGGTGTTCTTACCTAATGGGGGAAGACAACAGCTCTCTCTCCTCAAAATATGACACACAGTTAATCTTTAATTTGGAAATACGGTTCTGTTCTTATTGGTACTTGTCTGTTTGTCTTCTCAACATCATGCTCGTATTGCTCTCCTGACTGCCTGTAGGTGGATGTCATTTTCTGTAGCTTTATTGTTTTCAGCCTAACTCCCTGTGATCCCTGTTTCCCTGATGTTCCATCAATAACAGTTTCTCCAGAAACATGAGCCCTCTCACTCCAGTTCCACTGATTATGATTAATGCTCCAGGTTTGTTACAGTGGGCAAAAATGTCTCTGATATGATGATTTTCCCTTTTGTCTATGACATTTTTCTGTGTCCCTGACTCACCATGCTGTGGCGGCTCCTGTCTCCCTGTTCTGGACATTGTGGCTGTCACATGGGGTTGCAGCATCATTCAGGTTTGACCCTCTGTCATGGACAGGGGGGCGCTGAGGTGGGACAGGCCAAAATTAAGTAAAGGTGATGCGACCCGACACACAAGGTCACAGCACTGCTCAGGTTTGGCCTGCCCAGCCTTCCATCATAGGGTGGAAGGGAGGAGAGTCAGAGCAGTGGTGAGACCCTGTGTGCCAGGACACAATATCAGGATTGGGGGGCCAGGCCTAGCCACATCAGAGTCAGGAGCTGTGGCTGCAGTGGGAGCCCAGGGCACCCGGCCCAGCCTTCTGGGATACAGGAGCCACAGAAGCTATCACTCCAGGGTGAGTGCAGGGCAGGGTCACCTTGCTGCTCCCCGCCTCCAGCATCCCCTTGACAGCAGGCCGGGATTAGGGTTGCAGTGCCAGGTGTGGAGGAGGCTCCTGTGTATGGTTGGTGCCCACCCGATGGGATGGGGAGAGGGATTTTTATCTCAAACCAGGGAGCAGCCATGGTAAAGACAATGACTTTTACTAAATGTCCGGTGAGTGCTCTATGATTAGTTGTTGTTGTTTGATAAATTCCATGTCAAATCGGCAGCCCTAATCATGATGCATCTACTGGTGTGGAAGTCACTGCTGGCTCCTGTTCAAGTGTTAATCTGTCATGCATTCTGCCATATCGTTCTCCTCTCTGTCCAAGGCAGGATGCCCATTTATATGAGCTTCTCTTTTTCACTATTCATCTGCACCTGCCCCCACATCAATACAGCTAGTCTCAAACTAGCAAGTACTGACCCCATACTTTTTCAAGTGAGACTTCCACAGAGTTGGGGACAGTAGACAGTATGGCGTGTGAATGCTGATGTCATCTCTACATGGTTCCACCCCATTTCCATTCGGTTTGACTCCCCTTTGTCTGAATAATTGTCTATCAGGCTTTATGATCTCTGTATTCTTCATTAAAATCTCTCTTCCATAGATATTTCTACTTTCCCTCTCCCAAGTTTTTCTTCAGCTTTTGGAAGTATTGAACCAAAGCTTTCTTATCATTTTATTCACTGTAACAATTGTAGCTTGAATCACAACTGACATTTGTTAAAAATGACTGAGTGAATCTTACTAAGATCTGTAAATCAAATATCATTTAATAAAACAAATTCATACCACATCTGTCACATGATCAAAGGGAAATTTCTCTTCTTTTTTGGTTAGTGGGAGCTTGGGAATTAAACATTTTGTAACCTTGAGATCTGTTAAATTCTGAGATAATCTCACCAATGAAACAGCAGAAGCTCCATCACTTGGGTCATGTCAAACTGTATTGAACAAAGAGTTACAAATACACTATCAGAAACAATTCTGCAGAGGTAGTGTGAACCATATGACCTCATAGTTTTGTTCCATATATTTTTCATGTATTTATGAAATAAGTTAAAACAAATGTAAAACAAAGTGAAGACACATCTTTTCCTCTTCGTCTTCAAAGAAATCCAGATGAAGAAACGACCAATGATTTAAAATGAAACCAAGAACTAAAACAGGACTAAATGCTACTGAACAGCTTGATCCATATCATCCCAATTTATTCCTGCTCCTTTTTAAGATGAAAGAGTACCATTAATAAGGAGTTTTTCACAGTATCCAACATTACACATTACTTGAATTAGATTTAATTCTCAGAATGACATATCACTGATGAAATAACACTAATTTTGTGATGTTAATACAGTAGCTATCTAAATAAAAGATAAGGAAAGTATAAGATATGTTATAGTGCATTTGTTTCAACTCCAGTATCATGTGTGGAAATACTGGGTTCTTAGTGTGTATTTGTTTTTCATGTACAATTAACATCTACTAGTATGTTGCTGTCTGTGCACAAAAAGACAGACAACAGGATGTAAATAACTATTACAAAGACAAGGAAATGAAATAATGCTAACAGCCATTTTTACTCTGACGTGTTAAAAATCCATGATCCAAATGTAATAATAGTAGAAAGAAAATTTTTCTTATATATGAGCTCACTCCTGACAAATACACAGCCAAGAATAAATATATTTGCCATGCTTAATCAGCTCCATATAATAAGAGATGTAATTTTTGTGGTAATTCGCTTTTGTTTTGCCTTATTCAGAAATGATTTTTTATTGCCAGTTCAGTATAAAGTGGGTATTTAATTGACAAAGCATGACATCCTTAATGGAAAGAACCTACTATGTTATCTATCCAGTGACTACAGGATTAGTTATTTTTAATGTTGACATGCAGTGTTGGTGGAATTCATGAATAGCTACCAATAGGACTTAGTAAATATGCAGCTGTGGAAATTGTGGATCCTAAGTAACAGATTTTAGTAACTGTGGATCTCGCTTCTTTAAGAATGATCTTAAGCAGACATTACAAGACCTAAAATTTCACCTTCTTTAAAAAAAATATAATTTGATGAAAGCAAATTTGAATTTTAATCTTTTTTTAAAAAAAATCTTTCTGAGAAAGCTCGTGGATTCTGTATATACAACATGTCACAATATTGTACTCTACTAGCAGTGTGTCATACAGCCAGCAGAGAGAGCACGAGTTACCTAGTACATTGTATTTTTCTAGCTGTGTTGACATCATAGATGAAATCACAATTCTGAACTATATGAACCTGGCTGTTTCCCAGATGCTGGGAATCGGTGACGGGATGGATCACTTGATGATTACCTGTTCTATTCTCTGAAGAACCTGGTATTGGCTACTGTTGGGAGACATGATGCTGGACTAGATGGAGCATTGGTCTGACCCATTATGGCTATTCTTATGTTCTGATGAATGGAAATAAGGTGTAAATTTTTGACAGTGAGGTTAATTAACCATTGGAACAATTTCATAGAGTCTAAGGCCTCAAGAAACTATTATGATTATCTAATCTGACCTCTTCTATAGCACAACCTGTGGAACTTCCCCAAAATAATTCCTAGAGTATATCTTTTAGGAAAAAAAAATCAGATCTTGATTTAAAATTTGTCAGTGATGAAGAATCCACCATGACCTTTTGTAAGTTATTCCAAAGGTTAATTACTCTCACTGTTAAAAACTTATTTCGATACTGCATTTGTGTAGCTTCAATTTCCAGCCCTTGGATTGTGTTATACTGTTTTTCTGCTAGATTGAAGAGCCAATTTTTACATATCGGTTCCCCATGTAGAGACTTACAGACTGTAATCAAGGCACCATTTAACTTTCTGTTTCATAAGCTAAAGAGGTGGAGCTCTGTCTTTCACTATAAATCATGTTTTCTAATCCTTAAATCATTCTGTGGTTCTTCTCTGAAACTTCACCAATTTATCAACATTCTCAAATTGTGGGCACCAGAACTGGACACAGTATTCCAGAAGTGGTCACACTAGAGCCAAATAAAGAGAGAAACTCCTTCTACTCTTACTCGAGATTCACTTGTTTATGCATTCCGGGATCACAGAAGTTCTTTGGCCACAGCATCACACTGGGGTCTCATATTCAGGTGATTATCCACCTAGACCTGCAAATCTTTTTCAGAGTAATTGCTTCCTAGGATAGAGTTCCGCATCCAGTAAGTACAGCCTACATTCTTTGTTCTGGGATGTATACATTTAGCCATGTTAAAATACATATTATTTGTTTGTCACCCAGTTTATGAAGTGATCCAGGTTGTTCTGCATCAGAGATCTGTTCTCTTCATAATTTACTACTTCCAAAATCTTTCTGTCATATGCAAACTTCATAAGTGATGATTTCATTTCCTTGTAAGCCATAGATTAAAAAATATGAAATAGAATGGGTCCAAGAACCAATCCCTGTTGGACCACTCTAGAAACACACCTGGTCTATAGTGATTCTTCCATTTACAACTACATTTTGAGAGCTATGTGTTAACCAGTTTTTAATCCATTTACTTAATGTGCAATGTTAATTTTGTATTGTTATAATTTTTTAATCAAAGTGTTGTATGGTGCAAGTCAAATACTGTACACATCAGCAATATTACCTTATCAAGCAAATTTGTAATCTCATCAATGAAAGATATTTAGTTATTTTGACAGGACATATTTTCTATAAACTCATATTGATGGGCATTAATTTGATTACTATCCTTCAAATCTTTATTACTCAGATCCCATGTCAGCTGCTCCATTATCTTGCTGGAGATCAATGTCTGTCTGACAGCCTATAATTACCCGAATCATCTCATTTACCCTTTTAAAATACTGGCATGACATAAACTTTCTTCTAGTCTTCTGGAACTTCCCCAGTGTTCCAAGACCTATTGAAAATCAACATTAATGGTCCAGAGAGCTTTTGGATGCAAGTTTTGTGAACCTGCTGATTTAAAAATGTCAAACTCCAATGGATTGGCCCAACTGGAGTTTGACACCTAACCTGCTTAGGTACTTTTGAAATCACACCAGGAATCTATCTGTATCTTTTGTATACCAAAATACCTTTGAACAGAGATTAAGTATTAAGGGACAGATTTTCTATTATTTACTAATAAGTAATATTAAATATAAGAGGTATCTTCCAGAATTGCAGCCTTTTACCTTATATGCAGATCACTACCACATTTGTTTGTTCCTAGGACTTTTGTATCCCTTTCATTGTTACATTTTAAAAAAACCTTTGTGGTTTGATATTAGCTAATTACCTTGAATGATTTCTGATTCATATTCAGTTTTTCTCTCATGTCTTCTTACCTGTTTTATTATCAATAGGAATAATAATGTGGTCACCATTGCTTCATAGTTGTTCATATTGGTTTTCCTTGTTAAAGGAAACAGGTAAAGTTTAACTTTAAACTTTAAAGCAGTTCAGTATCTTAACCATCTCTGAGTTATTAAGTTCATTCCATCTTTATCTGTTAATGGGTCTACTTCATATTGTGTTTCTTCTTTTACTATATACTTGGTGGAAGCTTTTCTTATTCCTCAGGGCCTTTTCGGCTAGCAGTGACTCTCTTTGCTGTTTTTCTGCCTTTTTATTTTCCTTGTATGCCTTAGGAGACATTGTATATTCTTGTTAATTTACCTTTGAATTTCTCCACTTTCTGTGCAGGTTCCTTTACTCGTTCCCATGGTGAAGCAGTGTTGCCTGTCTCTTGTTTCTTGGATTTTTTTTTCTCTTTCAGAGGAATTGTAGTCTATTGCGCCTTATTTGTAATGTATTTTAAGAATCCCCAACCTTCTTTCATTCTTGCTGATTTTAATGCTTACTCCCATTGCCCATTGCTTATTTGGGTTTCTTTATTTCCTCCAAATTTATTTTTCTTAAATCTTATGCCACAGGAACTACTGCTGTGTTTTGTAAAATGAACAGCAAGTAGCTCCTAGTTAGTGTCAATTGTTTAGTTAATTTCTTTCTGTGATTAAAAACTAAAGTCAGGGTGACTTCTCTAATTGTGTTCCTGAAGTTTTACTCTAAGTAAATGTTGAACTGAACTATTTCGAAAACTGATGTTGATGCATTTTTTTTTCACCAGTCTATTCTCTGTAAATAAACACAAACAAACACACAACCCTAAAAATAAAAGTTGTCAACAGATTTTAAATATTCAAAAAGAGGATGTGATATTTCTTTCTGAAACAATGGTATTCACACCAATATTTGGCATATGCACAAGATAACTTCTGTCTTCATTGTTATTTAGATTGCTCACAGGTTATAAATTTATAAAAAAGGAAAATTTAATAGGCAGGAAGAGAAGGAAAAGATGTTCCTGTGGTTAAGGCACTAGCCCAGAACTGAAGTGATCTGGGTACAATCCTGGGCACTACCACAGACTTTCTTCAGCAAATCACTTATCTCTCTGTGGCTCAGTTCCCCATCTGTAACATGGGGAGAATAATATTTCTTTTCTTTTGTGTATTTAGATTTAAACTCTTAGTGGTAGGAAATGTCTCTAAACACATATAAAGCCTAGTACAGTAGGACTTCTAGGTGCTACTGAAATGCAAATAATAATAGTAGGTTCTAAAATGAAGAACTACTCAGAAATTCACTCTGAGTTACACTCCATGCCTCATAACAACTGCAAGGTTCGTCATACCTTCTTCTCTATTGGTTGCCTCCTCTCCATATCTCTAATCCATTTACAGGAAGCAATTCACTTATCTTTGTTATAACCATTATGACCTCTAAGTGAAGATTCTTCAGGTTCGGAGGACAATGGATTTAGGAGTCGTTATACCATGAAGAAATTAAATCACTCAGCAGAATTGTTTAAAATTGGGGCATCTAAAAGAAGATTTGACTGATTTACTAACAGAAGAGGTAAACATTAACAAAATTAAATTGACTCCTTTACTTTCCGTGTTCACAAAATGGGTCCAGAGACAAGAAGGCAGACATAACAAGGTAACAATAAGGCCCTACAGAGTCCCAGAGGCAAAAAAGGAGGAAATCAAGGCAAAGATAAAGAAAATGTTAGGACTGGGACCCATTGAAGCATCCCACAGCCAGTGGACCTAAACCCAATGGCACCATTTGTATTGACTTTTGCTATTTGAACGAGATTTCCAAATTTGAGGTGTACCCTAGCAGCTTTCCTGAAGCCACAGCATGAGGCTGCTACTTGTAGGGTCCCTGGGTTGGGGCCCAGAGTCAAGGGTGGTGCAGGCCCCTGCCCCCATTACCAGCCATTCACTGGAGGGCCAAGAGCCCCAGTAAAGAGGCAAGAGCCTCTGAGAACCAGAGAAAAGACTGGGATCTATCAGGGAGCAGCCATCTTAGAGAGGCTATATTACCCTACTGCACCACTAAAGGGTGGAAGAACACTAAGAGATGAAGCAGTTCCCTGACCTACTGCTAGAAGGAAGCACTGGACCCACCAAGATAGAGGAAGAGCTTTGTCACAAAGGTTATCTCATATGCCAGTCAAAGTTGTTCAGCCCTCCTAGGTGATAGAAAAGCAAGGTAGCAATGTTCAGAAGTTTAAGGCTCCAAGAAATCCTACTTTGAGAGGTACCCCTAAAAAATCAATTAGTTAGGCACATTTCAGTTTCCAATATAATTTTAAAGTAATGAAGGGTGGGGAGGAGTTGCAGTTTGCTAAAATGTCATTTCCTTTTAACCATCTGGAAAAGTAATCAAATCAAATGCCTTCTACACGATTGCAGGTGTAAACTGTTGGCATCTTTGTAGTCTGAGCTCTTAAGCTTTATTACACAAACATAAAGTCTTATGATTTTTGTTGGGTAGCTGTGAGGCAAAATAAGTATAATTTACAGCTTAAACCTATTCATTACTATACTTACACTGGCGTTTTGGTGGTGGTGTACTAACCACTCAAAAGTTTTCCATTAATTAAAAACAAAACAAAACTCACTATATAGAGATTACAAAGACATAATCACTCAGAATCCAAGAATGATGCATTCTATCTGGCTGATTCAACTGTCACAAGATATTCTTGATATTTGGTACCTCTGGAAAGATAGCACATAATACTGGACATCATTTTTTTTTATATTTATATCACTTTTCCTTAGAGTTTCCACTATTAACATAAAGGCTACCAAGGAAAATCAAACATAGTGAGGATGACAATCATATCATTCAGAAGAGGCTTGTTACACAGTGTGCTTTACAGAGAGGTTTAGCAGCAATATAAAAAAGTAGTTTTAATAGTGTCTTTTAGAGTTGGTGGGTCGGGACCAAGATGTAGTATCACTACTAAAATGTTATATCAGAGACTCTTGCAAAGATGCTGCAATATATGTGTATGAACTCTGCCATTTTTAATAGTTAGAAAAGTCATAGGAAATAAACTATTTTTGAGTAACGTTTGAGCTTTTTAATTTCAATATAGCTCTTCATTAATCTTTCCATTTACTTTTACCCATCTCTGCCACCCCATCTATCCACCTGGGAGATAATTCTCATTTCAGTACCTAGAGATTGTCCAGCTATATGTTTAAACATGGGCCTCTATGCCTCTCTGGCAGAATAAAGGAGCCTTAAGGAATTTCATATACTTTAAAGACCCCTTACAATTCTAGAATGGGATAAATGGACCTTAATTTAAACAATAATCAGATCCACATACCAATATGTAATTTTAAATTTTATCCTAGCTACTGTAGCTGAAGATGCTATCCGCTTCAGTTACAGTTGCTAGAATAAAATTACAAGGTTTACCACTTGATGCACCTCATTGTATAAACTGTTCATCAGCTGCAATCAGAAAGCATTTCTCTCCCTGGCATGTACATGCAAAACAAGTGAACTATGAAGGTTCTGTGTTTTCTTGTGAAGAATGTGGCTTTCACCGATAAAGATACAAGACTAGATGGATCATTGCTCTATCTTGATAAAACTTTTCATGAGCATTTTGGGGCCTCTCATCATGTTTACACTGATGTGACTCTTTAATACCTAACATAGTTCTTCAAGTTTATAAAGCAATAATTTAAATAGATTTACATGTAATGTTCCCAACAAGGGGAATCCTAAGTGGAAATGGGGAGAGAGAATTTACACAACAGCTCATGTATAGCCCTGTACTGATCACTCCTGGAAATATGACATTACAGTCAAATGTACAGCAGAAAGACACTAAAAGATCTGATTCTGGGAATTTCTCTACATTATCAATAGTATGACCTAATCTCAGTCCACTTCACTACTCACAGTTGTGATTTATATAGTACTTTCACCTCTTTGATTATCTAGTAGGAAAACATGTAATTTAGGCAGAATTCGATAAGAAGAGTTCCAAGTGCAAACTCTGAATTCACACTGCAAAGTCATAATATATAAGCAAGCTTGTCACTAGTAAGGGATAACAAGATGTCCTTTTATTTTCTGATGAGGGCAACCTGTACCACAGGTTGAAACTCAGAAAAAAGTGTTTAACTGCTAGTTATGCTGCAAAACTATTAGTTCCCTCTCTCACTCCTACCTTACACAGGGTAGCAGAGAAGGTGCAGTACTGGTCTCCATCCCCTCCTAGTGTGTTGGGTAGCGTGTCTACGTTGGTGTTCTGGGTAATGCATGCTGTGCTTGGTATAAATTCAGTGTGGTTTCCTTCCGTCCTCCAGCAGATAAACATTCTATGACCCATTGTGACAATAGGAGAGTAAAGGTTGCTTCTGTAGCAGTGTAAAGCCACACTGCCCCTTGGTTCAGGGCTGATCGAAAAGTGGCATTCTGGTTCTACGTGTACAGTGGAAACACGTTCATCCATTACAAAAGTTCTTACCAAGGGGTCCAGCCGGTTTAGGCTACTCGTGTTAGGATACAGACACTTTCATCTTTGTTACTACACAAATCAGTTACTGGTGCTCTGTGTGGAATGATTTGGCTTGTTTTTACTAAAGCAATCAGAGCATACAAATGTTAAAAATATTTATTAAACACACATGGAAATAAAAAGAAAAGCAGTTCAAACATTTACAACTTAAAAAAGTTAAACTCTGTTTTACCAATTTTCCTTTTTCCTTCTCAATTTAGTTGTTTAGCCTTTTAAAAGGAAATACTTTGCTTGGCAGTCTCTCGTGTGGTATCAGAGGCTCTTTTTATGAGAAGAAAGAATCTTGCTTTATTTCTGCCCATAAAGAATCTTGCTTTATTTCTGTATTTCTGATGTCTCTTGGTCCCTTTGTGTGTATCTGTGTTGTTGTTGGTTTTTTTTAGCATTCATTGCAGGTGTTTGTAACTCCTCCAAGTTCAAAAGCATTTTGTAGAATTTCATTAACATGCTCTTTGTGTAGCCGGCTTCTACAGTCATTCTTTGTATTGCTCGTGTTTCTGCTTTTCCCTCAATATTCCATCATTGGTTGATATAAACTAGTAGGATGATAATTTATTTCTTCTGGCACCTCTTTAGTTTTCAGTGGTTTATTTTTCAGCTTCTAATTGTTAGTGCCAGATTCATTACTCATTACTTTTATGTCCTTACGTAATCTGGATCAGCTGATTTGCCCATCTTCCATTTACCAAGAGTCATTTATGGATAATTGTTTTTTCACTGAAGGCCTTCCAAAGTGTCCAAAAGTCTTTCCTTTTTTAAAAACAAATGCAAAAAGAGTTAAATATCTCAGCGATTTCTGAGTCATCATAGTTCCTTTAATCCCCTTTCTGAATTAACAGTTCTGTTTTCATTATACTGCTATTACTACTCTTTTGACACATTCCTTAGTCTCTATAAATCCATTAGCCTGCATTAATCCAGTCTGCTTTTTCTCTTTTAAGCCTTTATTCTTCAGTCTGAGGAGTTGTGTTTACTTGCTTCTTCCATTTCCTATTTCTAGTACAGACTTTGTAACAGTATTTTGTGAAGCCACAGTAGACACTTATAGTTACTTGTATTCTTGATTTCTAGAGGAATTGTAATATACATTTTGATATTGCTGGTTTTTTAGGATTCCATGCCTATGCCTTAATGACTAGAGCCCTATTTCAAAGAGCCCACTATGTCAATACAAAGACTATTGACTCCAGTGGGTTTTCGATCAGGCTGGTCTACATGATAAAATTACACTGGCATAACTTAATGTGAATTTAAACCTCTATTGGTAAATTAATGTAAAACATGGTGTGGGCATTCTTATTTTGCTAAGAGTGGCTTATTTAAATTTAGCTTAAACTGATTAGGAACAGGTTTAGGTAAACTGCAGTAAGCCACTCCTTTGATGAAATGAGAGCATCCACCCACTTTTTTCATTGGTTTAATTGTATCAGTTTAAAGACCAAATAAAGTTATGTAGGTGTGACTTTCTAGTGTAGACAAACCCTACATTTCTTATTTCTCCTCAGGCATGCTTTCCTGAAATCTAATACTGTGCACAGCTTCAGTATGTTTAACCCATTCCTTATTGTCTGGACACGCAGGAAGAAAGACAAAATGCAAGAGATGTTGTTTAATTAGGCTGCAACTTTATTAACTCATCTGGGAAATACCCGGAAATAAGCTGTACTGTGCAGAACCATTCTTCCCTTAACAGTTTCCAACTGTTTGGGGATGGCAGCAGGGCAAGAAAGAGTGCTCTTTGTTTTAAATATAAACATCTTCAATTAATAAAGAAGAAATATAGTACAAAAGAAAAGCACATGACAGCCGAATGTTAAAATTAAAACAAATTCACACTTCAAGAAACATTCAAGGGTGAAAACTCCTTTCTAGAGTGGAGATCATGTTAGAGAAACACTGCATACAATAGTTAGTTTTTACAATATTTTAAACTAGCTGTACATGTGATATTTTTCAATAAGTGGATACAATTCACATTTTAAAAAAGATTGCATTGAGGCAGCTGCCCCACACTAGCCTGGAAAGGATTAATAAAGCCCTAGGAAGGCGGTGCTAGGAGCAGCCAATCAGGGCTAAAGAGGCCCTATAGAGGCAGCCAGCAGAAAGCAGAAGGGACAGTCACTCCCAGGAGCTTGTGGAGGGATGGTAAGGTTGGCTGCCTGCAAGCAGAGGGAGGTCAGCCCCTTGGGCAGAGCCGTGGCTGACTCTAGAGAAGGACTAGCTGAGAGCCCTGATGTAAGAGCTGGATAATGGACTGTAGCAGCCATTGGAAGAAGTGGCTGGACTGGGACTGCAGAATACCCCGGAAGGGGGGTGAACACAGAGTGTGGCATGACCGGAGGGCTGTGTCAGGAAACGCATGCCATGGACTTTGGAGAGATGTGTGTCCTAAGGCACGGGTAACGGTGGGTGAGACACAACCTTGTGTGGGCACTGGAGCCTGCCGAGCTGTTCTCCAGACTAACCAGCAGGAGATGTAAGAGCACTGAGAGCAGCCCTGTTACAAGGATATTGAAAACTTGGAGAGGATGCAGAAAATGATTTCAGTGTTGGAGAAAATGCATTATAGTGAGAAACATAATATCTAATTGGCTTGTCAAAAAGAAGATTGAGAGGTGACTTGATTAGTGTGTAAGTAACTTCATGTAGAGAAAAAAAGGAATCTTTCATACAGCAGAGAATAGTATAACAAAAATGAATGGCTTGCAGTTAAAGCCAGACATTTAAATTAGAAAAAAGGAACACATTTTTAACAGTGAGGCTGATTGAACAACAAACAACCAAGGGAAGTGGTAAATTCTTCATCTCATGAAATCTTCAAGACTGGAAGCCTCACTGGGAGGTATGCTATAGTCAAACACATGCTGTTGGGCTAAGTGTGGGAGTAACTGGGCCTGTGATGTCCAGGAGATCAATCTAGATGATCTAAAATGGTCCTGTATGGTTTTAAAACTCATGAATTTATTTACATGTTATCCCAATTAAAATAGACATTTTGGTACTTTGGCTTTTATTTGAGCATCACAAACTGCCTCACAAAAGTGGGTAAGCTTTATTAGCCCCATGTAAAGATGAGGAAAAATGAAGCAGAGAAATTTTTAAATGAGATTATAAAGTTAAAGTCCCAGAGTGAATCAGCAGTTAGCAAACTCACTTTGTTGAAAGACAGATGACAGCACACTTGGGATTGGATGGAATCATTCATGCCAAAGACAAATAGAGTGTACTTACAAGTGCAATTTTTTTAATATGTTGAGTCTGTTCCAAAATTTTATCATATTGTTCATAACTCTAATAAGGATCTTTGTGAACTGCTGATTTGACTATTGACCCTCAGCACATACAAAGATCCCACTGTGTCTGAATCAAAATCTGTTGCAAGACATGGCTCTCCTAAACCCTGTTCAGGGGTCATACTGCATACACTCTTCAGGTGAGTTTTCTTTTTGAAATTTGTATATGTATTTACTATTGGTAAAAGATATTGGAATAGCAGCCCTGGAGACTGAAGTAGCCTGTCCACAGAAATGCTACAAAATGGCAGTTTAGCATTTACTCTGATAACATGCCTCAAGAGCACTCATGTACAACTCCTTCTAGAAGTGAGAAAATCATTTACACTGTGGCTAGCAAGTGTCCAGTTCCTACTTAATCTGCTCTGTTACATTCCATGCATTTGTAATGCGAACATTACAGTGGCATCTAGGCATTATATACAATTTAAAAGCAAATGGTCTCAACATGTCAACACTTTTATAGAAACTAGCCCTTTTAGAGATAGCAAACATGCTGTTTGGGAAATAGTAAAAGCAATTTATATCTATACTTCTGGTAAACAAAGACTTGGAAGATCATACCAAAGCACTGCACGTCAAGTGCTTGGAAAGTGAACCAGCAGAATACAAATTAGGATAGCCTTTAAAAATATCTTTAAGGAGAGAGCGCTCAGTTTCCATGCACACAAAGGGCAGATAGCTATTTGCCTGGCTTTCCAAAGATTGTACAATGTCTATTATAGACTGTTTCTTATAGGCTTGACTATTTATTTTGGCAAGTAGCTTTTAAATGTGCTTTTTACTTTTTATATCCAGAATATAGGCTCACATTCTGCCTTCCATTATGTAAGTGTAAATCTGGACTTACTTCATTGATGCTAATGGATTTTCTTTGGATTTATGCTGTAGTTTCTTTCTTCACAATCAACCAAAAATCCAGTACTTCCTCTCTTACTGTCCTTGTCCAAGCCTTAGTCATCCCACGTCTTGACTTACTGCAGCCTTCTCTGGCTATTTCCCATCTTGCTCCCTTCTAGTCTATCTGGAATAAAACAGATAAAATCAGTTGATTTTTCCTGTTGTTTCAACCACATTAGCAGGGTTCAGGGCAATTGCACCTGTGTTCACCCTCCATGGTTAACTGAGGGCACCCACTCTGGGATCCTGGCACCTCAGCTGTCACCTTACTTGGTGACATGTCTCTCTCCTTCCTGGGGATTTCACAGGTTGCACTGTTCCCTGCTGACACTGTGATATCCCCAGGAAGCCAGATTGCCTAAATAAGGCAGCTTCCTCAATGACCCTACAAATGCCAGCAGTTATAAGTTACCACATAACTCTTTCTAAGCAAGCACTTTTATTCTTAAAATGAAATCATTACAGAGAAAACACATTAAAAATAAAAGAAACTACACACATGTTAATAAGATTACCTGAGATCACTCCCTCCCACCCAATTCTGAGGACTCTGGTAGGGGTTTTTCTGTGATTACAAATTCAGAATAGCCTTAGTTTAGCTCAGAATCAGCACACCTATGAATAATTCAGCTTTTCTTTATACAGATTTGGCCTTTGTTCTTGAGATCCCAGGAAGAAAGCAGCATATAATGATCCACCCCTGAAGGCATATCTTCAAAAGGTGGGACATTTGCATTCACCTTCCCCTAGCAATTCCTCAAGCAAATGACTTGACCCTGTTTGTCCCAAAAGTTCATTCTTGTCTGGCACATTGTTCAATACAGTTCTTTGAAGTTCCTAATACTTCCCAGGATTCACATCACATCTGCCCTGTGCAAAAAGAGATTACATACAATCCTGGCCCACGATAATACATAATCTTTGCATTTAATAAAATGGATTCCAAAGATACTTAACCTTAATTTAATAAGATTTTTCAAGGATTTTGCAGGACAATGCCATATTTGTCAGACAACTCACTCACCTCTTCAAGACCTCCATTCTCTTTTCCTTGCTTACCATATTAAGTTTAAGCTTCTTGTCCTGACACCCAACTCTTTGAACAATATAACCTCTGCAATTCTTCTTTTTTATCATGTCCCCCTTCTTTCCATTTTCTTCACCAATGATTCCAGCCTTACTGATCTCTCCATTTCAGTTTCCCACTCTTAGGTTTCTGCCTTCTTTCATGTTAACACCAATACTTGGCTCACTTTGCCTATCCCATTATGCAAGATACCCCAGGCCTTCACAAGATACTTGTTCTGGGAGGCGGTAAATGCTCACCAATGCCAATAACATGCTGCTGCGGAATATAAAAAGAGAAAAAAAAATTAAAAATCCTAACAAAATTCTGAAGAAATAGATATTTTCACATTCTAAATTAAAACCACCCCTTTAGTTGATTTCCCCCTGTACATCATTCTGGTCTTTGTCTGTCTTTATAGATTGCTTTCCTTAGGGCTGAGAGCTATGCCTTTTTTCTCTCATCTGCAATGCTGAGCACACTGAAACTCCTAAACCATCATAATAAAAAATATGATTAACATGGAAGGTTCAAAGCCCTCTCCAAGGATTAAAGCAGTGTCCAAAGAAACCAAGCATATGAGTGTCACATAATTGAAAAGCTTTGGAGCTCAATTATTATGGAATGTTTCTACATAATTTTCCTACACAAAACAGCCCCAATGGCAAAGCTGTTTAACAAAAAGAAAGATAGGAAGTGGGTTTGGATTGAAAATATAACAGGCTGTGAGAGAAGACCAAGAATTTATTTACATCACCAGATTTAGGATGAAATTCTGGGCCCTTTGATATTAATGGTGAAACTCCTATTGACTTCAATGTGGCCAGAATTTTACACAGTAATTCTAATTTGGGTTACAAATGTTCTCTAGGTAAAATCCTACTCCATTTCAGTCAATGGGAGTTTTGCCATTGACTTCACTGGAGCCATGACTTTACACACTGTTTACGTGTGTCACCTCACATGAAATAAGTTCAGAAATATCATATTATGCAAGAGGGGACCAAAAGACAATTGCTTTCACTTCCAGAACCTTAATTAAAACAGATAAAATATGCTCACATTGAAAAGAGACTCAAGTATTTTAATTAGAATCAGATAATTGTCTGTGTCTTTCTGTATGAGAAGCTTTCTCTAATCACACTCCATAAAACTCTTAGTAAAAATTAAGGTCTCAAAATGGGTTTACCAGTTGGACAACTATTCATTTCCAAGTATGGAGTCTGATACAAGTGTCTTATTGTTCTTTCATTAGGCGTAAGAAAATTGAGCAATACAAAAATTGATGCACTTTTCTTGTATATCCTGAATGCTGCAGCAGGAGGTGAAAAATTCACTGCAACCAAACTACACTTTCAGAGTTGCTTTTTTGAAACAACTACTTTTTTGAGAAATTAAAAAAGACCCTATTAAAAAAGAAAAAAGCGTGAATAATAAAGTAGCATGAAATTTTTGAATAATAGCTTGAGTCATTTACTTTCTGATAAAACGATCTCATCATAGAAAATGACAGAGTATTATGGAGGTACCAAAATCTGTGCAAACCAGATTATCTGGTAAAATTGCATGAAAGCTTCACTTGCAATAGTTCAGATTAAACTTGCCAGTAGAAGTGACTTTTGCTGGTCAAATCTGAATCAACACATACAGTGGTGAGTGCAAGATGGAATGTATTGCCAATAAGCACATTTATACATATGTTATACCATTGGTTTTAGTTTAGTGGCACAGCTGTAAAGAATACACCTTCAGCAAATTTGCAGATGACAGTAAGCTAGGAGGAGTGGTAGATACCCTGGAAGGTAGGGATAGGATACAGAGTGAATTAGACAAATTGGAGGTTTGGACCAAAAGAAATCTGATGAGGTTCAAAAGGACAAGTGCAGAGTCCTGCACCTAGGATGGAAGAATCCCATGCCCAGCTTCAGACTGGGGGCCAATGGGCTAAGTAGAAGATCTGCAGAAAAGGACCTGGAGGTTACAATGAATTAGAAGCTGGATATGAGTCAACAATGTGCCCTGATTGCCAAGAAGGCTAATGGCATATTGGGCTGCATTAGTAAGAGCATTGCCAGCAGATCGAGGGAAGTGATTATTCTCCTCTATTCGGCGCTGGTGCGGCTGCATTTGGAGTATTGTGTCCAGTTTTGGGCCCCCCACTACAAAAAGGATGTGGACAAGTTGGAGAGAGTCCAGCGGAGGGCAACAAAAATGATAAATGGGCTGTTGCAAAGACTTATGAGGAGAGACTGAGGGAACTCAGTTGTTTAGTCTGCAAAAGAAAAGAATGAGGGGAGATTTGACAGCAGCCTTTAACTGTCTTAAGGGGGTTCCATGGAGGATGGAGCTAGGCTGTTTTCAGTGGTGGCAGATGACAGAACAAGGAGCAACGGTCTCAAGTTGCAGTGGGGGAGGTCTAGGTTGGGTATTAGGAAAAAGTTTTTTCACTAGGCGGGTGGTAAAGCACTGGAATGAGTTACCTAGGGAGGTGGTGGAATCTCCATCTTTAGAGATTTTTAAGCTGCGGCTTGAGAAAGCCCTGGCTGGGTTGATTTAGCTGAAGTTAGTCCTGCTTTGAGCAGGGCGTTGGACTAGATGACCTTCTTAGATCCCTAACTCTAATATTCTATGATTCTAATGCCGAATTTGGCCTTTACTGCACACCTTGACAATCTATGCTGGAAGAGTATCCTTATACATAACTGAGTGTTTGCTTCAGAGACTCCTGTCTGGAAGCTGTACAAAGATTTGGCATGATTTCGCTTACGGAATGGACAGAAGATTTTGAGGTGATTTCAGACATGTTAGCCTGTATCTTGATGTTGCTTTTCAGTTATGTCAAGTTAACTCAGTGGTTAAAATACCATTGAAATACACATCCTTTTTTCCTGTTAAGACAGGACCAAAAAAGGCCAACCATAAATGTTGTTGTAGCCATGTCGGTCACAGGATATTAGAGAGACAAGCTTGTCTCTCTCATAAACAGAAGTTGATACAATAAAAGATATTACCTCATCCACCTTGTCTCACAAATGTATTTATTAAATAAATTAAATATATCAACTTACATTAAAAGATGTAAATTGCAGCAGGAACTCATGGTACTGCAATATATGTATATTTTAGCGTATGCTGGCTCACAGAGGTTTATATGGTCTAACAATATAATGACAGTGTCACTTTTTTTTAGGTTAGGAAGAGAATTCGTGATATGTATTAAACTTGTAAGTTTTTAGCTTAACGAGGGGAAGCTCTGCAAGATAAATTACTCGGATGGCTTTCCAAAAGGGTAATTAGAGTAAGATGATAATTTTCCTGTTAAAAATAATTAGAAAAATTATAATTTACTTAGGGAAATAGGTCAAACAATAGTTCAATTTTCTTTAAATATTAAAGTCACTTGTTCATTTAGTAGCATAGCACAGCAATCAGAAACCGATTTCTTTTATTCCTATGCATTCTCTTTAACTAGTCCTATCTGCCTCAGCAAGTATATTAAACTTGATGTACACAAACACACCAACATTAAAATTACAAAATAGAATGATTGTTGTAATGAAGTGTAGCCAAGAAACCACAAAACCTTCCCATTTGATAGTACCAAATTGCTGGTAACTATCCAAAATACAGATTAAACCAAGACAAAGGGATCGGTTTATTTTAACTAAAATTCATTGCTGTATAAATGGAATAAACTTGTTTTAGCAAGCAAAAGTTCAGGATTGTTTAGAGAACTAATATGACACAAATTAGTACTAAACATGAGGTGAATCCTGAAGCGACTTACTAAAGTCTTTTTATTTTTTCCCCTATAACTAAAATTCCTGTGTGTTGTTTGTAGTGAGTATTTATTAAAATGAAGCTTTATGCCTTTCGTTTATGATGCTTTACTAAAAGTTAACTCATATTTACTTATTTATTTTTTAAATATTTTGCCATTGGCTTCACTGTGTACTCAACTTTTATTACTTGATGATGTTACATGAAGGTTTTTGTTTAAAATTTGATCCACATTTTTAAAAAAGTATTGAATTATTTGAAGAGGATAAGGAAATCACTTTAAATTGACTTCAGGGAATGAAAGTTTTATGGAAACGCATATGCGTTCACGCACACACACATTTAAGGATGCACAGACCCCTCAGAATTTGAGGGTGAAGTCCTAGTCCCACTGAAGTCAGTGGCAAAACACCCATTGTCTGAAATGGAGCCAGGATTTCATCCTGAAAGATCACAAGAAGTCTATTCAGCCTGAGCTGTTTCCGTAGAAACTGTACCTACAAATGAATAGCACGTGCAAATTTTAGTAGTTCTGTAGCTTATTACCTGACTTGTGTTTGCAGTTGGGTAGGTGAAGACATATGAAGATTTGCACCTGCTGTTGAATTGTGAGGCTTTTCTTTAAATACAAATTGTGCTGGCAAAAGTATGGCCAGGCATTTAAAATGCCCATTAAATTGGGGCATAATATTTCTGTGATTCCCCATTTTCATATATATATAAAATGTAGACAGAATTTTTTTTTTGGAACAATGTTTAAAGTAAGAGATTAGAGCCTTGTTATTTCTGTATGACACTGATTATCTGAAGTTGAATTTTAGGCCTTGTCTATGTTTACACTTGCACCAGTTTAATTAAACTGATTTTAAAAAACTAATACAAACCCTTGAGTAGATACTCCTATTTCAACTTGAGTGTCTTATTTTCTTTAGCTTAGATTTGGTCCTAGTCACCTAAAATAAAATAAGAAAGTTGTCATAGCCTTTTCCTCTGGTTTAACGAAACTGGATAGAAATCATACTTTAAATTAAACTGGAGCACCTCTATATGTAGACAAATCTTTAGAGACACAGTTTACTTAAACAATTGTGGCTCATTTCTGCTCTCTAACTCATACAGCATAGTTAATGACTTATTCCTTGAATAGTTCCATTGACTTTTAGATCAATGGAGGTATTTGCAGAGTAAGTTACCACATAATGTGAGTAAGAATGACATTTCCCCTCCATGAAGCCCAAGTAATTGGTTTTTATGTAGATGAAGCACAAAGAGGTGAAACCTGGGGCCAGGATACAAGGCTGCAGCACAGTCCAGGACAGTAGCTACAAACTGGAGTGACCAGCCACAGTTATCATAGTATTCACACATGGCATTAATACCACTGGTTCCACACAAGCAAACAAATCTGTGGCAGCTTCCTTCCTTAGTCTGCCTCAGTCTTGCCCTCCAAACTTCCACCCGTCTCCTGTGCAACGAGTTTTTTGTAAGGTCCCACTGTGGAGCCCCAGCTCAAAGATTAAGCAGTCTGACCCACTGCTCCAGGGGTGAATTTCTGAAAAGTCTCAAGCAAGGCTATGAAGGATAGGAGAACCAAAGAGGGAATGACTATTTGGGAAATACCTCATGTGGTATAGTAAGTGTAGCAAGACACTTGCAAATGCGTGTGCAACATATTACGTCGAAGATTAGCTCACGTAATATATTTTTGTTCATCTTTAGCTGTATCCATTTAGACAATTGTGCTTAGTCTTCCTAAACTCCCCTTGTAATTTCATTTGCATAAATTATTCTTCATTTATCCCCAAAACACTTATACACTGTTATATTGTAAACAGCTCTCATGCTTTCATTCCAGAGATGGCTGCCTGTCAGTGTTCATTCTACCTCAGGGAAAAATTCAGAGGTGAAATCTAGTGTAGTGTAAATTTTAATCTCCTTACACTCAGTTAAGGCTCCTTAAACCTTCTTACACCCTTCTAGCAATGTGTGATAGGCAGTCAAAACTGATGTAAATGAGAAGCCAGAAGTGGTGTAAGTTGTATATTAAAGTAGGAAGTAACCTACTTCAACTTACATCATGTTATATCCTTTTATTATTTGCTTTTCTTGCTACGCTCCTTCCTTCTGGCCCCTCGGCATTTGTATTACTTCATTATGGACACAGGGGGCTCAGACACTCACTTGGACTCAGTGGGCCAAATTCAGATGTAATATGTAAGGGAATGGGGCTAAATTGCATGTTGGTAAGTAAATGTGAATCTTTGTAAGTATCAAGAGGATTTTCAATTATGGTAATACAATCTCTGTTGTAGTCCTTTGTAAAACTGAGGTCAGAACTGGGCCTTGGGTGTCTAAAGAGAGCCTAAATTGTAACATACCATGGAGGGGGCCAGAAGATGACATAATTATGCAAATTCAGATTCCATCAGGGCATACTTAACCTCACTGCTGAATTTGGCTCATAATCTATACAGAACTTTGGGATGAAGGGTGTTATAGAAATGTTATTTCATTTATATTTTTGTGTTTAATGGGTGGAGTTCCTTACCTTACTGTTGTTTCTGTTAAGAAGATTAACATTTTACAGGTTTGCAATTTTATTTTATCAAGGAGTTTAAAAATACATATATTTTCTACTTTTTATATTACATTATATGCAGTCACATTTTTCTGTCAGTTACACCAGTGTCACTCTGGACTAACTTTTGTTGAAATTACCCAGATTTACACTGGTGTAACTGATAGAAGAGTTTGGCCCATTGCCATCACACCTTTTCTGGAATGAATTCCCAAGAGAACAGGATTGAAGTTAATCTGTCTTTCATGTGAGATGTTGTTAGAGTTTTGTAGGACTATACATTAAGACAAAATAGAATGGTTCTTATGAATACATAAGGCATTTGTCATTTGTTTATCTCTGAAAACGGTAACACAGATCCCCTTCGTGGTTTCATATATACATCTTATGTTTCCTAATAACTTTTCTTTAGTTTGTCATTGCCTAGGGTATTGATGTTTGTGGTGCCCAGTGGCTGTCTGTCTGCTTGCTGCATACTCTTCCATTTTCTGAGGTTTTATAGAAACCTTGGACAGGGAGTTAGTAGTGAAACTGAATAGTGTGGAATATGTGACATAAATTTGCTATGGATTTCTTTGAGAACATCCAGAGCTAAAGTGACATCATTCCACTTAATTCCATTCCCAACTACACCATACGGTGTTCTCTATTTTGCATTTATCTCCAGGAGCCTTGCTGATTTTATTAGGCTACTGGTGGTGGGTTGATGGCAAGAGAGCATATTTAATAGCCTCTCTCTTCAGCAGAATCTCCATAGTGCCTTTTTAAATTCAATTAATATTAATTTGTTTCTTTTTTTAAATTCTAAAGAATGGGGGAGGTGATGTGGGCCTCCGTTTGTTTGTTAAATTTATGCCTTCCAATGTATGCATTGCAAATTTCCATTTTCAGGGTGTGCATACACTAGTGAAGCAAGAAACAGTTGGTCATAGACTTATTGTTTCCATTCTAACATTATTTTTATATATATTATGCTATAGTCAAACACAAATTAAAGAGCTCAGTACAGGAGAAATTGAAAGGACTGTGACGTGATACAGGAGGGGGCATATGATGTACATGGTCCGTTCTGGTCTAAAGCTCTATGACTCCATTAATTAATCTATATCACAGTAGCACCCTGAGTCACCAATGAAGATTGGGCCCCATTGTGCTAGCTGATGTGCAAATACATATGAAGATGGGGCCCCTGTCCCTAAAAGCATACAAGTTACAATCATGAAAACATCCCTCAAAGCATGGAAGAAAATACTGAAAAATAGGTCATTGTTTATTTATCACTTCTAAACACAGTTTTAGTCTGTATTTTAATGACGGAGTTGTGTTTTGATACGTTATCCTATAACTCAGGCTAAAATGAAATAAAAGGTTTTTGTGGCAAAACTTCTGGTGAATGGTATGTTCTATATACATATGCTTATTGAGTATATAGTACAGGCCAAAACTATTACTTAACGGCTTTAACTGAAAATTTGAAAAGGAAAAGGAAAAGGAGGGGGTATCTGCTCTGCTTCTCAAACCACAATTTATGTGTCTCTTGCCCTTACTCCATTCTCGGTAGGAGTCAACTCTTCCGGAAACAACATTTCACTGTTATCACATCTGCGCACTCAGTGGAATCTATTATAGAGAAGAGGTTGCTAACTTCCTTGTGCTTTCTTGTCATCTTTGTTCAAGATCTCTGTTTGGCTTCTTCTGTTTCATTTTCTCCAATCTGCTGAAGGCCTTTTTTATTCTCTGATGTCATCTTATTACAGCAAATAAATACTACAGTGATATAACGACCGTGATATTTAATGTGGAACCAGATGTATTGTTTCATAATGGCAATTCATCTAATATCTGGCTATTTAGTGTCAATAGTTATTTCCACATTTTTAAGATTCATGTGTTTGAGCACAATAAATGGAAGGACTGTCTATTAAAGGCAGAAGTAAGGGTTTCTATACTGCAAGAATAAAAATACTAATAATGTGTTAAGATGAATTATTTTCAGTGTCCCCAGTAAGACTCCAAGAGATACAAATAGCATGTCTCCAGGAGACAGTAAATCATGGTCTGCAGAGAATTCATCCTGGGGTTAAAACTTCATGAGACTTGAGCTTTAAGGCATTAATAGCTTCTTGACGCTCCGGCAGTTTCTCAGCCATTGATGTACTTCATTTTAAAGTGTGAGAATAGTGATGTTGTGGTAGTTTACATGCACAAGTTGTGTAGTTAACTAATATACTAATGTTGTTAATCTATAACTGTCCCTGAACCGTATGTTAGTACAAAAGAGTATCTTGTCTCTGCTCGTATTTGATTTTCATATGCCAGCTTGCATTTTCTCAACTTTCACTTCAAAAAGCACCACCATGGGAACGATTATGCCATTTCCCCCCTTTGCATTACATATATGAAATATGATGCTGCAACATCACAAGCCAAAACAATATTTTGCTAATGACTTTACTTGACAAATTAAACAGCTGAAATTTTCATATCACTATCCTATATTTAACCCTCATTAACATAAGTCTGGCTATGATTACTTAGGTTGTCACGTCATGATTTGTTGCTACTTGGGTGGAATTAGGACATAGGACTTTTCTTTCATATGGTAGAAAATTCCAGAATAAATTGTTCCACTAATTAAAAGGGTAATTAGAAGTTTTAATGTGTGCCTTTGAGCAAAAAAAGCATCCGTAAACCCAGATTTCCTCTTCAAAGGCTTTACATAATCTAGATAGAGGGATTTTTCAAACCTGCTTAATGTGTATTGGATTCTGACATGATTCTAAACTATGAAGTTTAGAATCAATCTTTGCCAGAGGCGATATAAATAATCATTTATGGCTAGATTGCGCCGTTAGGCAAAACCTTGAGACAGGGTTAGTGTATAATTAAGACTATCCCCAGGTTAGTGCTGGAAGGCATTATGCCTCAGAAACAACCTTTAAGCACAGTTCCCTCCTTGATTCTATCTTGCTTTAGGGAAGAAGCAATATGCAGCTGGACTGTACCAGCAGCAAATCAAGACTTCCCTGATCCAATTTAGCCATGCTGGCTGGTGCATTGGGAAGAGAGAGCCAAGGCTCTGTCTATTTCCCACGATCTCCCCCTTTCACCTACTGTAGGCACGTTGTAAGCAGGTACTATAGTACACATGATTCAAGATTCAGATAACATGCACAAGGCCAGAAGGGGCAGGAGGTTTTCTGGCCATAATACCTCTGTGAGGAGGATTCAAAATTGGATTCAGAGGTGCAGTGTAGCCCTTACTGCTTGAAAATAAAACGAACACAATCACTTGTTTAGAAAGACCATAGTTTTGCACATGGCTTAGAAATATTTCTTCTTGTTGTATACAGAACAGTGGTGATATTCTGATTGCTGTTCGGACACCTGTATTCTCCACATAAGACTGCTACATTAATTTAATTCCATTTTCTCAGGCTGCACATCTGGGTTCAAAGGAGATGTCTTTCTTCTTTTTTCTTCAATCAGTTATATAGTTATATACAGTTACCTGTATGCTGAATAGTACTTATGCTCCATATTGCCTTACAGACTTCCATGGGACTACTTGCTGACTACGGACACTGCTCACTCAGTGTGCCTCAGAGCAGCAGAATCAGGCCTTGAATTAGTATTTTTAGATACACCAGAGAGATTTGCAAACACGTGCAGAGACCCTAGGACCTTATGGTCATAAGGACCATTCCTTATGGCAGATGGAAGTGGGGTGCAGGAAGTATGAGTTGGGAGGATTGTGAAACATTTTTCTGTTTTTTAATACAGAATCACCGTGTGAAATGATTGAGAGGCTCTGGACTAGGATAAAAATTTATCTATTTATTATTCTGAAGTTCCTGATTTCTGCTGTTCTCTAGCTAGTAGTTCCTATTTCCTCATGGCACTATAACATTTAACTTCCCAACTCTGTAAAATGAGAAACTGTTAGAGACGGCAGTATGTTTATCCTTGTCCAGCAAATTCTCAATCCAACCTCATTTTCTCATTTTGCATGCTCTCGTACTAATACCTGTTCACCTGCCTAAGTATTTCTAAGGCTAATCTTGAAAAAGACACCTAATTGAAGTCTGAATCATGACCGAGCTTGCATAGCTATGCAAGGGAGAGTAAGGAGGCCCCATTATTCTCTTGTGTGGGGGTGCCCATACCAAGGGAAGCAGAGTTGGAGGAAATTCAGGCTCTGCGAAGCTAGTATATCCCCCTCTGAGTATGTGGGGAGGAGGGGCTTGGGAAAGGGTGGATTTTTAGCAGCACATGACCAGGTATGGGGAACATACCATGTGATGTGGATAGCCCCACAACAGTTACTTTCATGGTCGCAGAGGGGAAACAAAGAGGGAGATTGTGACGAACAAGGTTGCTTGAGAGCTGGTATAATATCACTCTGCCCTATGCTGAAGGCAGCTTTTATAGTCACACTCTAGCTCTAAATAACAGTGCATATTGGGATCAGTAAACTGAGTGTGAAATGAATAAAAGAATGACCGTGTATGCATGCGTTTTTATTCCACCAATAGAAATATTATGTGTGAGTGCAGTAGTGTAGTCAAGGGTTAACGTGGGTAAACAGAATTAATCCATTTCTCATTTGGGGTATATAAAGTTTAACTGCGGGTTAGTTTACCCACTTCTTTGTTTACCACTACACCGTTGTCTGAGAGTTTATCAGAAGCTAATGAAAGCTGATTTCCCTGGGGTGAAAAGGAAAGCCAGATTTGGAAACAATGAAAAGACTGTATTCTTTGAGCAGGTTGGTGGGAAATGAGCTATGGATGGTCAATGAAATGGGTGTTGCATTTCCAAATAAAAAAGTATTCTTAAATTACCTAAGCCTGTGAGTTTTCATTAACTTCTAATTCAGTTTTACATTTGACATTTTTGCAATGAAAGAAAGCCATGTTTTCCCCCGAATCACAAATTCAATTATGTATTACTACTATATAATCTATTATATATTGTACTGTAAGAATATATGGTTGATAGTACAGATTTGCACAGCAACATCCACTACATATAGTAAGATACATTCCACCCTCATTCTAAGATTGTAATCATTCTTTCCATTGAAATGCTATCTGAACTGAACATAAAGACATATTTCTTATTTATAATGAATATGTGAAAGTACAGAATTTGACATTTTTCTTTCTTGACTTACTTGCTCCTAAGTATGCCATTTCGAGTATCTGTCCGGGTGGATGAGTTCTCACTTCAAGACCGGAGTAGCATATTTGCATGAAGTACACATTTGTCACGTGTTTTGGAATGTATGTTATGGTGCGTTTTCACCTCCCCACTTTCATTAAAAACAAAAGTTCTATTAATGTAATCCAGAAATACTTTTATTAACACAATCCAAAATTTATCTTTGGTAGCAATGACCTTGTGGACAAGCCGATAATATAAAAGTGCTATTGCTTAAAGTCACTGACAGAGTGCGATGTGTGCATTGCATTGCGACGGGTTACATCACTGGTCGTAACATGATGTAACCCAACGCAGCATGATGTACGCGTCGTGATACATTGGAGATTTAAAGAAACAGCAATATTTTTTTGTCTCTCTTACTTGTGGATACTCCTGTTCCACTCATTAATTACCTACAGTAGTTGTAAGGCTATAAGTAACTACTCATGTCTAGTTGACATTATTATTAAAATGAAGTAAATGCCCTTCTAATCCCAAAGTGATGTTACAGGCAAAGTAATCATAATGTACTGTAGGGGTCCTTCACAATAGATAGCTGTTGTGTGTATTTACTTCAGGATGGTGACAATTGTTTTTTCTCCTTCCTTTAAATGCCACCATAAATAATTTTCTGATTTAAAGAAGTCACTTTAACACAGCATTTAAGAGATATTCTGAATGTTATAATGGTGCAATGATTTATTATGCTAATTTTTAAATATGGAGCAAAATTTCAATGGTTGAAATACTTACATTTTCATTGCAAATTGTAATGTGAAAAGGGCTGTGAAGGAATCCTTCCCCTTGCACCATTTATCACTGCAGCTAGACATTTTCTAGAGCTGTTGAGGGTTTTATATGGGTTGTACCTGTCCTTCCTGCTGCTGTATACAGGTCAGAGCTTTTCTTTGTCCTCAACGCTGACTGCAGGTCAGTTCATCTCTGTGTGACTTTTACTACTATATTCTTTCCCATTTTTTTAGATGGATGTTACTTTCCTTAACAGATAGACCTAGTCTTACTGCAAAGCTATATCACTTTTGGAATATAAATTGTATCTATTCCGTCCTGTGTTGGTTTTATTTTTTGAGAGCATTATAAAGCACGTATAATTTCTTTTAAATTCATGGAATATTTTTTATCCTCTGACAAATATTCATACTATTTCTTTTAGGACAGTTGGAAAAGAATATTAAACTTATGGATAAAGCAATGTCACTCCAATTGTTAGTTAGCATTACAAAATATAGAGAAGCTGAGAGAGCTATTGCTTTATTTTTATTTTTAACATTCAAAAACTTTAATTATAGCTTCAGTGTAAAATACAGTGCATATGTTAAACGGTAAGCTTGTCTCAACCTTGATTATAATGAAGCTATCACCCCACTGTAATGTTAATTCATAATTTTCTTCACCATTAAGAAAAAAAAAAAAGAGGAAGAAACAGTTTCTTCCCCTATGAGATTATATTCTAAGGGCCAGGGGTGAATAAAAACCTGTACCTCATGCACAATCATGTTAGGACTCCTTGCATTTTGGTTTGAGTGCATGTGAGGAGTATGAAAACAAGGTAAGTGATGCTATGTACCCCAGAGCAAGGTGGTGAATAGAAGAAGAATTGTAACCCTTCGATTGCAATTTCTTATACTGGCCTCTGCCTGAATCGGTAATGCTCCACAACTTAAAAGGCTTGATATATAGCTACATTTAAATCTAGCTCTAAATTAGGCAATACAATGAGAATGCATAGGATCTGTTTTCTGCTCTGATACTTTTGTGTTATATCCTGAGTAACTATATAGAAGTGATAGTCAATTTATAATAAAACTGACAAATATCTGACAAAGTGGGTTTCTGCCCATGAAAGCTTATGCCCAAATAAATTTGTTAGTCTTCAAGGTGCCACAGAACTCTCATTGTTTTGCTGAAAACAGACTAACATGGCTACCCCTCTGGAACTCATCAGTTTATTATGATGCAACTGAGAACAGAATTTGGAACATAGAATTGCTGTACCACATCAGACATGTGGTTTACCTAGTCGAGTATCCTGTCTCTGACAGTCACCAGTACTCCACGCTTCAGAGAAATGTACAAGAAAACTTACAGAGGAATGGACAATTATGGAGTAACTAGATCTTACAGGACATTTCTTCCTAACCTCAGACAGTGATTTGCATGCACTCTGGCTATCTCTATACTACGATCTAAAGGTTTGATTTCCCCAGCCCATGTACGTATACTGGGAGCGCAGCTCAGCCATGCCAAGTACAAACCCACCTGAAACCAGTGGGTACATGCCTCCATACTGCCATTGCTACTGCCTGTGCTGCTGTGTCTACGTTACTATTTACACTCATGCTAGCTCTCATCAAGCTCTCTGAAGGATGAGGGCTTTTGCTTAACATTATGCATATGAGTTGTACCACTAACTTCACTGAAACTATTCACATGTTTCATGTTAAGTACATACTTAAGAATTTGGTGGATAAGGAACAAAGCTAAGTACCTTGCTGTTCTGAGTTCAATATCCTTAAATTTCTTCTTATCTAAAGTCACTGACAGTGACTTCTTATCTTCAAGAAATGTCTTACTTACTATCTGTTTTACTCCTATTGAACAGTTGGTCTCAGTCATATAATATAATATGTTTCATAGGTCATTATAAAAATGTGTTGATGAAAAAGAAGCTGTTTCCTTTTTATGAGTCTTGAATTTGTTGCCTTTTTAAATTTCTTTCTTTAGGTAGATCCTCATTCTTGTATTATATGTGAAGACAAATAGCATTTGTTACATAAGAAATGTTTGATTATCTTTATTCAACATTTCCTGTATTCTAACCCTGTATGTGGTAGAAATGGACAATGAAATATTTATACTTTTATTATGTCTCTTCTTATTCATCTTCATTCTTAGTCCCATTAATTTCAGTTTTCCTTCAGACAAAAGTTTTTCCATGCCTCCAGTCATTTAAAATACAGACTCTAGACTCTTTCTATTTTTACTATATCTTTTATGAGATAAGGGTACTAGAACTGAACAGGTCATTCCGGATGAGGGCACAGAATTGAGTTATATGATGACATTGTGATATTTTCAGAATTATTTTTACCCTAGTCTTTGAACCTTCTAAACATTGTATTTGCTGCTGTAATTTTCTTAGAGTCTCATTGACCTATCTATCATAATTCTTTTTTTCCCTGAGTGGTTGCAGATAATTTAGAACCCAGTAATTTGTATGACTGTTTCTTTGCCTTGGATTGGTAAACATTAAATGTAATTGGCTATTGTGCCACCCATTCACCTTGCTTATAACTTGCTCTGAAGATGCTCACAGTCTCTTTAATCTTGTCTACTCTAAATGGTATTTGCAAATTTTGCTACATCATAGTTCACTCTCTTTTCCATTTCATTAACAAAATGTTAAACAGCACTGACCTAGTATGGAATGTTGGGGCACTACACCATTAATCTTTTGCCATGTTGAGAATTGACCTCGGGTTCCTTCTTAACATATTCTTTCTCCAGCCACTTTCCAATCCATAACAAAACTTCACCTCTCACTCTTTGAATAATTTAGTTTCCTTAACAACTTCTTTTCAGAGAGAGTTTATCAAATAGTTTTTGGAAAGCCAAAATAAATTATTCCAACTGGTTTCCTTTATCTATTATTTTGCTGAGAGGCTGAAAGAATTTTAATAGATTGAAGAGGCACAATTTTTCTTTACAGAAACTAGGTTGGTTTGTATTAATATTATCATGTTTATGTATATATTATATTATTCTATTTTTAATTATTTTCCTGGTTATAAACCAAGGCTTATTGGTCTATAATAAAATTAGTGCCTTTTTAAATATAGGTAT
Organism: Mesoclemmys tuberculata; assembly: GCA_007922155.1. Lineage (NCBI taxonomy): Eukaryota > Metazoa > Chordata > Testudines > Chelidae > Mesoclemmys > Mesoclemmys tuberculata. The sequence goes on from ML675610.1 coordinate 64,507,088, forward strand.
AATATTTGCTGTCTTTTAATCTTCTATATATTCACTGATTAAATGAGGAATTTCAGTACTTCATCAACAGCTCAGCCACTTCATTCTTAAATACCTTTGGAACTCTTGGGTTTGTGCAGTCTTGGCCTAATGACTTGTTGCTCTTTATCAATTTGTTCTAGCCCCTCATCTTTTGACACTTCAATCTTAAAATGTCTCATCTTTATTACTTAATCTTTTTGGGTATCCCCCCAGCATCTTCTGTTACAAAGACTGCTGCATAGCTTTTCCACAATATCTGTGTCTTCCTTAATTGCTCCCTCAACTCCCATGTAGTCCAAGATAGTGATCAATTCCCTTGCAGGCTTCTTAAAAAAACAGATAAGTGAAATTAGAGAAGAGGAAGTCAGTGCAACTGAGATAAAGTGCACATTCGAAAAGTTTGGAAGCAAAAGAGAGGAAGAACATAGGTCAGTAGCGACAGAAGAAAAAAATGGTGGAGAAATATTTAATTGTGGTGTTGATGAATACCAAAGTAGGCCTAAAAGCTGAAGAAATGTAGTAAAACTGGATGACGATAAGAGAGGTAGAGGATAGAAGGAGTGTGGAGGGCAAAAGAGAGATCATAGTTCTGTAAATAGAAAGTATGACACAAATCTCAGAGTCCTGAACAGGTTAAAGGGAGAGTACGATGAAGTTCGGTAGGGAGGAGTGAAATGGAAGAAAGAGAGGATGAGATGGGGCAAAAGCTTTTGTTAGATGATATCACCTTCTTATTGAAGAAATCTGTGAGCTACCAGTGAGAGAGGGAGGCACATCAATTACATTAATGATCTGTTTTGTACTGAAATCTACTTTTAATGCATTTGGAACCAATTTTCAAAGTCAAGACTTTGAATCTGAAATGAAGGGACATTACTGGAATTACTGCTTTTTATAGCTGAGATTACTAAGAAAAGGGAAGAGGGTAGCCATGCAGAGTCATGTGAAATGAGATGCTAAAATGAAATGTGGTAATCCCAGTATGGGGCAGACAAGGGCAACATACTATGATCACCAGGAAAATTATGTGATTACGGGTAATTCAAGTGCATATGACCCCCAAAGGTTTTAATGATTCACGGAATCAGTAGACTAACAAACTTCTATAAAGAAAACAAGATGCAAATGGTTCAAGATGCAAATCCTTCAAATATAGCCAACATTCTTAAACTGCATGAATAATTAATTGTGTGCCAAAAACAACTAGACTTATATTTTTTGCAAAATGTATGCAAAAAACCCCCATGCCTCTTGACACTCTATTGATGTGTTATCTCTATACATCGGTAGGACTATACAGGAGGCTGTTACTGAATTTATGATGAAGATGGACTAAAAGAAATAGTTCATACACAAAACTTTCATAATCTATATTGTCAGAGCTTTTGCTGTTTCTTTGAGAACAGAACTATTCAGATGTTGTTTTCCCCCCAATTCATACTGACAGATTTATCATACTTTGTCAGTGAAAAATGAGGAATTACCCCCACTTCAGAGACTGAAAGATAAAACAGAGAGCAGTGCATTTTCTCTAGGCATTTTCTTGTATCGTTAAAAAGGCCAAGAGAAAATTTTTAAAAAACAGATAGTGTGACAAATGTCACACACACAGTGGAAGAGATTAAATTTGCCTCTTGGCTGTTTCCCAAAATGGCGAGAGAGAAAAAAATCACCTTTCACCTGGTACTTTTTTTCAAATTTTTGCCTCAGGTTAAAAGCACTGGCAGAAACTGCTTTTTTGTTCAGTTGAAATGAAATGTTGTGCGTCAGAGTGAAGGGGAGAGCTGAAGGTCACAGGGTAAGTTGAGCTTGCTACATCATTTAGTCTTGATCATCAGGGCTCAAGGATCTAAGTTTAAAAAGGAGGTTTTCATAGATATCAGAAGAAAAAATGAAAGAAAATAACCCAAGAGATTTGCCAAAGATGATTTAAGAACAAAAGAATGGACATACTGGGTCAGACCAAAGGTCCATCTAGCCCAGTATCCTGTCTTCCAACAAAGGTCAGTGTCAGATGCTTCATAAGTAATGTAGAGCTGTGAAAATCTGTGGATATCTGCTTTGTATCCGTGGACCATTTTTGCGGATCGTGGATCAGATGCAGATACAAATTTTGTTTGGATGCAGGGCTCTAAATAGCCTCTGAGGCTGCTTCCCCACCTTTGAGATCTGGCATTCCTTCGCCCTCCGTATACAACGAAAGGGGAGGTAATAGATCAAGAAAGGTAGCAAAATCCCCCCATGCTTATCACTATGGTTTAAGCAGCCAAGCAATTTAGGAAACCTCTCCTGACTTTATTGCTGTATCAGGTCAGTTGGAAAGGGAGGCAGATGCTTCTAAAAAGTAAGTCAGTATGTGATATGCCAGTGAAGTTGGGAGAAGTTTCCTAAATTGTTCTACTGCTTAAACCTCAGCAATAGGAGCATGGGACATTTTGCTGCCTGTCTTGATCCATCACCTCCCCTTTCTCTGTATATGGGGGGGAGAGGGAATGTAGGATCTGGAAGGCGGAGAAGCAGCAACATAGGCTATAAGCAACAGACACCCGCTTCCCCACCTTTGAGATCTTACTTCCAGAGAAGGTGGAAGCACAAACCTCTCATTATGCGATGTTTGCTGTATCTTGATACAGCTCTGAAACTGAGAACCTACAACTTAGAAACCCATGTAATTCAGCAACCACACCACTATTTTTGCCTAAGGAAAATGAAATTCACTGGAGAGAGATATCCATCATACAGGAGAGATTAAGAGTCAAGTTTAGCCCTCGCACTTATGCGACTTGCTCTATGCATCTGTGAAAGCAGAATTTGATCACAAGCTGATCCCTGGTCCTTAGGGTGACAAAATAGGCTCCTTTAATGATGCTTACTGGGTGCACAGTAGAAGATAAGCATCAAGAGGCATAGGTTTATATGACTGCATGAGGTAGCCTTGTACCATACACTACCTTACCCCCACGATATCATGCATTTTATGCAATTCACCTAGCATGCTGCACTCTGGACCATGCACCCTATGGCTTGTACCCCATTTATTCAGATTCATCTAATATGGGTGAAAGTTCACTTTTTAAAATCGCATTGTAGTTCATCAGCACGAATTGAAACTGTCACTGCATCACCCCCTCGCACTTCCTTGCTAAGTGCCACCAGAAAAGTTTTCAAACTCTGTATTTAAAAAGTCAATGGTCAATGGAGAAGTAAACTGAAAACAAATTAAGTACAGGTGCATATATTTTGAAGGGAAATGAGAAAGGCAAATAACCATTCTGGAATGCATCCAGATTTCTTATTGATGAAAAGGGAGATACTTTTGCTTTGCATGTGTCATGCAAAAAAGTCTGTCCTTTAAGAACCATAAAACTGGTACTTCAAACTTACTTAATCATAAAAGTAGACCAGAATCAGGATCCGGTTTGCTGAAGATATTCACCAAGAAATATATCACTATCACATGAGATATGAAGATAACAGTGACTCAAGAATTACTGAAGATACAATAACTTTCGAGGTAGTCAGTGGCAAGTGATTCCTTGCATATTCTCAATGTTTAATTAACATGGGTGCCAAATACGGTCAAATGGATGCACGTTTGCTAATACCTCATTCTACAACATTAATCCAGCATGTTGCACTTGTGGCAGAGGAAAAAAGAATACAAATCTCCATGGAGCTGAAAGCCATTCTTGGCACAATAGGTTACCCATGATCTGTGTATGGATGATTACAGAAAGGTTGCCTATTTGGGAGTACCCATTCATTACGTAGAGACACAAGAGTTTGGAATGGTAGGGTGGGTGTTTGTGTGACTCAGTTTGACAGTGGGAAACCAATAACAGCAGAGAACATTTGTTCAGTTGTTATTCAGACACTCTGAGGATTTGATAAACACAGCATTACCAACCAGATGTTTTTCGTTATGGATTGGAGAGCGAACATGGTTGCAGCCCTCAAGTCCTATGTGTGAATAAGCTGCTCAATGCACATTATAAATATTACATTTGAGCACACTACTAAACCAGAAAACCAGAAAGAGGAAGCTGCAACCCAACTGATCTGAATATACTGAAATCTCATTACTTACCTCAGAAGAACTGGACTTCAAAGCAAACTGCAGAAATCTCTGAAAGGTGATGTAGAAACATGATGGAACTACTCTTGTTTAAGACAATCAAGGAGCAGTGGGATAGAATATATGAAATTTGGACAGAAAAAGGGTGGTACTCAGCTCATGGATTGTACTGACAACAACATCTTGAGCAATAGAGTTCCTGCAGCCCTTCAAAGAAGCATCAGATGTGCAAAAGCAGTCATCACAACTCTCTTTCCATTTGGCACAAAAGGCTGAAAAAGCATCTCCATCCTTCTACCACTGATAGATGTTAGATAGCCTAAGTCAACTCAAATCCAAAACTTTGCATTGACTCTTCAAAAAGTGTGAAAGCAAGACGATGCACAGAATAGTGGTTCTCCTGAACCCATGAATGAAGGGGAGTGAACTTTTTCACTGAATAAGAGAGACTGGAAGTTTATCAAGGGACCAAGAAGCTTGTCTCATTGCAGAATAAAAATATTTCTGCAATGCATCTTATGCTTCCTTTGTCAGCTACATACACGGACACCATCCCAAAGGAGACAAACGATCACATACAGACTTAGAGGATTTGGATGGCAAGTGTGGAAGTGATGATTATGAACTGTCAAAGCAGATTATCTTGAAGCTGACACAGAATGAAGAAGTACAACTGCTGGCATGGTGGACACAACACAAGCACAACTTTCCCCTTCTCAGTCGAGTTGCACATTTTGTGCATTCAGTCCTTGCATCCAGTGCACCCTCTGAGAGAGCCTTCTTAGTTTCTGGTCACACAATTAATGAGACTCATACTTCACTTAAACCAGAAACTGTGGATAATGTAATGATTTTACACAGTAATATTTCAGAGAAAATCAGCTGTCCCGAGGAAGACATGGAAGACAAAGTTCCACAATTTAGGGCAGGTAGATAGCCGTGCAGTGCTTAATTTGTATCGAGAAAGGTGTCGGGGCTAATCCCCGGAAATCCCTGGCACAAATTAAGCATTGTAGTCCTGCAATAGATTCCCCTTGCATGCTTCTACAGGGCTAACAGACTCCCTGTCCCTTGCATTATCTGAACTGAGTACCATCAGTTTCAGTTACCTCTTTAGCAGCAGCTCACACTGGGTGATGCAGATAATCCTCTCACCTAGTGTGGGGGGCTCAATTAAAAAACCCAAGCAGCCCACCTGATGAAATAGTGCTTATGTGGTATTTTTTTCACAACATCACGGGTAAGACATCACACTGCATGGAGGAAACAGCTTTATTGTTCGAGACCTCAAGATGTTTTAGTTGCATGGAATATTGCAGACCACAGCACAAAATGTTGAACAGGAAGCAGACAGTTACACGACAAGGAGGGGAAGGCTCCCTCTTCCTCCCTCCTAGCTGTTGGGAGAAGACTGCAAACACCGAATGATAAGGGCAGGAATCTGGATGGAAGCACACTGCTAATTTCCTCAACACACGAACTGCCACTGCAAAACCCAACCCTAAATCAAAGAGCTGGTGGTTGTTGCAAAGCAGCTAGGGTTGCCGAGCTCTAAAAGTGATGATTTTATAAATCACAAGCTCAATAGGCACAGACATTTTTATTTTCTAGTTCAGTTTGTGATTTTGAGCATTATAAATAATAATAGTGAGCATGTTTATTAAGCCATATAGTTTTCTTATACAATACACACACACATGCACAGGTGTTCCTCCTTAGAGGCAATGTGAGAGGGTGTGCAGCTGCGGGTGTGATGCGGATGTGGATGCGCATAAAAGGCAGAATGCGGATCGTGAGTCAGATACAAATTGATTCTGGAGCACACAGAGCCACATTTTTTTATCTCCTCAGGGCTCGAACAGAATGAACAGAACAGGGAAATGCATTGCCCTCCCAAGCTCTTAAGCATGATTCTGTCCTTCCATGAAAACATTGGCAGCACAGTCCAATACGATGGCTCAGTCTCTGAGGCTTTCCAGATTCATAGTGGGGTCAAGCAAGGTTGTGTACTTGCCCCAACTTTGTTCAGGATCTTCTCCTTGCTGCTGAAACAAGTTTTCAGTTCCTCAGTTGAAGCATTTAAGGTGGAGTTCTAAAATGTGTGCTATACCAAAGCTGGCAAAGGTGGTATTGCACTAGAAGCTGGTGTGCTGTAGAATAACAACCTACTGCTACCAGTTAACATGGTTACCTTTTTAGCTCAAGGAGTAGAAATTTGCACTTCAGTGCTAAAAATCCTGACCTTAAACTCTGTTTAAAACCTAGAAGGTTAAAACCCCCAAAGTGACTCTCCTGTGTGGAGACTAGAACCTTGGGATGGACTGATGTTTCCACAATGCCACCAGGAGCTCATGCAAATCCACAGTTAGGAATCACTCTGGAGAACATGCTTTAGGAAGTACCACCCAAGGGATCCAGTGTGGCTATACCCTGTGGCCCTTTGATTGGTCAGTCACCCTAGTTAACCCTGGAGGGTGCCCCAGGAAATTATCTGGGCCACAACACAAACTTTGGGCTTGCTGTGACTCTAGGTCTCATCTTCTCCTGGTCTCC
>ML675610.1:64523736-64650752 GCA_007922155.1 Mesoclemmys tuberculata
GACCAATTGAAAATTGCTGAGGGCCTCAGCCAGGAAGGAGTGGCTGCCGCATAGCACTGCTTGGGGCTGGGAGCAGCTCCAGTCAGGGCACTGCTGGGCCCATGTGGTGAGAGAGGGATGGGGGAATGGGCGAGGCTTGGAGGGGGAAACAGCTGCTGTGTTCTGGCCAGGGCGCTGTTGGGCCCACTTGGTAGGAGAGGGGCAGGGGAAGGGGCTGGACTGGGAGTGGGGAGTGTCTGCCGCTGCACATCTTGTTCCGCAAACTTTCACAGTCCACCTGGATGGAGCTTGCGGACCACTGGTTTGAGAACCTCTGCTCTACAGTAATGCCAACAAGTTTGCAGTTTTAGACTTGCATAAGATGCTATGAGGCATGTGGGCATTTAATACAAAGGAGAAAGAGAAATAATTCTTTAGAAGAATGTCTTGTGGGAGAATGTCAGAGAATCTAGATTTGGATCATGTAAATTTTGAGAGAACTCAGAGAAAGAGATGATGACAATTAAACATCTTGATAAATGGTCTGTTTCTCACACACACAAAAATCAGTCTCTGATTTCATATGTCTTGAATGCAGAAGCAAAAAAAAAAAAAAGTTTGTTTCCTTCCAGAAATGTAGAAATGTCCCCAAACTTGTAAAGGACAGGAGTAAAGAATAGAAGAATAGACTTTGCAGGCTTGAAGTAGTGTTAAAGTGAAGCCAATATACAGGTGGTAGCATACTTAGTTTTTTTTACTATCTTGTCTGTCTTATCGAAAAAGCAGAAGTACCTCTCTGTTCTCTGAATTTACAATGTCCATTTTATTAGCAATTATTTGGTGACTGCTAACAACGTATTCAGAGTTTGGCATACATGGGAAAAACAGTCACTGCCCAAAGGAGAGGAAAAATTAATGCAGAAGCAGTAAAACAGATATATACACCTGGCAAAAGTGCAAGCAATGGCATGGTATACAAATGTCCATCCATAATCTATACTGATGATTTAATGGCAATGTCTCAAAAGAATAATATTGTTACCAATGAGACATTACAGTAGAAATCCCATCAAAACACTTATGGAAACTATATAAAGTGTATTGGGGGCGAACCATCCAAGTTCTTAGGTTCAAGTTTAGATAAGTAGTTTGACTATTCATTGGGGAGCCAGGAGCTTCTGAGAAGTATTGAAGTGACTGAACAAATGAATGACTAGTGAGAATAACTATATTAAATCCTGTGTTAAAGCAGTTGGCAACCAGAAATTTCCAGAAGTTTGAGCGAGCCCATTCTAAACTGAGTGGCCATGCAGTTAATGACTGTGGTGTGTTTTCTCCTACAACCCTGAAAACTGTGCTTTCTAAAAATTGCATGGTGTCAGAAGGTATATACAGGATGAGAGATAGAGCAATTGCTTCAGTCAAACCCACTCAGTTCAAAGAAATCACATAGAAAAGTGGCATCAGATTAAGCAGTGGTTGAAAATATTTCACTTCCATTTGAGACTTCAGAGACAGTACGTAAAATATAAGTGTCACAAATCTGTATTGGGCAAATCCCCCCTTTAGGAGCTACATTCAGACCACAAGCATGTGGATCCAATTGTCCATACTCCAGCAGATGCTGAGGGGTGTCTCAGTCTAACAGGGCTGATGCTCAACCTTCCATTGGATGCCATCTGGCTGTTTCTTCCCCTCTCAGAGTACGTCTACACTTCACACTAAGCCCACCTCTGTGGGACTTGAGTTTGTGAAGTTGGTGTATAGAAGCCCATGCTTGAGGGTTCCTTTTAAATTGTGAACCTAGGTTTACAGTTCCAGGACCTGGGTCTCACAGCCAATATGCTTATTTCATCCATACTTTGCTACACAGACCTTACTAAGGTCTGTGGTTTGACCCGTTTCCACACTACAACATGACAGGGCTTGGAGCAGAGTTCCAGAGGGACCTGGAGTCTGACCCATCCCTCCTTTGTAAATTCCTAGGACCCAGGTCTTGAGTGCTTGCTGACCCAAGTCAAACTGATTTGCGTGTGGACAGAAGGGGGGCTTGGGTTCAAATGTGAGTTAAAGCCCAGGCTGAGTGCAGTGGACATATACCTTTTGGGTTCCAGATAAAACAAACAGAACAGTCTCCAGTCAGCAAACGAGGTTAAATAAAATCATAATGGAAATGAAAGGAAACCTGTAGGTGGTGTCAGTGAGGCTAGTGGTGTCTCTTACTTAAAGGAGACTTGGAAGATAATGCATTTGTGAGTGACATAACCTCTTAATATATGATAGCTTCTATGTAGAATGAAGAATGAACATGGATGGCACAGACAGTTTTGGGAAACGGATTTAACCTGAGCCTAATACATAGATATTTGTAGATAAGCGAAATTAAGTAAGTGCAGACTCAGGCTGTCAGTGCCTGAAGGAGCAGCATGTGATGACGTTGCAGAAGGAGGAAATTAAAAATAAATGAAGGACACTCAAATACCAGTGAAAGAAACAATAAAACATTTTTTTGACCGGCAAAAGTTTCCTGTGCATGAGAGGCTGATCCAAAACCCATTGAAGTCATTGGGAACCATCTCCATGGGTTTTTACTCAGACCCTTAGATGTGTTCCCGAACACCACTCACAACATCACCCAGCATTTGGTCAGATGTGTTCTGAGTTGTTCCAATTGTCATGTACAGAACAGCTCCCAACATCTTTTGAAACCTGAATTTTCATAAAAATAGCCTAAATGAAATCAACAATATATGAAGCACATTTAATGTGTGTTTTTAAATATTACCTGTTTCACATAAAGGTTTTGACCCTGGTAGCCCAGACCTTCAGGTCTGGTCTACATTGACTGGGAAAGTTGGTGGCAGTCAATGGGAGATACGCAAGCTACATAGAGTAGCTTGTGTATCTCCCATCGACTTCTTAACTTCTACTTACTGTGGTGTCTTCGTTTTGCTGCGCTGATGGGAAATGTGGTACTGTTAGTGCAGTGTTACTCTTTTTGGGGGGATGAATTTATTAAATCAACTTCCGGATCGATTAAGCAGATCTTCACATCCACTCAGTCGATCTCAAAGAATTGATCTGACGGTGGCAAATTTTCTGCCATCAGTGAAGACATACCCTCAGTTCCCTATTGTTTTTTATTTTGTATTTACAGTACCATCTAAATTAATATTACTAATAGTGTGCCTCAGTGGTGACCAGCCGATTCCATACCAGAAGCCCCTCTGGAATTTTCTTTGATATAACTGGGATCATTTCCTATTTAGTAACGTGGGAAAGGCAATGTGGTCAGAACCCTCTGCCAATGACTTCCGGATTAATGTATGTGATACAGTAGGTTAAGTTGACCAAAAAAAAGAAAAAACCCACCACAATTAAGATTAGTCATAAACTATCCTTTAATTAAGAGCAGAAACACCTCACGGTGAATTAAATAAAAAATAAGAGAAACAGTTAATGTGCTCAACAATATATGTAACAGCATGTGAAAATAATGTAAAATTGTACAGAGGCACAGGGGAGTCCCTGATTCCTCCTTTAGGCTGCAAACATTGAAAAAGCATAACGTGTGACACTGCAATTTCATATTCCATACCCATGGTGTCCCCCCTGCACTGCAGTCCTGTTACATGCACTGGAGTGGGTTTGCATTGCATCCTATCTAATAGTGTGAAGTGGTCAGAATTCCTAAATTCTCTTTACTCAGGGCGTGCTGGAAGTAGAGGTGGTTAGTCTCACTACCTTGCAAAAGAGAAAGGAAGAATTTTTGTTGGGGGGGGGATATCAAATGTAACTATGTTACACTGTCAGACAAAATGAAAAGGGCAAAATGGAGTCTTTGGCTGTTGATATTCACTGCCCTACTGCATGTTTCCAGATCGAGAACCTAATGCAGATCATCAGGCTATTGCTGCTACATGAGGGAGGATCAGCCTGGCTCCCAGATAGGCAAACCTAGCTCTACTGGTACCATAATTCTCATTTGTAAGGGACTGATATTACACTGAAGGCATTATTTTAGTTGGCTCAAGATCAAGAATTAAAACAGAAAGAAAAATCTTCTTCCTAATAATATGATTTACAGACTGCTAAATTCCCTTGTTGCATGCATACATGGAAAACATAGGAGCATATGAAGAAGGCAACACCTGCTGTTTAGTTCAATGATTGCCAGGTAGACTATTTTACAAAAATATCTTTCACATCTTTGCATGTTTATCCGATCAAAGAAGCTTAATCATCATCATCCCTATGACATATTAAAGCAAATCTGAAGCCACAAAGCTATTTGTCTAGATAACTGTTCCCTGTCTGCAAAGACCAAGCTTACTTCAGTCCTATCTTACATCAGTATTCCCTAAACCCTATGCCCTGCCATCTGGACAAGGGCATTCTGCCCTGGTGGGGAATTGGTACTGTGTCTGGAACTCGTGTGTGTGTGTGTGTATTTGTGCAGGGAATTAGGGGAACAGCAGAATGCGAGTTTCTGATTGAAAAGAAGAGGGAAATCTGAGCTGTGTCTTAGCCAGTGCTTTGATAGAGGGAGAGACATCCTGCTTCCCTACATAGTACTTAAGATATGGCTACACAGCTCTGTCACCACAGAGTGTGCACATGTCACCCGTGTAGCATGTGAGTATCAAAAATCAATATGGTTCTAACAATTCATGTAGTCCTTACAGGGGTGAGGCTTCCCTGACAATATCAGGAAGCTGAAGATTTGGCAGCATTGTCCAAACCAGCCCTGACCATTCCTGAACACGTAAAAACAATATAGAAAACTGTCATCAAAGTTTACTTACGCTGGTCATCCTGGGCCACCACAGCTGACCCTATTCCAGGATGCATTGAAAGCTGTTTTTCCCTGCAGTCTCTCACAATTATGTTTTGGTCATCCTCCTTGCTTTTTTGGGAAGCATGTGAGCAGTCACACACATGATAGAAGAACGTAGCCTAATCTGTTTCCATCCCCATTCAAAGGCCCCTAAAGAATGAATTATGGTTTGAATGGTTGTATCTGGCATTACAAAAATACAAGTAGCACTTTAATTGGTCGATGTTTTGTAGCATTTCTTTATTTGTATTAGTGACATGAGAACAATTTCCTGGTTTATATGACAGATTTGTATTTGACAATTGTTTCCATCTACTGTTGTACGTATAATAGGAAACACATCCTACAGGAGAAGTCTAACATCAGTATGTACTGCATTGCTGTTATTGGTGTACAATCTTGATACTAGCAGAGATACTGTATGTGGTTATGTATGGCTCACCCATTTCCCTGTAGGCTTCAAAGTTTTTCCAACTCACTGGAAAAATAACTTTTTACATTTGATCACAGCCTCTTTTTCCATGGCAGCATTTGGAAAGGGATTTGTTAAAGCAATGCACCTCTATTTTGGTCAAATCACATTTACAAAAGTTCACCCAAAATATTTTTGAAGGACAGATGGTACAAATGTCTGTTTTGAAGCCTGAAATTTCTGCCCTGGATCTGAGATCCACCTAACAACTTAGATTTTAAGGCCATAATAGACCATTAGATCATCTAGTCTGACCTCCAGTGTAATACAGGCATTTTCACCCAGTTACCCCTGTATTGAGTCCAGTAACTTTTGTTCGACTAAAGCATATCTTCCAGAAAGGATTCTAGTCTTGATCTGAAGACATTAAGAGATGGAGAAACCACTCCTGCCCTTGGTAGTTTGTTCCAATCACCTTCCCTATTTTTTGTTTGTTTATTTTTTAGAGTACCTTATTTCTAATTTGAATTTGTCTGGCTTTAACTTCCAGCTAAAGGGATCTTAAGTAAGTAGCTCTCCTGGAACATTCACAGATAAAATCTGCACTGCTTTCTTGCCAAAAAACTGATGCACAGGGCACATTTCAACACCACTTGCACTAACAATTTTTTAGTACATTCCATTCTTATTTGCAATACCATTCTATTATCTTGGAATATTTTACCTTTAATTTGTGGTGTTTTTTTCTAATTTTTTTTTTAAAAAAGAAAAGTAGAAGAAAAATAAAGTGACTGTTTTCTGTAGAATATCGAGACTAGTTAAAAATTCAAAACACAATAAACTGAATTTCCATTCATCTCCATTCATTTAAAGCTTCTTGAAAACAAATTTGTGAGTACATCAAAATATTTAAGTAATTTAATGTCAGTGTAGAAACTAAAGGCATCAAGCAACAGTTATAGAGTGTCCTTATCCTGAACTCCATCAAGTTTGTAAGAGTTTTGCCACTGAATACAATAGAAGCAGGATTGAGCCAAATATGTAGTCATCATAAATTATACAAGAAAATGTATTGCTATAGAAGATCCTATCATGTTTCATTGTGATACATGTGTTCTGTATGTATTAACAAAGTATGTAGTTCCACTTCAATCTGAACAGAAAATATACTTCCTAACAAAGGCAATAAAGAGATATACCGGTGATTTAGCCCATTAATCACTCATCTTTAGAAGCTATGTTTCAATTCTAACTGTACTTAGGAAATGAATGTTCCATTCTTATTTTAGCCTTTAGCAGATAACTGTTCACATTACAGTCAACTGTTTGTTGCACAGTTAGCAATACATGATCAGCTGCCAAGCACTAGAATAGTTATATGACATTTTAAAGACAAGATTTAGACTCATTATCAGAGTTGAGGAAGGGGAGAGATGTCCTTATAATTATCTACTATTGTGTCTTTTTCTCATAAGCACAAGACAAATATATAATATGCCGAATGCATGTGAGTGTTCATTATTCTTAAGTAAGTCTAAGATATATAATTATGGTTTTATTGTCATGGTAAGTAACTATTTTTAGTTTATTTCTGACTATGTAAAGGCCATTCAGTGCGCTCTTATGTGAGTCGGGGCTACCTGGGGGCTGATTCCATAGCTGGGACAAAATGTTTCACACTTAATTTCCTCAGGTTTTCAAATGTGGTGTTTTTAATATCTTTTTATTCGCACAGGAAATAGGAATTAAATAATAAAGGGCATTCTGGTTTGTCTCGATCCAGACTGAACATTGCATAAAACTCATACATAATTTTATATTAATTGATTCCCTTTTAATTCAAGGTTGTGGCTAATATTTAATAAATCATAATCAAGAGGACTAAAGTATTAAGTCAATTCAGATAGTGACTAAAATATGGTAATTCTTGAAAGATTACAGAAAGAAATAAAAACGCTTGTATTTCTTATGAATAACTGACCATTTGATTGATTTAAAATATTTTTAAAAAATTTACTTTTTAATTACACATTAATTTTGTTTTGCAGCAGTGACTTTTAACAAAAATAGCTTCATTGTCACAGGATATACTAGATATATACATATATTTTTCAAATAATATTTTGAATTTGTTCTTCTTGACATCTTACATTTGTGTGCAATTTGCATCTTTTTTTTATTTTTCAAATGTAACCGATTTTGACTTTTTGTGTTGCATTTTTCTATTTTTTTGGGGCTAATGGTTTTTTGGTTTTGTTTTTTAATTTTTGAGAACTGCTGTTTTTGAATTCTCTTTTTTCCCTTTATTCTTCTCAATATGACCCCAGGAGCCAACACAAAGAAAAGCGCAGATGATATAACCAATAATGATCGTGGTGAAGATGAAGGTATTTTTTTGGTTTTTTTTTTCAAATCTCGACCCTGATGCATGAACATAACTTCTTTTTATTATTATTATTTTCACATGATTTTTTCCCCTTATTTGACAAAAGTGCACTTTAATGTGCTTCTTTATTTTCTTCTTGTTTGGAAACCACTTTCCCTTTTTATTTTTAAAACCCAAATTAGCATATAGATGACTGCGGCTCCCTTGTGAGATAAGTATAAAGGTTATGCCTAAATATGTGTGAAGTGAGTAACATACATAAATATTATTTACAACCAAATGCTTCCCCTCACCCTCCCCTCCTGCATAGGAAAAGAAAATGGAATTTAAAAGCATGCATGTGTTCTTCCTCCTTTCTACCTCTAATGCATTTTGTAAGTTCACCTTTTTTTATGAAACTCATGAAAAAGCACACATTATTTTACCCTCTTTCTTTCCCCCCCTTAGATGCACAAACTATATGGTGGATGAAATTGCTTTGAACCTCATATTTGGTGTTTTTATTTAATTTTCTTCTTGGTACATGTTTTATTTCTAGGACACAAAAATAAAGGAAGTCTGTTGATGATGCTTCACTATTTTTTCCTATAATTAGCCAGTTTTCTAGAACATATTTTATCTGATGCTGACCAAACTCCCATTGAAATCAATGATGATCTTTTCAATGACCTCTGGGAAAGTTGGATTGGCTCCACTGACAGGAAATGTTAAAGTTCACAGGAAGTATCATAAACAGTGTTACAATGAGATACTTTTGTTTCCTTCTTTGGCGGAGAAGCTTTTCAGGATCTTTTAAACATGGAAACAAGTCATGAAATTTCTCTCTGTACTCATCCTTCCTTAAATTATACTGACTATCCATTTTCCTTTAAATACTAATCAGATATTTAAAAAAAAACATCTGAATTAGTTGCTCACATTACAGCCCTTGGTAGTTTATTACATCTATCAACTATTCTCAGAGTACAGAAATTTAGCCCAAATTCCTTTTATGCCTTGCCTTTTCTAAATGTTATTTCATGTCTTCCTCCTATGTTCTTATACCTGACACCAACTCAGATGCCTTTGTTACATCTCTCCTCTCTCTTTCCTTTAGAACTGTGTACACCACAGCGAAATCACCTTTTTAAACTCCTCTTTTCTTGAGAGTTCAGATCTTCTGTATTTACTCTAACCTTTTAAAGTACAGTAACTAAGAACTCTGTCCTTGTATCTCACCAGTTGCCCTCCACTGTACCTTCTTTATTGCTGTAATATACTTTTTTTCTAATAAGGGGACCAGAACTGTGCACAGTGCTCTAAAAGAAGCCTCATTAGTGCCCAAATATCACCCTCTTTTATAATTGATAGAAGAAATGAATTTCTAACTGACAGTAATATCACTTGTGACACCAAATAGTGTAACCAGTTAAAATAACAAAAACAATTTCTACTTATTTATGGACGGTAGATATATACTCTGTTCTGATCAATAATTGTTTTATTAGCTAGAATGCCTATTCAAAGGCTAAGTAATATCCTAAAGTCCACAATACAGTGATTAAATAGTTCATTCATTTAAAAAAATATTATCACTTTTGATATAAACAGTTGGCTAGCAGACCTTCATTTTGGCTGGTCCTGCTCCCACTGATATCAAATTGTAAAACTCCCTTTGGCTTAAGTGGTTTAAGATCAAGCTTTTAGGTAGCAGTTGATAATACGAAAAGATTAAATAAAGCAAATTATTTTACAAGGCTTCATGTTCTTGAAGTTCCATTTTAATAGAAACCATTTTAGTTTCTTCTATTTCAAGGGCTAACCTGAGTCTCTGCAATAGTCATCAAAAACTCTTTCCAGTAGTTCACTGAGCACATTACAATATGAATCATTTTGTTATGTGCTTTGTTTAGATATAGACTAGAACAGAAAGTTCCTGAGTTTGAATCTAGTACCTTAATAACAAGATCATCTACCTTGTCCCTTTGATTAGGCACAACATAACACTAAAGACTTCATTTTATTTGGAAAGAAAATCTTGATGTTGAGTACTAGTCTACTTCTATTTGTTAACTGCTAGACAGGTTCAAACAGGAGATGATTTGCCATGTTTCGTTTTTATCTGGATAATTTAATGTTAAGATGTCGTATGTTATTGCAGTAAGAATTGTCGCTTTATTCTTTCCACTATGATGTCTCTCAGTTGGTGGGGGAATGGAAAGACTGGATCAATGGTATAATTTCATGGTTTAATGTATTGGTGTATCTGGATTAGTTAGAATTTTGTGTTGAGAATAATCTAATAGTGACCCCTGTTACTGTGCAATTTAATTTTCTGCTGAGGCTTCTCTTTATCTTAAAGTTAAACTTCTTACACGTGTTAGTGCTTTCCAAGTGTGCTGAGAACATTTCTTATGAAATGTACTTGGAAGTAACAAACAAATACTAAAACCAATTTCTCAACTTCTAAACCCACTGAGCGTGTGATATAGATCACACTGAAGTGATATAAGTGAAAGCAGAGAGGAAGGCTAGCTGACTGAAGAGCTGTAGATAAAATGGAAAATATGGAGAAAAGAAATCATTTTAATAGCACTTTTGTGAAAAAAGCAATTACCTATTTTGATTCAATATTTTTTATTACTTTATTGTGTCTTCCTTACTTGCATTTTTTTCAGACATTCATGATCAGAACAGCAAGAAACCTGTTATGGTCTACATCCATGGGGGATCTTACATGGAAGGTACTGGCAACATGATTGATGGGAGCATTCTAGCAAGCTATGGAAATGTCATCGTTGTAACCCTCAACTACAGGCTAGGGGTTTTAGGTAAGTGACTCATTTCCTAAACAGAAAAGCACTAAATGTTCATTGCAGTAATTAGATGGAATTTCTGTTTAACTAGCTAATTTGCTGGAAATGTTTTATTGCTGATTGCATCCATTGATCTATTGCAACTTCTTTTAAAAACATTTGGACCAATTTTGTTTTGTAAAAGAGAATATACTTGTGGGTGGATATCTCCCATTTTGATTGTGTCACGTGATATTTTACGAAGATTTTGGTAACTATGTTGATTCTTCTGTTGCTGTAAAGAGCTACCTTCACCTTAAACAAAAATGACTGGATTTTTTTATGACTATGTTCTCAGAAATCTAAAATGTCACCATAACATCATTTTACAGCTCTTGGTTCAGTGAGTTCACCAGTTCAGAGCTGAATAGGTTTTCATACAAAATATCTTCAATTTTACATATAATGAAGAGAATTCAGCAAGAAGTATCATTGAGCAGTGTTTTAACACTGTGTTAAGGACATAGGAAGTGTTTAGCTCTTTGGGGGGTGTGGTAGAAGTGGAGGCTTTCGTTAAATTATCTTCATGAACATCACAGAATGATTTCTCCATATACATGAGTTATTATGTTGAGTAAAGTTATTTCTGCTGTCTACCAATGTGGACAAGAACAAACTGCCCAATATGTTGGCCCATTTTAAAATATTAGATTCAATAAAGTGGGTTTCCTTTGAGCTATGAGAAGCTCCAAACTTCTCCTTTTTTCTTTCTTCTCCCTGATTCCAGCTTCTACTTATGTATCTCTTACTGTGTTATGCTCCTAATGCAAGGGTCATATTCCATTTTTCAATTTAAAATTAAGGCAAACCTTTACTCATGCCAGCAGGCTCATTGTTCAGGCATGGAAAATCCATTTGAATGCTAATGATGAAGCATATATTCTATGGACACATAATTTTGCTTTAGTAAACATATCTCCAGCACTTGTGACCATATAAGGTAAGGCACAGTGATATCTCTGGTCATGAGCTTTACTGGGATCTTTGCTACGTATGTATTATTAGCAACACCACTTTATGTATGTATGTTCTTAGTGTGGAATGGAGGAAATTGTTTTACTTGATATGGTTATGGTGTTTAGCAAATAAACAAACAAGAAAAAATCTCCAGATACAGTGAATAATGGAAACTTTTCCCCACGTCCTCTCTCCTAACCTGTTCTGCAATTTTAAATATGAAAGAATAGTTTCTTAACATCAGAAGCAGCATTAATACTTAAAGCTATGATTTGTCAAAAAGGCTTCAGAGGACATATGCAATACAACTGAGGGACATAAAAGCACAAAACCTAATTCAAACATAAAGAATAGCAAGAAAATAAGTGCACAGTTGTGGAGATGCAGCCCTCTCTATAGCTGCACATGTGCATGGTAAACAGAGGGGATACAAACTGTGCTCCTTATCATAGGCAATGGTTCCCCTCCCTCACTCCCGTAAGGAATTAGGATGATTGAAAAGCTCTCTTTGTGATATTTTGCTCTCTGTTTCTTACAGCTGATTAAAATGATTGTGAATATTTTAGAAAAAATACATCTCAGGCCATATAAAGGCCATATTTGCCTTTATAAATATTAACAAGCTCCCATTTTCTATATTTAGATGGGCGAGAGATGAGAAAAGGTGTTTTTACCTTGCTTGCTTCGTATAAAGGCAAAGGGTTCTTTTTTTAATTTAGAGAAGCATTCAAAGATATGCATATGACAATCTAAAACAAGGAATTGAGGAATTTAAGGTGTTTACAAAAATAGAACTTTGTATTTTTAACTTGTTTCTCAATCTCAGGTAATATAAGCTTTGTGATGTTACAAATGTTATATTTGGTTCCAAAAGGCTTATGTTTGAAATAAAAGGGCTAAAGGTCCATTCAGAATATGCATGTAACATCATGATAAATTCAGAAAGCAAATAGGAGGGGATACGTTTCAAAATCAAATTGCTCCCTTTACATTCCCTCTCATTGTGCCATTGTGAAATCTGACTATAGCCCTTGAGACAAAACTCAGCATCTGTTAACATATGGATGAAGAGGAATTAGGAATGGAAGATGCTAGGCCCACTTGAGAGAATTCTGAATGAGTCTTCGGGGAGAAACAGAAGAGAGAAATCATATTTCTTCAAATAAATGAGCTGATAGAAAATATATGTTCAGTAACAAAACAAAGGTAGAGTTAAAACAAAAAGATTTAGATACCATAATAAGTGCCACAGACTTTAAAAAGTCTTAGGATTTTTTTTTAATCTCAAAAAGTGTTCAGGAAAACACTATGATTTAATTGTATTTATTTTAAGAGAAGTGCTCCTGCTGCATATAACAGAACTAGATGTTGAATGCATCCAAATTTGGGAGGAGGATAGTATTTGGATCCAGAGTTCCAATTCAATTGCTTTTAAATAATTTCATGTCTGTCCCTCCACCCTTTTGTGTTCTAGAAGTTTTTCAGGTTTTTCTTTGTCGATACACCTATGTCAGATGGAAGTTATAGAAATGTAATCTGTTGCTGTTGTTACTTCTAGGATTCTCATAACAAGAATTCTTTTTCTTTTAATGTGAATTCTGCCATCAAATTCAAGAAAAAGAAAATCCATATCAATATGGATAATATAACGTGATATAACCCAGACAAATTCCAGCTCTCCAAAATGAATGGTCTTGGGAAAAAATCTATTGTAGAAATTACATGTGTATATGAATCTACGTATTTCAATCAAACCTCTTAATAAATAAAGGGAAAAGAAGACATTTAGTAACCTCATTATCTATATAACTGTATGTTTTGAAACTGTGTTTTCTGCAGATATAAAAATCTGCATACCTACAAAGCTCATAGAGATGTCTGTCTTCTATCTTAAACAACAGGGCCTTTTGGTTTACTGCATTCTCATTTTCATTTATTTCAGTACTGCCTCATTGATGAATTCCTGCATGATAATCATAGTGCTGTAATATAACAAGAATGGTTCATGAAATCTGTGGTTGCTTTGTCACTTTGTAAAGGTCACAAACTGTGGAGAATACCCCTTATAACATAAAACTTTATAACTGTATATACATAATAGACTTCTAGGTTCCAGAAATATTGACAAGAGAATGTTTGCAGACACCATCCAATGGGAAAAATTTGTGTCTTTCATAGATTTCAAACTGCAGGTCCATATTGCTGCAATTTCCCACCTTTTAAACAAGTGAGATGGTAATTCTTTAAGTCTCATGTTGCCAGAAAGCATCCATGTTGGACAAAATTCAAACGCCATTTGCATAACAAACTCAGTGGTTGGGTCGCAGAAACACATAATCCCTACGAAGGCCAGGGTCCTCACTACTGCATGTGTGACAAATATCCTTTTCTTTTTCTCTGAATAAGAAATTGAGGGCTAGGCTCAGCTCTGAGTGTGAGTGACATGTCGATGCAATGCTCCCGTATGAATACCAGGAAGAATATATGACACAAGAGTCCCAATTCCACCCTTATTTGTGCTTTCTGAGGAAAGCAGATTTCTATAGCCCTAGAAATGTTGTACCTTACTTCCCCTCTGTGTGTAGCTCTCCTGGCAGGTTGGAGAAATGGAGCCAAAGTTCTGCCTACGCCTTTTTTGCTCCCCATTTGATCACATTGGGGAGCAATGGGAGTGAAAAGGCTTCACTCCATATGGTATCTGGGATCACAATGTGAACAGCTCTAATGCAGTTGTGCTGTGGTTAGGATGCCTTTACTTTTCTCTGAGGTAATGCTTGGGCTAATCAAAATCTATTACTAATAAAGTACCCAGGAACAATAAAACACCTTGGCTGTTGTTTCATTCTTTGCTCCCACTTAGAGCAGAAGGACTATTCTATTTAAATGCTTAAAGGACTATTCATTTAAATGCTTTCTCCTGTAAGCAGACTTCCCTTTTACTAGGACAAAAAATTCAGTATGGAATCAGGGTGCTCCATAATGAATGGTCAACCATAAATAAACTAGGATTGGACCCTGCAGGGTACTCAGCACTCTAGAAAGTGGTTGAGTGTCCTCAGCTCTCAGTAAGTGTCCTGTTTCTAAGTTCAAGACTAAGTTCAGTCTGCTGGAATGGTCAATGTTACACCATACTGAGGAACGAATTGAAGAAAAGAATACATGTAGCTTATAAAATGTGAAAGTACAACATTTTTGATCATTCTGATATATATTTAAAAATAATCTGGTCCTCAGAGAATTACACTGATTAGTTTGATAGAGAAGGGGAGGCACCCATCTATTGCCACTGAGAAATTAGTGGGTTTCCTGAGAGAAAACTGGAATAAAATTCTTTTTTGCAACAAATAGCATGCTGTTGAAATTTGAGAGCTCATTTTCCCCAACTATGACCAAAGTAAAATAAATTCAGATATTCAAATCAAAATAATGATTAAATAGTTACATATGGAGCTCATAACATGCCATTTCATTCACATCTTTTCCTAGTGCTAGTTAAGAATGAATGTTAGTTCATGAAGAAATGCTCTGGAAATGATCATCTTTGGCTTTCAGAAAACTGCACAAATTAGCAATGCTCAAAAAGGAGCCTGAACCTTCTTTTCAAGAATTCTTATTAATTCCAGTGACTAGCCAAAATACACAGCTTGGATTATATGTACTAAGAGATTACACTTAGAATCTTCTTTACGTCTAGAACAGAGAAGACTCCTTTTTGCTAACAGGTTCATAGCAGTATTCTACAATGTGTGAGACTTACTTTTAAGATCATATTCTGTTTCACTTAACAAATATAGTGGTTATACCTTTTGGGAGGATACTTTATGGGTTTCTTTAATTCAAGACTTGCATTTGTTCTAAAGCTAAATGCTCATAGTTTAAGATTTTAAGAATTTTCAGATTGGAGAGAGAGAGAGAACAAACAAGAATAGCACTGGCTCCATGCTTCTTTTAAAAGCAAATGGAGCTTTTTTAAAAAGAGTTGAGTTGTAGCACTGTCTATAGTTTATCTTCAAAATCCCAGATTGTGGCCTTATTTGCATGCACATTTAATGCCATGTCTCCTCTATCCTGGAGCGTGCCAGGCTGTAGCCCCTGTTCCGGCTCCTCCAGAATCTCCTCCTGAGATTGTGACTGCATTTCTCCCCCCAAAATGGCCATATACAAGACCAGGGAAAGGATGTTGGCTGAAGATGTGCTCTGCGACGGTGGGGCCGATTTCTGCTCCCCTGTCTGATCACCCATCCAGGTAGAGTTTCTCAGGGCCGTTCGCTGACTCCTTAGGTACTCAGTTTCCCCTCCACTTAACCCTTTGACCATCGCGCCTGCTCCTGTTCTCTCATTTGTTGTCCCATGCATTCAGTTGGGTCCCTGACTCAGAAGCTCCTTCTCTTAAGCTGGGGGAAGTGCTTTTAGCCATGGGTGGGCTTGGGCTTGTCTCCTTTACAGAGCCTATGCTGGCACAGCACCCCTACCCCCCCGTGGAGACATGGCATAAACTGGCAGAAAGAATTCTGCCGGCACAGTAATACCACTTCCCCAAATGACATTAGCTAAACTCTTTTGCTATAGCTGTGTCTACACTGGTGGTTTGCTGGCTAGGATGTGTGATTTTTTTTTTCAGAACTGTAGGCATCATAGATATTCCAGAAAAAACTCTGTAGTGTCGACCAGGCCTTGAGGTTGGGAGGAGGTCCTTTCCCCACATGCCACCCTACAGCCATCCTATATCTTTACTGTAGGTGCTAACGGATAATTGAGCTTATTACATCCTCTTCTTTCCCCCACTCTGGAAGAGGGCAGAGCTGAACTGGCACAGGGAAATTGGCAATGAACTGCTATAGGAACAAGCCAGTAATATATTACCACTCCATGGGAGCAAGCAAGGAGATGGGACTGTACTGCTCCATGCTGCCCCTTACATAGGCCAGGTTGTTTTAAAGTGAGTTTTTATTTAATTTGTATTACTGTACTATCTAGGAGCCCTAGTCATGGACCAGGATCCCATTGTTCTAGGCATCATATAATCACAGAACAAAAAGATGGTCCCTGCCTCAGCGGGCTTACAATCCAAGTTCAAAACAAGAGAGCAGATGGATACCGACAGATGGAAGATTTCAAGTAAACAGGGAGACAATATTAGCATGATAAGCAGTAGTCTCTGCATACTAGCAGCCTAACTGGTATCAAGTTTTATGTAGGCATCACAGAAAAACAGAATTTTGAGGAGGGATTTTGAAAGTGGCGTAGGGATGGCAATGTGGTGAAGCCTCACCTATGTTCGTCAGCTCTGAACTGGAGGTCTCCCAACCTTTTCAGTCTCTGACCTGGCTCATGAAACTGCAGCTAATGGTTTCAGCTAATGCCAGTTGTCAATGATGTTTTTTATTACCTGTCTAACAGGCAATGAAGCAACACCTCAAGTCTACTTCACATTGACTTCCAAATTCTAACTGAAGCATTCTTACTGATGTAAATTTGTATTAATGGTTCATGATATAACTCCCATTAGCTGGAATTGTGCATTTTGTTCTTTGACTTCCTGAATCATGTTTTTGTGCTATCATTTTGGTTACAGTATAGAAACAGAAATTAGAGTTGTACATGATTCACTGGATCATTATCTTCTTACTCCATTGGATTTCTGGTTTCTCTATTTTTGAAGTTCCCTATTGCTTAACCTTTTTCTTCCTGATTTTGTCTTACTGAAAGGGCTGGGCACTATGGGATTTAGTGGTAACATGAGCATGAGTTACTGTACTCGTACATCCTCGGTACTGAGCATAGATTTGTAAGGTTTGTAATAGCACGGGTGTTCCTTTTACATAATAAGCGTATGGTTTCAGTGTGATATGGCTCTAGTGGAAAATGCCACTGTGTTCCATTTTCCTATGGCTTAGCGTGTAGGGCATAAAACAATTTAAAACTTTAATGCTCCTGACACGTTTTGAAAACCTTCACACAGTAGCTTAGTTGATTCTGAAGAGCTAATTATTAAACTTGTCACGGAACGAGGATTTTTGGATGAAGGGCCCCATACCTGGGTGCAGCCCATTCCACTGTCTCCAGGCACAGAGGAGTAGCCCAACTTCTCATGCCAGTTAGCATTAAAAACAAACAAAAACCCAAAACGCACCTTCTAGAAGTGGATTCTTTCAAAGATGTTTGTCAAATGAAGTAGAAAGTCTGGCATTAGAATGAACAGTAGAAAAAGAATCTGGACTGTGGCAACTTAGTGTTGACTGGTACACTAAGAGCTCCTTTATATAGCTCCCTGAACACACTAACTCCTGTCAGTAGCTCTCTGCACATTTTCTTTCTGTACACGCTGTCTAAAGGAAAATCTGTTGTGCCTTCAGTGGGCTTTTTTTAAGTATAAAAAAAGACAGTGTGGGTTTTTTTAAAATATATTTAGGTAGATTTTTATACCTATGAGACAAAAAGGTGAAAGTTGGGTGCCCAAACACACATTCCTAAATCAATATTTATGCACCCACATAAAAGGGCCTGATTTGTTAAGCTTCCATAAATCTCTCTGAATGGCTGAGCTGCCGGTGTTTAGCACTTTTGAAAAGCAACCCACTTTTATGTACGTGCCCAGCTATGGATTGAGGAGCCTAACTTCAAATATATCTTGGATGCAAAATGAATATAACGTTTGACAAACTGGATCAGAGCAATTGTCTTTTTTTAAAAGTATCTTGCCTCTAGCACTTTCCAATTCCTGATGCTTCAAAGGAAGAAAACAAAACCCATAATATACTTGGCCAATCATAATATGCTATAATAGAAGAAAAAAGCATTTTCTTCCTGCCGTATTCAGGGAGACAGTATATGACAGAATCATCTGCTGGAATTACTTTTGGTGTAACCTCTAAAGCCCTGATGATTGGTAATTTTGCCTTCGGTTTCAATGGATGTTAGATTGTGCCTTTAGGTTGCTTATCTGCCAATATTAAAAATCCTTTCAAAATTTAGATTTTGGTTGCATTGGGGGGTGTTCTGAGCTGAGGTTTTCATTCAGCCCAAATGATTTAGGCACACTATTTGATCCCTGTTAATCTCCATCAAACTTTTAGAGTGTATGGATATGGAGTATTGGTGCAGATTGATCGCTACACAGTTTCAATGACATCCTACAGAAATCAGATAGGGTGTGCACTGCATAACCCTTTTCATGCGTCTTAAATATTCTGGACAGATTCTCCTCTGGTATAAATGAGCATAGCGCCATTGACTTCATTGGAGCTATGCAGATGTACATCAGTTGAGAATCTAGCCCACTGCTTCTGATTATCATGAAGTTTTCCAGACTGTCAGCATTCATTGTTTGAAAAAAAGATTATCAAAGTTCAGTCAATTAAATGGATATCTATTCGGTGGAGTTGGAACGATTTTTATAGTGGGGGTGCTGAAAGCCATTGAACCAAACTGTAAACCCCGTATATGATGAAAATCATTTCAAGCCAGCAGGTGCTGCCATACTTCCAGTGTCCCTAGTTGCAGCATCCCTATATCTATCCATCTATATTTAAAATGTGCTATGTTTTGTGGTATGTTTTATACAAATGATGCCATGGTAAAAATATTGAGAATACTTTAGATTAGATAAGATAAAATAGTTCACTCAAGGTTTTTCCACTCATGGATTGATGCCTGATGTGGGTCACAGCTGAGAATGCCAAATTCAGGAGAGACTGATAAAAATAGGCCAGACACATGCCAGACTGGTGGCTATTCTAACATTCAATTTACCAAACCAGTAACAAAATGAGTTTCTGTAATATCACACTGGTTAACAAGAAATGAAAACACTGTCACCTTAGGCACTCCAGCACTTATCACAACCCAGACATCTGGTCTTTATGATGAGAGGTTACTGAAGAACAGATTAATCATATATAAAATTCTTCCATTCCCAAAGGACGAGCCACCTCTGCTGGTCAATACAAAACTCAGATCCTTTAGTAACTAAAAACTAAAGGCTTAATATAAAAAGAAAAGAAGAGAATTATTAAATGGTTACAGAATCATATGCATACAATGGATTTTCAGGGTTTGCAGATCAGAATAATAGCTGCAATGTTAAATCTGCTAATTTGTCATGAGTCTCCCTGGTTCACCCAAGCAGGTTCTCGGTCATTCAGTCCCTTGTTCAAAGCTTCCTTAGAAAATCACAGTCCCGGAGATGAGAAGAAGGAATGAACACAAAGCAGCGATGTCACAGCTCACAATATACAGCTCCATTCATGTGCATGGAAAGTTACTAGCCAATATGGAGTCCAGAGTCACATGAGCATGGAAGTTATTGGTAAAAGATGGAGTCTTAGATCAAATGTCCTCATCACATGTTATCACCTGCTTGCTGAATCATCAGGATAGCCATTGGCTTCATGCTTACTGAGGTATCCTCAAAAAGGGCTCACTGAAGAGCTTATTCCCTTCAGTGGCCCATCACCACACAAATAGCCCATCAACCTGTGATGGATATTCTGAATGTATAATTTGTGTGTCACAAACATGTTTGAGATCCAAGTACCGAGCCAGTATTCAGAACTTTAGGTACAAGGATGATGCATGCATATAAACAGGATTATCATATTTAGCAGGTTGTGTCAGATTTAGTGCAACTGTGCAACAGTAATGATACATTAGTTATTGTAAGAGTAGTGTATGCCTGCTTATCTTTCTTTCTCTATGGCATCCCCTATGTTATGTGTTTCATAACACAGTTCAGTGTTATGAAAATTTATAACATTTTTGCATGTTATATTTTTTCAAACCCTATTTGACAAAATTCTTTCATTAATCCCAGCTGTTTCTAAATATTAATAGATATACAATCATGAGTGTACACCTGTATTGTAAACACATGGCCTCTTCCTGGTGCCTCTTTCTGGCCTCGGGCAGCCCTGCAGGTGACCCCTCCCCTCAATTACCCTTTTGAGTCCCTAGTAACTCCATTAACATAGTGTATTAAGAAAACATAGCGCAGGCAGTCCATAACAAATATCTCAAAACATACTGCATATAGTCCTTAAAACACAGCTTCATTCTCACTGGATCCCATCCTTCTTCCTGGCCAGTCACCGCAGCCCTTCCATTTGGGGTGCAACCCCACTATTCGCAGCAGGAACTCCTACAGCATCTTCGCTGGAGGCATCTTTCACTCACCCTGGTCCTCTCACTGTTCCTCGGGGCCCAGGTCTTCATCAAAGAGATACAGGTGGGAAAGCCCTGTCTTCCCCTGTTCTCCCTTCCATCAACCATTTCTGACCCTTGGCTCTAGCTTTCTGGCTTAGAGCCAGCAGGCATCTCTCTCTGCTATTCTTCCTGCCTTCGGCCCTCTCCATCTCTCCAGCCCTACCTCTCTGGGTTGGGGATGGCAGCTTGCAAACCCCGTTTGCCACTTTCCTGCCTATAACCTTCTCCCAGGAACTACCGTATGTCTCTAGAATCTCTCATCTGTTTTTCTTCTCTCTGACTCCAACTGACTGAACCATCTGCTCTGATTCTCCAGGTCTTTCTTCTCATCAGGCCTGTTAAAGGCCCCCAGTTGCTGCTCCATCCTCTTAATGTACCCAGCTGGGAGCACCTGGACTGGAACAGGAGAGAAGAGCTCAGTTTCATTTAATGAATCGACTGCCCCACACAGGGGCATTGGCAGCTGAGATCAAACCTGGGGCCGCTGGAGCTTAATGCATGAGCCTCTACTGCTTGATTTAAAAGATACATGCCTGTTAGCCAGGGCTGTAGCAGCCTCATTATTCTCTAGGGAGCCTAGCTGCCACCAGAGGGGAACGGAGCACCACTCTGAGTAAGCCGGGGCTACATATTTATTTCTGACAACTTTTAATGCTATAATAATGTAGAGCGTACAAGTCAAAATTGTGTTTTAATATTTCTCAGATCATACTGCCTTAAAATAATCTACATAAAACTTGTAAAGTTGACCTGGTAATTCAGTTTATCAAAAAGATCTCAATGTATGAAATGCAAAGAACATTTTGCTGGTTATAGTATTCAGAAATATCGTATCGTATCTTATCTTATCATAATTTTTCATCTGCAAGTAAGATCTGCAATCTTACTACTGTCATTCCTTAATAAAAAGAGCTAAACTAATTGTGTTCCTGAATTATGTTTTTACAATAAATGCAATGTATTATCAGCTGGCTGTTTGTTAATCTAATTATATCTTCTACCTACTGTTTATGTATTGTAAGAGGGTAAAGGATCCACAATTCCAACCATTTTTGAAGTACCATAGCAACATTAAAGTAACTTCTGCTATCTCTAGGTAAATGGCTTAAAAGAGCATTCTGATCTGAAGTGTTTATGAAAAACGACACTTCCTTCCTCAATAGCTCTGCTGCCTGTGCCTATGCTGAATCATCTATGCCTAGCATTGTTTTTGTTTCTTCTTTAATACTTTCAACTTTGCTAACACTGCAGCAGAGCAAGAATGGTGAAAGAAGAGAAAACAGGAGAAGCAGCATGCTCTTATTTCCAATTATGTAAATCTATTGCAGTCAATTAGTTACACAGGTGCACCAATGGGCTTGTCCAGTTTTAACTGAAGTCAGAATTTGACCTGTAGACTCTCTGTCACGCATGACAATATGCGAAAGGCAAAGGAACAGATATTAACATTCGGAGCTTGTTGGACTGGCATTTGGGAAAAGCTTCATATTTGTAAACTGAGCAAATGACTCATTGTGACACAATAAATATAGGTCATGCTGATGTTACTTTTAGATTCACTCTTCAGAGTTGAATCACACTTTAAGCCTCAACATCAGTTGTTTATTATTATCGCATTTGATGTTTAATTCAGTAATCAGCACCTTTATTTTCTTGCTATGTATTAAAAATCTGCAAGAAAAGGTCAAATTTAGGGCCAAATTCTGTCTTTGTGTGTACTCTTGTTGTACCAATTGATGGCAATAGATATGTATGAATAGCTTAGAGCAAAGTCTGGCATTTATTGTTCAGTGATGGTATTTGACCATGATTTGGTTTTGTACTAGTGTTACTAAACTCAGCAATTGACTTGATGGCAGTGAAAACCTGCTACAAACCTAAAAGAACAGCTTTACTGTCAGTGTTAATCAATAATGAAGGAATTGTAATAATGACAAAAGCTTTTATGCTTACCCTACTATGACTATGAAATGAACTAAGAAGTAATTGGGGAGTATGCTTTAAAAGCTCAAGTAAGTAAAACTAACCTGCTTATCATGGCTAATACAGGATATGTAATTCTGAAACAGAAATAATACTTCTTCTATACAACCTTCCATTTCCTTGCTGTTGGCAGCTGTGTTTAAACCAGGAATTATACTTGTCCTTTTCACAACTACAGGATTTCAGCATTAGTTCTAGGGGGCAAAAACCAGAATTACTGATTACTCATGCTTCTGAGGACTTGGCCTTCTCCACGGTGTCTCTCAAAAATGTAATCTTGCAGAAAAGGAAGACTTTAGAAATTATCCAGTTGTCAATTTTCCTTTCATGCTCATCTAAGCCTATAATGACCAGGAGGCAGTTCTGCAGGGACTTTTGTGTCAGGCGCTTAGAACGTACCACCCCCGTTGTTGTGTTTTCCTAGTAAATTATGGTCTCTTTTTGCTGCTGACAAGAAATAACCTGGTTTTAAAGTTTGCAACTCTGGGGGTTTAAGCAGAGGTTGGACTGCACCCCAGAGTACAAAATATGGTGCATGCCATAAGACTTGCGAAGGTAAAGGTAAACTTGTGTTTGAAAGCGACCAGTAGCTTGCTGCAACTTTTGAGTAAGCACACTTCCAGCTCCGTTTTGTAAAGGCTTACTAGCAGCTGTCAGTTTCTTACAAAGGGTTTATTGCAGTCTGAAGTTGCTTGGGTCTTCACTTGGCTGTGTCTTGTGGTGGTGATGATGATGAAGATGATAAAGAAAAGCCCTACAAAACCAGAGATTATATTAATATTTTTGGCAATTAAAGAGCTTTAATCTCCACAGCAGGACTTCAAAAAGAAAAAGGAACAAAGAGTGAATGAAAATATGGGACTGTATCAAGCCACTGGGGCCGCGCCCCGAGCCGGGGTCGGAGGAGCGCTCCCCGGGCCCCCGGTGGACAGAACCCGGCCCTGCAAGCCAAGCCACCCGGAAGCAGAGGGGCGGGGCCAGGAGCCTGGGGGGAAGTATAAAAGACCCGGCAGGCAGCTCAGTCAGAGACAAGCTGCCGACCGAGTCAGACGTGCCTCGCCGGAGGCAGCAGCCTGGGCCTGACCCCGAGCCAGCGGGCCGGCCAGACCAAACCCCGACCGATGGGCACGGGTGGGAGAGACCCGACCCGCCGGACATAGACGACTGGGGGGAGCGAACGGAGCCCCAGGACCCACTAGGGTCACCGGGCCTAGGCAGGCCGAGGGGGGCACCCTGGCCCCTAGAGGGGGGCAGCCCGCCCAGTCCCCGCGGTTGGGTGCCGGACCCGGGCCCCCGAGAGAGAGGGGGGCCTCAGGAGGCCGGACCCGACCTTGAGGAATTGCTGGATGCCGACGACCCCTCTGCAGCGTGGCAAGAGCCCGACCATCTCCAGGAGACCCCCGGGCCCTGCGACTTGGAGGAGCTACCCCTGGCCGACGACCGCGAGGAGTGGCCAGACCTACCGCCTGCCGACGGGGAAGGCTTGACCGGACTGCCGCTCACCTCCTCCAGGGAGTAAGACGTGGGCCCAGGTACTCCGGGGCTGGGTGGGAGGAAGTGGCCCAGGGAGGCCACAGCTTGTGGCCGAGATAGGGGCCAATCCCATGTCAGCGTGTTGTGGCCGGATCCCCGCTGACCCAGTGGCCGTTGTCTTGTGTCACTGGTAGGGCCCTGGGCTGGGACGCAGTGGAGTCGGGAGGGCCTGCGTCCCCCTCCCCACCCCCCTTTCCGTCCCTAGACTTGCCAGAGTACCCCGAGACCCGAGATAAAACTGCTTGCCTGCCCGCCCTGCTAGGGGCCGGGGCAATAGACTGCTGACTCGCCCGCCCTGCCAAGGGCCGGGGCGATAAAACTGCTTGGCTGCCCGCCCTGCTAGGGGCCGGGGCAAGTGGACTGCTCGCTTGCCCGTCCGGCCAGGGGCAGCGACCAATAGACTCCAGACTCCGTGATAACGCTCAGAGGAGCTAAGTTTTCCCCAAATTAACCGGACGCTGTGCACCCGGACAGGTGCGGACGTTTATAGGGACGTTTTTAGCCCTCTGGGGATAGAAAAGTACTGTTGTGCTGTCGCTCAAGTGTCATGCAAGAAATCTTTGCTTTTGTAGTCAGGACACCAGTATGCACTTTTTTGGAGAGTCATGTCAGTTACTACGATGGGCTTGGATGATTATTTGTGATGATCTTCACATATCAGATCCTCAACTGCTGTCCCTCAACTAAGCTCCATTAACTTCATTGAATCTTGCCCCTAGTATCTATTACTTACCTTCATTGTTCCTTTTATATTGTTGTATACAAAAACTTTTCTTGTCAGGTTGGATCATAAGGAGAACTGAACTGAAATCTTATGGTTTAATTTGGTTCACAACTGTCAAAGGAAGTGAAAGGATTAAAAATACTTTTATATGACAAAACAAGCAGGGGAAATATGAAAAGCCAGCCAGTATTTCAGTACATTGTCTGTAGATGGATATGAACTAAATATTTTTACAAGTTTTTGAAGTTTTTCAAGATTTATTTTTCTTCCAGGAAGCATCAGGTTGGAATATGAGTTAGAGAAAGAACCAAAGGCAATATTTAATTATATTGCTCATAATGTTCTTGTTTGACCCAGAGGAAATATTTTGGGTGAAATCCTGGTTTCACTATAGTCAGTGGGAGTTTTACTATTGACTTCCACGGGGCCAAGATATCAGTATGTGTTTAATGCCTTCCTATTGCGAGATGCCATCAATATGACCATAATGTAGCTTAAATGGAACTCTAATTAGTTTCCTCAAAGATTTAAATGTGCAACCTACTTGAATTGTCATGCCACCAAAAGAATTAAGCGGGGCCTAAATGAATTAAATATGAATGTGTCCATGGACTATTCATTGTTTTCACACAAATTAAATGGTGTCATGTATAGTAGTAGTTGTTTTATTGTTTTTTGGTAGTGCCTGAAAGACCCAGCCCCGCTGTGTTAGGCACTGTCCAAGCATTAAACAAAAAGTTGATCCCTTGCTGAAGCTTTGGAATGCTTCAGCTTTAGCTCTGACAGTGAGATTTTTATTTTAGCCCCCACAGCCGGTCTAGGGTGGTTGGGGATATTGAGTAAATTGAGGCTTTTCCTGGTGAGGGATGTAAATGGGTTCTTCAGCTGATATCTGCAGGTAAAGATTAGCAGCTGAGACAAGTGTTCAGTTTTCATCTCTTCATTTCTGCCTCCTAATAAAAAATGATGACTTCCATCTAGGGATCGAAATGATGTGTTCTTTAGGCATTTGTTACTGCCAGGTCTCCTGCAATAGTGATGGTTCGTTTAGAGCTTAGATTGATTAGGAGAATGCCTCGTAATGAAAGATGTCATAGGATTACAGTAGGGAAAGGAAAGCAGGCTTAATGCAGACAAAAATGGATTTTACAGAAGTCCATTTTTACTCACTTGTTTTCCATTTCCCAAGCCTTCTGTGCCTTGTAATATTTAGTTTGCCTAAAACTAAGTACTCTCTTGAGGATATGAGCAAATCTATGCAAAAGATAATAAGAAATTGCATAGCCTTTAGAAAACCTGATAGCAGATGGGACACAGTTTTTTTTTTTTTCTCAAATGTTCATTGTTGAGTTACACATAAAATCAGGTTTAGGACATTTAAGAAAAAGATAAGCAGTCTCTCAGAAACAGCATGTTTCAATAAAATGCTACACAGGCTTGTCATCATTTGTTCCTCCAGTTGTTAATGAACTTTGAGTAACAGATTTACTTTTAATAAGGCATGGGACTACACAGTTGATAATGTATCATAAATATGCCATTTTATTTGGTTCATATATTTTTTCCTGTTAGTGGAATCTTCCTTAATTAAAAGCAATGAGCACTCTTATTAGTGTCTGAAAATCATCCCATGGCATTTCAATGGAAGCTGAGCCCCTAACTCTCTTAGGATCCTATGAAAATCCCAGCCATTGCATAGCTGATTGAGTTCCAGTGGCTGTAGGATTTCAAGTACAATGGAAAGGTCTAAACTAATGATGATCAGTGGAATTGCACTTGTGCACCGGCAGAGGATCCGGCCCACAGCCCAGGCCAGACTTTGAGAGTACTGACGCTAGCTGGCCATAACATAAAAAATGTGTGGCTTGCTACACCCACTCTAATCTTACATGACCTAGCAAGACAGCATAAGTGATAGGAACCCTTTGCAACTTATGTTCCTGTTGAAATCACCTTTTAAGAAAAATATCAACAAGAGAGCTTTCCTCCTGGGATACAGACGACTCAGTTAATACAGACCTTAAAGCTGTTTGACTCTAAGGATTTCAACATACATTTTTAAGCAAGAGTTAAAAGATCTACATCAATTTCCCTTTGCCAAAGAAAGTAGTACATATCAGACATTTATTTCTCAAAGAGAAGAACCATTTGCTCTGTTGAGAAAGTAATGGACAAACAGCACTATCTCAACGTTGAATTGTCCTTCAGCAAGTATTTGGGTAGGTTTTGTAAAGCCCAGAGGGCTAGATTGTGAGTACAGTGTGCTTTGCGTAAGGTGCAGCATATAGCTGCTGTGCTCCGGGAGCAGAGAACAAAGTGTGATTCAGGGAGTCAAAAATCCAATTTCACCCTTGCTCTGGGGATGGAATACATTATTTAATCATGTGTGAGGATGGGTGGGCACGCAAAGCCTTCTCCTCAGTGCTACTCTGGATGGAAGTTGAGAGGGTAGCATTAGAACCACTTCCACCATCCATTCCTCCCCATCCACTTGCATACACGGGAGAATATTGGGGGAGTATCCTCTCCTCTCTCTGCACTTGTGCTGAGGGATACGTGTCATGCTGTCTGGCGCAGCTCACGACTGTGAGTGTCAACCTTAGGGCAGACTGTCAGAAAGCAAGGCAGAGACCCCAAATTGGTAGTATGTTTTATAATTAGATTTCACCAACTCAGTAACCTGTGTGATCTCCCGTGCTAGCGTCTATGCTATTTCTAGCATGCTAGCTCAAGCAGAGCTAGAGCAGGTATGAATACCTGAGCTGGGAATCACACATCGTTTCTCAAATGTAGATGTACTGCAAAGTCAGTATCTGAGCAGGGCAGAGCAACTTAGATTGTAAGCCCTTTGGGACAAGGACTGACTTTTTGTGCTTTATTTGTACAGCACCTAGCATGATGGAGACACACCCGCATGACTAGTGCTGCTAGATAGAGCTGGAAGTTTCAAGTTTATTCATTGAAAAACGCAGTTTTGGGGCAACCAACACTATTTCAAAATGCAGTTCATATTCAGCTATTTATTTTTAGGTCAAATTAAATGTTTTGTTCTACTCTGTGTGTTGTTGGTTGGTTGGTTGATTGGTTGTTTTCAGTTTTTTGATTTGGCCACTGAACTAAAAATCTATTGTTTGCTTAGTCTACTCCTAGGTACTACGGTAACACAAATAATAATGAAATAGGGAGAAAAGATAGAATTTACTTCCCTGCATGCCAGAGTAAAAGCTGTTACAGTATGGCATATCCCCTATAGAGTCATATCCTATCATTTTATCTCACAAAGTAAGCCCACTGGTTTTGCTAATATCAAAACATCCTGTGTTTTTTGATGGAAGGCATCTTAGTCATCATCATGCTGTTTGTGAGTTTTCATTTCCTATCACAGAAGTTCTCTTAAAATGATTGAGCTGTTCAATCAGGAAAAAAAACCCTCCTCTAATGTTCCTTGGCAAACAAAGGCAAGTTTGCTTCTGTAGTGATTTGAGTTCCATGTAATTTGAGTCAAGGCTCAACCGAATTGAGCACTAATTTTACTGACAGCTTAGTAATGACCACATTGGGCTGCTAGCCATACCTGTGCCTCACCAGATGGGACCATTAGATAGGCCTGCTCCATTATTGTATTTGTTGTTGATTTACTTGTCAATCAAAGACCCAGACTCAACAGGTAATAGAGGTCAGACCATTCATTCTTCCAGACATTAAGAATATGCTCTACATAAAAAAACTCCTCCATCCATCCATTGAGAAAATAATTCCCCTATCACAGGTGGTGGATGTAAAGATGGCAAACTTATTTTCTTATAGCTTTCCTTGAGTAGGATAGAAGGTATGGATAAACTGTGATTGAAAGCAAAAGAGAGAGAGATGTGTACTTTCCCTTGTTTACAGTGAAGGTTACTTGATACAGAATACATCTTTCAAGCACTTCCAGTGGACTCCTCCCTTCCCTATTCCCAGGGTTCTGAATCAGAAGATATAACTGTTCACTTCCTTTATAGCTGCTGTATTAGCAGCCATGTCAGGATTTTGTCCTTCACATCATGTCTTTCATTATGGAGTCCTAGAATTGGCTCGCCAGCAATGGAACAAGGAATCTACAAACCTTTAGGATGTATATGCCTAACATTCAGTAAGAAATCCTGGCACCATTGCGGTCAATAGGAGTTTTGTCATTGACTCAAGTGGGGCTAGGATTTCACCCTCAAATTGCTTTCCATCAAAAACCACCAGCGCTTCACTACAGTTTTTTCTTGATTCATATATTGTATAATACAAAATACATATGGTACAGATGTCATTTGGTTAATAACTTGGCATGCTAAGTTTACACAAGTAATAGCTGTAGCCCAAGCACTCCAACAAAGAAATATTTCAGTCTTGGTTTTATGTTATCTGACGTATTCAGCTGGCTTATCAAGACTCCAAGAAAAAAAACTGTCAGATCTGTATAAGTTTTTCAGTGTTTTCACAGAGATGGTAATAAATGTGACCGAGTAGCCTAACGACTTCTAAGCCTGGGAACAATTTTCATGTCATCTCAAGGGAGAAGTTTTATAAACACAGACTGAAAAGGGCAAGTCATCCCAAAGGATGGGTCTCAGCTATATAGTCCCATTTCCACTCACTGATATCAAAAATTGATTTATAATATAGTGCCCTTCAAACACTCACAGTATACACTAAATTGATAGTCTCTGTCTATATGAATCTAAACCGATAAGTTAGAAAGAGCGAGAAAGAATGTATGGAGGGAATCTGCTTTAGGAATATTAATGAATCATTGACATTGGGTATTGACAAGAGATCCCACACAGTATAGAAGGCAGGATTGATCAGAAGATTATTGAGAATTCTCATCAATGTACCAGATGTTAACGTGGTCATATTAGTGTGACTCTCACTGAAAAAGCAACTTTGCAGGCTCCATGTGTTGGTAAAATGAGACAACTGTGCCATGTTGCCTATTTAAACAACCAGGACAGCACAAAGAGAGACAAACTTCTGAGAGGTTATTGACCACCAATAAAACAATGCAATTTAAACAGGCTGGCTCACCAGGGAGTTATTATGCTAAGGGTACAGTTACAAGTTTTGGATCCAATCACCATGCTGGTAGGCAAGCTGGGGTTTCCTGAAATGGATTTTTTTTACTTCTAAGGAAAACTGCAAAAATGACTTTTGCTTTAGCAATATTCAGACCACAATGTACTAATCAGTGTACTATGATTTGTATTTTAAGCTAGTATTCCAGATTCTCTGGGCTGTTTCATTGATACTTCTCAGCAATGGACGAATAAAAAGACACATAAATGAACAGTGACATAGTAACCTTAAGAGCCTCATCTAGGCTAGAGATTTTACCAGTTTAGGGGTGACTTTACTGACAACAAGCCTAACTTAAGCTGTTGCTAATTAAGTTGTCTTTAACAATGCACTACATAAGTAGTAAATTACGAGATGAGATATTTTGTTAGGAGTTTTGTCCATGTTGCTTGAATCCAAAATGAGGGAGGTGCCTTTAAATGATAGGAGCTATATTTCCTTCTGCATTACAAATGGCTTTTTTTCCTCCCTCTTGTCCCCTGAAGCTTTTATGCTCGAATTCCTTATGACTTAGTTTTAGGGAGTGCTATTAATATCCCATGGAAGCATTTGTTGATGAATGCATTATGATTCAGTGATAAAGGTTGTTCGATTTTTCTTTCCCATTCACCGTTTTCTCCCTGCAACTGCCAGATTAGCTCCTCATCTTTATCTCAGAAGTCTTCAGCTGGTGGATTTCTTGTATATGTTTGATGGACAATGTGATGCTATATGCTGTTGACAATACAGTTGTTAATGAATTTTTATGAAGTGTGCTTTCACATCATATGAAAAGTGTGATGAAAGGGTAAAATATTACTAATAATTCCTTTATTCATGTCATAGGCATTATTAAGAAATACTATTATTTATATAGCACTACTAACATGAAAGGCAGTAGACAGATTTTTTTAAAAAAAGAAAAGAAACAAATCTGCGCCCCCAATACTTTACAATATAAATAGATGATTAATCTCAAATGGCTATTGTTTTGTCCATAAAATTCTGAGCTCAATTCATAAAACAATGTGTAGTTTAGGTGAAGATTTAGTTGCCTTACATTTAGGATATTTTCTTTTTTTAAATCAAATAGTCTGTATTTTATCCAGTCAAGCGATTGAAAGGAGAACTGTAACTTCAAATTATCTTCCATGTCAGAATTTTGCCAGCTCAGAAAGGGACATTTCTGAATTACTTTGACTAGATTAGAGATGTCACGTTGTCTGGAGTGGCTCACGACCGTGAGTGCCTACCTCAGGGCAGACTGTCAAAAGCAGGAAAGACACCCCAAGCTGGTGGCAAGTTCTATAATTAGATTTCACCAAACCAGTAACAAATGTGAACTCCCAAAGTACTACAATAGTCTTATAATGGAATCACAGAAAGTCCTCTTATATACAACAGTCTGTCTTGCCACCCAAGGAAGCTGGGGTATGTGAAGTATGTGACCAAAAATCACAAAATATTTAGGCTACACCCAGTCCCAAGAGACCAGTCACTCAAACAGATCAATTTGCATCCCAGATCTCACACCAAACACAACACCGGTAGCAAATTCTGTGGTAAACTAATGAACTAAAGGTTTATTTGCTAAGAAAAAAGAATGAGAGTTATTAAGAGGTTAAAGCAGGTAAAAATAGACATACGAGTGGGTCATAGTCTATAATTTCATAAGGTAGCAGAGATGTAGTAAACTGCCAGTTTCCCAAATGTCTTTTAGAGCTACCCAGAGAAACACTAGGGACCCCTCCATCTTATCATTATCTTATTTTGCCACGTTAGAATCCAAACAGTCCAGAGATGAAGACTTTTTCTTTGTGTCCATATTTATAGCTTCTTCTCACAGAAACCAAGGTGGGAAGATGACCTCTACATGGGTCCTTTGTTTCATGATGGGAAGAGATGAATGGACTTAGACATTTTGATTTTTGATCTCACACACAAAGACCATTTGCTTTTCATAAGCAGGAATTAGCACTTTCCTGTTAAAGTTCTTCATTTGCATTACACAAAGTTTCTTTCTTGTTTTATGAGTTACTTAGTTATAGGGATGTATATAATGCAAATATTTGCTATTACAACAGGGTAAAGATAAATGAAAACAATTCATGCAATATCCCACTAGTTTTTCATGGAGTTTAATCATTAAACACATTCTTACACATTTTAACATCTAATTTGAACTATACTGACACAAAAGTGAGCTGCGCTGGCTTCCAGCTGTGAGTTTATCCATTCTTAGCTGACGCCTGTGACTTTGGCCAGAGCTGGCACTTGGTTTACCAGCATCACAACGGATGTATTTTTCAGACCAGAAAGGACTTCAAGATGAGAAGGCTCTAGGTATTGGAGATAAGGATCTGGAGTGTCTACAATGTATCTGACAGTTCCACTTTAGGGAATGCGGATCAATGCTTGTTAGATAGAATTGGTCCACAGAGAATTATTTGCAGGTAACATTTACCTGTTAGCTTTTTGTGTACATTTGTGAAACTGTGGCATTAGGATTTACTCAAAAAAACAACAATAACAACAAAAACACGCAGAGCTTTAGGGATTTTTAAAGCTATTGCACCTACACCTCTGCAGTTTTTTAAGTGACTGACAAAAATTATATGACATAGGAGAACTATAAACATGCCTTTGGATTTTTTTAATCAAATACACACACAATCACTGCTTGATGAGCAAAGTATATGACTCCATGACTACGAAATGGATTCCTTCCTTGTAACACTACTTATTAATTCTACATTTATTCCTACAGAGATTTACAATATGGTGCATACAATATGTAAACAGGGGCATCATTTCAAAAAATATTGAGGGGGGGCAAAATTGTGTCAGCATATTGAACATTATATGTAATTATATTATATCCTGGAAAGTCTGACGGTGGGCCCAAAAAGTAAAAGGCATAATGGAGCATAGTCAGTGGGGGAAGGTGCAAATCAAAATCAAGAGGCAGCAACTTCCCCCCTTTGCCCCATAGCAAATGCTGCTGCTGCATGTAAGGACAGAGTTAGTTAAATTCTCCATTAAATTTTTCAGCACAATTGAAAGAGATGCAATATGTTTTCTTTTCAAATGGTTCCAGGATTTATGGAAGTTTCTGTGTCTTAGCTCATGAGCTGGTATTCTGTTTATTTTACACACGGGTATCCTGAAAATTCATCCTTACCTGAGAGTTAGAAACTTGTACAGAAATTAAATCAAAAACAACATGTAATTATTACCACATTACTAGATAAACAGATCCATCCATTATGAGCATATTGGGTATTCATGACGATCTGTCATGAGTGGAAACACCATCTTTTTATAGAAATTGTAGAACGAGTCAGCGTATAATTTCTTAGTAAACTATTTGCTAGTAAATAATTCCTTCTCTACTTCTGGAAAACATGTAATTATTACTTTTAGATGATCAATGATCAATCTTCTTGTGGTCTTTGCAAGCCTGGTAAATATTTACTGCTGCTAGAACAGGATGGGTATAGATAGGCAGAATGCATCTAGTAGGCACTCCAAATTTAATAAGTTGAAACATTCTGTCCATTTTAATTTATTGGAATGATAATAGACGACACAGCACAACAAATGTGGTAAAGGGTCTGCATTGAAAAGGTTAATGACTAACTGGTGTTCAGTGCCCTCATGTGCTTCTCCAGCATCCTGTCTTTTCTAGCTATTTATTCATTGACTGATAAAGCCCACCCACTGGAAAATTATAATATTACACAAATCTTTAATATTAGCTAACAAGTTAATAAAATCAAGCATCATTTCTAACATCTTCTGTTACAAGAAAACTCTTGTTCGAGGGAAATATCTCCTGGGCACTCACTCTTTCCTGTGGCTTATAATAGGATATTCTTGATTAAAATAACACTTTAAATATTGAGACATCTGGTGGTGTTATTTAATATAACATTTTTTACGATGTAAAATTGAGACATTAAAGAATAGTCTCAAAAGCTGTAATGCTCATATTTGGAGTTGACCAAGTGTTCCAAAGGAGTGGATTCATGGAACATTTTTTAACGTTCTTTAGTGAAAGATATTTCAGAGGAAAAATAGTAACCCACCTTTTTCAATACGAAGGGTCTTTGGGATTCTTTATAAAAAAATGTCTCCAGATTCTTGTTTTCTTTTGACATACTATAAAATTTCTCTATTTTCTATTAAAATAAGATTCAATGGTGCATTTTTGTCATTAATTTTCTCTGTACAACTCAAGGCCAAAGGAAATGGATTATGACTTTGAAAATAGAGAGGGTTTTTTTTAGTACAATATTATTTCCTGAAAAAGAATTTTATGGAAGGAAAATTTATGATGGGCTAGATTGAGCTATTTTTAATTTTAGTCTTTGTAAGGAGCAGTTCAGAATCATAATTCCTTCTCTGGTTCCTCACTTGCTCCTAATCTAATATTACCCAGTGACCACCAGCAGAATATGGGTAGGATTTTCAAAAACATTCAGCACTGGCCTAACTGTGCTATTATTGAAGTTCAGGGGTTTTACCACTGACTTTCAGCAAGAAAAGAGTTAGGCCAATACTGAGTTCTGTTGAAAATCCCCCATAGTTCACTTAAAATCCAAATGTGCAGCATCTGTCAAAAAAGCTAACAGAATGTTGGGAATTATTAGGAAAGGGATAGATCATGAATATGTCCACATCTTGAATACTGCATTCAAAACTGGTTGCCCCCATCTCAGAAATATATATTGGAATTGGAAAAAGTACAGAAAAGGGCAACAAAAATGATTACAGGTATGGAACCGTTTCCATATGAGAAGAGATTAATAAAATTGGGACTTTTCAGCTTGGAAAAGAGATGACTAAAGGGAGATATAAGAGAGGTCTATGTAATAATGACTCGTGGAGAAAATAAATACTGTGTTATTTACTCCTTCTCATAACACCAAAACTAGGGGTCACCAAATGAAACTAATAGGCAGCAGGTTTAAAATTAACAAAAGGAAGTATTTCTTCACAAAATGAACAGTCAATCTGTGGAGCTCCTTGCCAGAAGATGTTGTGAAGGCCAAGACAATAACAGAGTTCAAAAAAGAACTCAATAATTTCATGAAGGATAGGTCAATCAATGGCTATTAGCCAGGATAGGCAGAGATGCAAAACCATGCTCTGAAGTGTCCCTAAGTGCCCCTGTCAGAAGATGGGAATGGGTGACGGGGAATAGACCACTCAGTGATTCCCTAATCTGTTAATTCCCTATGAAACACCTGGCATGGCCAACTGTCAGAAGACAGGATACTGGGCTAGATGGACAGTTGGTCTGACCCAACATGTCCATTGTTATTACCTGGAAATTAGCAGACCCTTTCACTCCTGGCCATGTCACTGATTTTGTAGGTTTTCAAAAGTGGCCTCTGATTCTGAATAACAAAGTTTTAGGTGCCCAACTTGTGATACTTAGGGCTTGATTTTCAGAACTGCTGAATACCATGCAACTTTAGGAGGAACTGCTACATATGCCTGCTCATCACTTACAAAGATCAGGCCCTAGGAATCAAAGTAATACACCCAAAATTTGTGAAAATTTAGTCCTTGATTTTTATGCATCTGTTTTCTCATCTTTTTTCAAATGATGGTTTAAAGTGTTCTGAAATTATTGAATAGAAACTCCCACAGCGATCTAGGGTATTATATATTAAATTTCCATCTATTGGCCTCAAGCTTTCAGAGAGATCTATGTGCATAGTCCTTTATGGTAATGTATTGTCCCATTTGGAGACAATGGGAATCTGCATGGTTATGAATGACTGCCCACCTAGATCTGTTTACAAGACCAGGGCATACAGGTTTTCATATGTTATGTAGTGTTGATTTTATATGGTGTCGTTACTTCTTTTTTGCTTAGTTATATTTTGTATGATACTTGTTAATTTCTAGAGGTGATCAGTAGATTTTTGTGATGTCCCACAGAAGTTGAACACTCAAATATGACCAAATCATAAAGGGGAATCTTGCCAAGAATGCCAGGGCACCATTAAAGCCAATATGAAATTGACGCTCTAGACTTGTACATTTTTGTTTTGTATTTAACTTGAGTTTGGAAGGTTGTCTCATCACAAAAGAGCCTTTGCTAGCTTAAACCACTAGAATTCTTTCTAAAACTCTCCTTAGTACAGTCTGTTAACCCTGTTACATGATGTGATAATGCCACATTTCCTTAGAGGTGAGTGCTTTCTTGTATTGTTCTTATTTACACCCTGTACCTTTTGTTGCTCCTGGTAAGCTAGGAATCAAATCCAGATCTTTTGGTCAGAGGCTGATTCTTTTTTGTATGCATGAGCATCAGCCATTTCTTGAACAGTGCCAAAGGATGAGAGGGATGAAAGTTACCTTTGACTTTCCTTCGAGGGCTGCATGCACATTGTGCCCTGAATCTCTTCCTGCAGCATGCTGTGTATTTTGCACATGAACTGCCTGGGTAGAGTTTTACATTCAAGTGGTTGATTGGCAAAGCAAAATCAAAATGAAGAGAAGGCAAAACTGAATTTCTGTAGTGGAGAAAATACCCAGAAGGCAGGTGAAAGAGAAGGCAGACATGAACAGATCAGAGAAAGGCTACTCTCTTGATGGATTCAAGCTGGATTTGGCCATGAGGCTTGAAACTAATGAAACTCTTTCCATAACAGTAATTATTAAAGGTTTAGAATTATTGCCAATGTATGTAAAACGTCAGTGGCATTGCCTGCCGTAGCACCTTATTTTGATTTAGGACAGGTTGGGTGAACATTTTAGAAATGAATTGAGGGCTGATCATTTGCAAGTGAAAGTACCCTGGCATTCAGGTAGCACCAAGATTACTGTTAACTTGCATAACAAATAAATTGGGCCTGTGATTGACAGACTAGACCATTGAGAAAACAACCTGACCTTAGAAGCCTGACTCTGTAGGAGATTTCCATTATCAGAATAAATAAACTGCATTTGTCTTCAATACAGCAGTTTTAAAAAAGAGACAGTGAGGCTGACAGGTTACACATTCTTATTTTTTATCTATCTTTATATAGCTAATCCTTTTTCTGGACTAGTGCACAGTGGAGTCTGTGGGCTTTGGCCTGCATTTCATTTTCTAATTATACTATGTTATAAAATGTAAATCTGTCTTTATATGAGGATTGTTGTGTCAGCTTCTGAAATCCTCTGAGTCTTCCTTGGATGAAGATATTCAAAATGTAATAATCGTGGTACGTTAGGGATACTGACAAAAATCTAAATAAGCAGTTCCTATATAAAGTAAGTGTGTGTGTGTTTGGTGTTGCTCTGGATACTTATTAACATTAGTATTTTTAAGCTTAAATGCACGTAACCTGGGTTTTTGCCACACGTCATCTCCTTCGCTAATCAAGTGCATTCTGTATTTGGTTAACTTTCCCTTTGTCCATCTGCCTAGTAAACTATCTACATATACTCTGTTCATTGCTATGGGGTGGATTGTGAATTCAACTACATGTCTATGCAGGGTGTAAATGGGGAGTAAATCTTCTCTTTATACTCCTGTACACTCAGGCTAGACTCCGGATCTTCAATGGTAACCAATCACAGTTCTCCAACTACTCTCCCTGCAGCTAGGTGAAGGCAGGCGGGGAAAGTACAGAAGCAAGCTTCTGCTCCCACAGCACGTCAGCTGGTGCAGCAGGGGTTAGGGTTTGCCCACTGGGTGCACCAATAGCTCCCTCTCTGAAGCACAGCTTTATCCATGCACTGCTCACATCACCCCATACAAAACTCTTGTGGTTGAACACATATTCTAATCCTACTGTATTAATGCACTTTCAGATGCTCCCAGTGTTTGCTACGCATGGCCAGATTACATTCTACACTGAATATTGGCCTTTTCCTACTTGGTTGTGAATGCTAAATTTAAGGCAAAATCTGCCATTGGAATTCTACCACTCAATGCTGTCACTGAAGTGAAGGGATTT
The DNA here is from genome assembly GCA_007922155.1 of Mesoclemmys tuberculata. Classification (NCBI taxonomy): domain Eukaryota; kingdom Metazoa; phylum Chordata; order Testudines; family Chelidae; genus Mesoclemmys; species Mesoclemmys tuberculata. The sequence goes on from ML675610.1 coordinate 64,561,629, forward strand.
GCATTGGAGCTTCTTAGTCAGAATTTGGATTATGGTCTTGGGAGAAGATATGCTTTTACCTAAAACTGGGTGTTCTGAGTGGGAAAGGGTACTTTAAATAGCTCACTTTAAATGTACTCATCGTGAAAGGAGTGGTAGGGTGTTAGATATAATATTATGACTCCAATTCTGCATTCCCTACTCTGGCAAAACTCCTAATGAATTCTAATGGGAACATACATCCTCACTGAATCTTTCCTGAATGAGAAGCATCTCAGGCTCATGATGCTTACATCCCTAACTATTCTGCATAATTACTAAAATGTAGCCAAGTGCGCAGGTGTATATCTTGTTTCTAAAGTTTGTAACTTGCTCTGGTGTGAAGATACTCAATTAAATGTGCAAGTTTAAATTCTAGTTTTAAATCTAGGTGGACAGTACTTTAACTCAGATGCATCATGGTCAAATAAAAAGAATCGTATCCCCTATTTTAGATATGCATAACAGAAGTGCCTTTTAGAATGTGTGTTGCATATTAGGAACAATGTACTTACTATTTATTTTGCAAAATAGAATGAGGAATTTTCTTTTAATTATAGGAAATGTTGATTGTCACCGTAGCTGCCTGTTAGGGCGTCATATAATAGTATTTATACATTTTACTCAGCTCCCTCAGTTTGCCTTCTATTTTAATGAATACTAAGATCTCTGCTGCAAAGAGCTTGCAATCTAAGTCCCTCACCCTGCAAACTTTTTTCCCCACATGATTAACTTTAAGCTCATCCATAGTCCTACTAAAGGTGCATGATGCTTGCAAGACTGAGCGTAAAGTAAGAACATAGAGATGGAAACTAGAGGCAGGATATAAAAATAAACAAAGTCATGAAGAAATGGAATCTTGTTTAAGAAATTTAAGAATTTGGTTTAGAAAGTTGTTAAAGATTTTCTGAAACTGTTGTATAGGCCTTTTGAAATCATGGCTTTATAAGGAGGGATTTGAAGAAAGACAGGGGTATACCTCTGTCTGACTAAACAAGGGAGCTAGTTTCCATCATGAGCACTAGAAGAAAGGAAATTTTTGGCCCAGATTCACTTCATGTGTTCTTCCGGTTTTGCACCTCAGCCCAGCTTGAACCCCTACTTAAGCTGGCAGTTGTTACAGTTGCGGAGCTAATTGCAGGGTCATTATTCAGTTGCTAGGAAGATGAATACATGTTGTTTGTATGCTGTAGTTTTGGCTAAGTTAAAGATCATTGGATTTGAATGTGTTCAGCCTGAATAAATGCCCTTTTTGCAATCAATAATAAATATTTAATGAACATGATGAATCACAGAACCATGTAGGCCAGGAAGGGACCTTGAGAGGTCTTTAAGTTTTGTGCTGGCAGGCCCAGGTAAACGTAGACCATTCCTGACAATCTGTTCTTAGAAATTTCCAGTGTTGGAGATTCCACAACCTCCCTTGGAAGCCTATTCAAGAACTTAACTACCCTAACAGTTAGAAAGTTTCTTTTAATATCTAACCTAAACCTCCCTTGCTGCATATAAACTTCATTACTTCTTGACCTACTTTCAGTGGACATGGAGAACAATTGATCACCATTCTCTTTATAGCAACCTTTAGGATATTTGAAGACTGTCTTTAGGTCCCCATACAATCTTCTTTCTCAAGACACAGCATGCCTAATATTTTTAACCTTTCCTCAGAGGTCAGGTTTTCTAAACCTTTTATCATTTTTGTTCCTCTCCTGTGGACTCTCTCCAGTTTTACACATCTTTCCTAAGGTGTGCCATCCAGAACTGGACACATTACTCCATCTGAGGCTGCACCAATTATCTCTTCTGTCTTACATACATGAGTTCCATTAATGTACCCAGAATATTACCTTTTTTTGCAACTGCATCACATTGTTGATTTGTATTCAATTTGTGATCCACTATAAACCCCAGATCCTTGTCAACAGTACAACAACCTAGCCAGTATTCCCCATTTGTTTTTTTCATTTGATTTTCATTTCTATGTGAAGTTCTTTGCACTTCTCTTTACTAAATTTCATCTTGCTGAATTCAGATCAATTCTCCAATTTGTCAAAGTCACTTTGAATTCTGATTCTGTTCTCCAAAGTGTTTGTCCTTCAAACCTGGTGTCATCCACAGATTTTATAAGCATACTTTTCACTGCAATATCCAAGTCTCTAGTTAATATTGAACAATATCAAACCGAGGACTGACCCCTGAGGGACCTCACTAGATACGCCTTCCCATTTTAATAGCTAACCATTGATTACTACTCTTTGAGTATGGTCTTTCAACCACTTATGCACCCAATTTATAGTAATGTTATTTAGACCGCATATCATGTGAGATTGCATCTAAAGTCTTACTAAAACCAAGCTATATTATGTCTTCTGCTTTCCCTATTCACTAGATCAGTAAACCTTTAAAAAAGGAAATTAGGTTCACTGGGTATGATTTGTTCTTGACAAATCCATGCTGACTATTCCATATAACCCTATTATCCTGTAGGTGACTGCAACCTGATCGTTTACTAATTTGCTTCAGTATCTTTCCACGTATCAAAATTAGGCTGATTGCTCTATAATCCCCTACGTCCTCTTTGTTCCCCTTTTTAAAGTGGATTGCCTTATTAAATCTTTGTCTAATGTTTATTGATTAGAACAGACACTTAGTCAGGATTATGTTATAAAATCAAATCCCAGACCGCAACATAAAGCAGAATAGACTACAGTAATTAATTATAACAGAGGAGTGCATCAAAGAAATCACAAAGAGAAAAGTTGGACATTTAGAGGAAAGAGTTGGTACTTGTGGCAGACTATAGTCTACCAGTAAATTATTACATAATAACCAAGTGTAACATTTTGTAGAAAGTGTCATCTTATTAATTTAATTTGGTTTCGTGAAAATCATTCATGATTGTACTGCTTTGTAGATTAGAATGTTAATTTTGTATATAAGAGTTGTTGTGTTGAGAGACAGCTTAAACTGGTATATGCATAGCAAGCCTGGAGCAAGACAGGGTTTTCTCATCTTTGAAGGAGCTAAAACAAGAAGAGTCTACCCAGGCCTCAAAGACTATTGGTTCGCTAATGACTCTTATCACCTCCACCACACCCCCTGAAACAATGAGAGTGTGCACATGAATGCAGCATGGCTAGACCATGGTGTTTCACAATGGGATACCTGACCAACACTTGTAAGGAGGGCTTCATGTGCAAGGACAGACCATCACTGGAAATAATAGACTGGGTGGGAGGAGAGGGGTGCAGGTGGGTCCTGAACTCCGTGAAGAATAACTGACCAAGACCAAGAAGGTGCTTTCAGGAAAACTGAAAAGGTTCTTGTGTAAAGGAGTTTGCTATTTTTGCCTAGAACTGTAACTTGTACTTTTCTATGAGTAAAATGTGTGTGTTTAAGAATTTCTTTTGCAAAGTCTATGTATTAGTTGGTTTAACTGTCACGTTGTTCTCAAAGAATGAAACTGTAAACCAGAGTACCCACAAGAGTGGAGCTCTGAGAAGGATGTGCTCAATCTGTGAAGACTTGGGGTCATTGCTGGTACTGGAGGTGGACTATGGTGTCCCTTTGGTTTAAGGAATTCTACTCTTTGGTGTTTTAAAGCAGTTCATTCGAAGGAGAAAAAGACACTGCAGTCTCTTTACCCTTTAGTCACGATTTATGGGACCTAAACCACCCATTCACTGTCAGTCAAAGGGCATGGACAGAATTACCTTCTGCCACTGAGGTGTATTGCCAACAGGCTGCAATGGGCAAACACCTGGAATAATCCCAAAAGGACCCAGGAGGAAACATATGTCATATGGTAATGTAGTCACAAGGCTCTAAAAGACCTTTTTAGATGCGATATTAAAAGGCAAAACGTCAGTCTAAACATTAAGGATCTGATCTAATACTCGCCGAAGTCAACATGAATTTTAACACTGACTTCAGTGGGTTTTATGTAAGTGCTGCAGAATGCGAGGAAACTCTTTTTGTGGGATTTGGAATGCACAAAAGCTGAAAGATCTACTGAAAGCAGTGATATAAGAACTGATGCACAAACAACAGAAAGAGGCAAGGTTTCAGAATGAAGAAAGCAGGATGACAAACAGTAAGATAAAAATCACAGTGATATGATCTATTTGAAAAACAGGGATATTTGAGCCCTTCAGGGTTCCCAAGATAGTTTCCTAAACAGTAATTTTGAAAAATAATACCAGATGGTCCACACATGGAACTTTTTGTTTTGTTTTGTTTGAGTCTTTTTGGCAAATTGCACAACCTCAAATCATCAAAGAAATTCATTTGGTGCTTGATCTGCTAAGTGCTGATCAGACAGGCGCTGACCCAGCAAATCACTTAAACATTTGCTTAACTTTAAATTTATGTCTCATTGGCTTCAAATGCACTAGAGAATAAAACTGTTTCTTGAAAAACCTATGGCGTGCTTATGACAGCTTAGTTCATTCAGTGATGTACTTTAGTATGCTTTGCTTTTAGCTAAAATTCTACTCTTTAATCTGCAAAGGAATTTTGAAAGATTGGAATTGGAGCCTCTTTTTTTATAAAAGGAGAAGGGGTTTTCTACTTGTCTTTTTATTAAAAATATCAGGAATGTGAAATCTGTTTTTCCCTAGGTTTTTGAAGAGCACTTGGAAACATAAAGGGATATTTTTGTGAGTGATAACCATCATCATTATCTGAAGCACTGAGAGTGTTAAATCTTATCATAGCCGTCCCTTATTTAGTGTGTTATTTAGTCATTAAAGTTAAATAGGCATTCATTTTAAAAAAATGTTTGAAGCAGTCTCCCAGTGATCATAGACTGCCTATATAGGACCTGAAAGTATAATGTCTTAAAAAAAAATAAAGCACTTCAAATCCCCAAAACCTTTAAGGTTGATCTGTTATTTTTTCTCTGTAGAAAATATTGCTAAAAATGAAAAAAAATAATGAATCAAAATTTTCACAAGAAATTTTTGACTTTTTTTTCAGTGGGAAGTAAAAATCTGAATATTTTTGTAGTAAAATTTGGGAATTGTAGTTCAGGTGCTTCATGTCCCCAAACTCCTGTATGAACCAAGGTCTCTGGCTATAAAACATGTCTCATGACTCATCACAGCATCCCTCCTTGCTGAGAATCTACAGTGCATCATGGGAGATTTAGTCTGGCTGGGGGACTCAGCTGTAGACAAGATTGGGGGCATGAGACACTCTAACTAAAACTCCCATTAGAAACTCTCTGTGATGGTGTTTCTGAACAATTTAGTTTTTTGGCCAAAATAATCAATTTAGGGCATTTTTAATAAAAATTTGGAGTCTTTTCATAGCACGCAGGCATTTAAAAAATTTTGTTTAGCAGGAAAAACAATTTTCCCAGTTTTGATGGAAACATTCTGATCAATCCTCATTTAAGGCTTTCTTTACTCTCAGTAAGAATACTTAAAGAGGCCACAAGTGAATTTTTTCCACTTTAAAAGTTATCTGTCTAACATCAAGTAACATCAACAAAATGATTAGTCTTATAACAATCTTCGTATTCCATGATACAATGTAGGTGGCTCTATGTATATTCCTTTAACAAGCTGATACTATAACCAAATGGCTGTCACAGAATCCAGAGAAAGTCTCTGGGGAATGTATTTTAATATAAAACACTGAGTACTTATAACTGTCAGTTTAGTTTTTACTGGTGTTCTTTATAAGAAATATGGGCTGAGAGAATTAGGAAATTTCTAAATCAGTGGTCCCAACTCTCCTCTTACTTGTACCAACTTTAAATAGGTGTAACAGGTCCAGTGACTTAATGTTTATACAGATATATGTGAAAAGAGAATCAACCCAATGTTTTTAGTTAGCTCTGAGACTTGTATCTCTTTCATGGGTGACAATGAGGTCCAAAAAGATCTGCCACATTCATAGATTAACTTGAGAAAAAATTCTATTCATAGTCTCTCTTTGCAGTAACTCATAACTTGTGTAAATACTTCCTTCTGAGTAACTTATGCATGGTTTTAACTCAAAGAGATTTTTTTTCTCTGAGAATTCAGGTTTTTGAAACACACAGGAATGTGAAAAGTAAAATGTTTGGTACTTTAAAAACCTGACCTTTTGACCTCAAATAACCCAAAACTGGGTAAATGGTATAATTAGTTAATTTGGCTGGAGCATAGTAAATAACACATGACAAAATGTGAAAGAAATTAACAATTAAAATATACAAAGAAGGGTTGACAGTTTGACATTAGAAGAAAAAAGGCACACAAAAGTTGTGCTGAACAAACAAAAAGACAGATGCTTTGTATATTTGTTCCAAATATAGTGCAAGAATATTAACAAACTGATAGCTACAGCTGTGAAAAAATGGTTGAAGATCATTCCTTTTCAGCACTGTAGTTTTTAGGTCATTTTATCATGGATATACTTCTATTCTAAGACTCCAAGAGCCCTGAAATAATTCAGATTCTATTTTAACTTTATGTTGTAGAAGTCAGGGCACTGGAAAAAAGCTTTTTCCTCACCTTTGAAAAATTGTTCAGGGAAAATTGTGAGGCAGGACTGGAGACAGCAGGCCAGTCAGAATCACCAGGAGGAAGGCAGGACAGTGGGGAAAAACGTTTGATTGGAAGACCTAAGAGAGAGTTGCCTTAGCGAAGTCATTGCAAAGCTAAAGTAGTCATTTGTTTGTTTTCTGGCAATTTAAGACCAGCTGTTTCTGTAATTGGAACTATTGTATTCTGAGGTCATCAGGAATTAAGAACTGTGAGGAAGAATATGGTTGCTCTGGAGAGTATTTTGTTTTGACTGTTATACCATCTGAGATGTACTATCATATTACTCAACCACATATGAGTTTGCAATACACCTATTTCATATACTTTAGGATGCAGTTAATTATCTAATGCAGACACATTCTACTGTACATATCTTTCCAGTGTGGAAATACTTGGATTCGGTTGTAAGACAGACATTATGGATCTGGCCTGAATTTCCCCAACATTTGGAGGTTTGTGAATGAAGATTTTGGCCGCCATCTGTATAAAGTGTTATGTATAATATAATCCAATCACAGTTTGTGTGCAGATATGGGCTTTTCTTTTAGTTCTGTGGTATTTAAATCCAGTGTTTTAATCTAGGCCAATCTCTGGAAATAATTTAGATACATACTATCAAGATATTTATCATTTTCATACCAAAAACTATAATCACTGTGCAGCACCATATTTTGAAAAAAAGTTAACCAGCCCCCTCTACCCATTTGACAAATCTGGTAAGCCCTGGATGAATGGGTTCTCCTAAGACAAACCCATGTTTGTGTTTATACCAGATATTTACTATCTGCCATTTCAACTATACATCCTTTCAGCTGATAGTTTGGATCAATAATGTCATATGAAATTGACATTTTGCAGAGGAAAGTGACATGCGTGAAACACCAAATAGAGGTTTCAGAATGGCATACATATTGGTAAGTGTCACTTACAATACCAGACATGTTTGATAAGATGAATACTGACACCAGCCCCAGGGGGACAATATATACAACCTATAATAGAAACACTGTACCTCAAGTCAGGAACATGGAAGATATCCTGACAGCACTAATGGCTTGACAGAAGACACAGCTCCACTGTTTGGCTTTTGACCTCTAAGAAAAATCTGTATCCCTAACTTTTAAACGTAGAGAATAAAAAGGATCTGTCAGAGTGGGATGATTCAGTCACCATTTCCTTCAGCATGACAAACTCCAAGGTGTAGCAGGACATGAGTATGTATATGTTCTTGGTTTTCCCTCCTCCTGCCCACCCCCCAGTTGGTATTTTGCATGATTATTTCCACTGAGCCTAACAAAAAGATTCCACATGCATCCAATGCTGGACATACTGACAGAGAGATTTTTTTAACATGACTTGTAGAGCAGAAATGTGGCATTCACAAGATGGCCTTCTAATGTGTGATATAAAGCCTTAGATATGGAGAATATGGAGAATCTCATGGAAAGAATGAGACCTAGTTAATGGCAAAGTGAATACAATACCTATTTGTGTCATTGAAAAGCACTCCTTCTCTCTCTTTTTTAATATCTTCATTGTAATTGAAATGGCCAATTTACAGAGAAGATAATACCTAAGAACTGAAAAGACAAATAACATTTACATAAATAACTAAATTAATTTCGACTGTAATTGTGGGATTTCTAATTAACTTTCAAATACTAACTGAGACATATTACAAATTTGACTTTCACATGAGAGTAGATATTTTAGTGCAATTGATTCAAACATTTTATTATACATAAAAATATAGCTTGACTATTACCCACATTGAGCTGTAAGACATGCTAACAGCTCAGGCAAAGAGAAAGATGGGGAAAAAAACAGAAATGAGGAACACAATGTAAAGCACAAAAGACATAATACAGAAGAACCAGACTACTCTCTCCACATCTCAAACTGCATACAACAGTCTAAATTCTCCATATGATATACTGCTGTTTTATTGGTGTAGTCAATAAACTCTTTTCATAAGGAAACATTCTTCCAACTTATCTATTAATGGAGTACTATGATTATATGAAGCAATCTTGGACACTTCTAAATAATCTTTAATCATTGGAATTGCTTCAACTTCTTCATCTTCTTAATAACAAGCTTTTGGCACAGAATAAAGCAATAGAGTTCCATTTTGGGGAAATTTAGCTCACAGTGGAAAAAAAGATGACATTTTGCCTCCCATAGAGCAAATTACAGTCATAAGAAAGATTTTTAAAAATAAAAACTGTTTAGGGATATCTTTCTACTAGAACTAGTCAAAAATATTCTATCAAAAGTTTTTTTTTAGTAGAAAATTGGTCTTTGGAAGAAATGATATTTTTTTAATGAAAAGTTTCCACTTCCCTTAGAAAGTTTCAATTTTTAATTGAAAAACTATATACCCAAATAGCAAAATATTTTGGCCAAAACCTGATATATTGAAATTTAGAAATGCTGCCTGGTAGCTCATGGGACTTGTGGTTTGTTTGCCTCAGGTCCTATTCTCCTTTATGTGCCAGGCTCCCCAGCCAGACATGTTTTGTGATGTACCATGGCCAGGGACTTTCATGATGCACTGGCTTTCTTCTCCAAGAAAGGAGAGTGTGGTGCATTATGGGAGATGTAGTTGGACCTGAGATCCATGCATGTAAGAGAGAATGGGAGGGAACAAGAAGAAGGCATTGTTAAATTAATTTATTTTGTTTTGGAGGTTTGACAAAATAGCTTGCTTCTGGGGTTCAGCCAAAATTCTCCAGTATCTGAATTTCTGCTGAAAAAACAAAAATTTCCATGGACTTTGTTTTCTCTAACCAACATTAATTTTTACACTATTGTACCTCTCTGTGTATGTGTCTAAAACTGTGATATTCACTTCTTAGTGAGACTTCAAAAAGAATAAGGCAGTGTGTAGAATCAAGGTAAGGACCATTCAACTGAGAAGTCCCAGAGAAAAGGTGCATGAGTGCCATCATGTGCATGGAGAAAAGGTGTGGATTATGCTATTTTTGACAGTGATAAAATGTAGGCTTCAGTTCAGTAGGGTACCTAACCCCATGAGTAGTCCCACTGACTTCAGACAACCTGGTGAAATTAGTGCCCAATGGAGAGAAATGAGGAATTTGGATATGACCGTGAATTCATGGATTAGTGAGGTCAGCTATTGAGCCTGCCTTGCTAGTATGAAAGCTTTCTCAACTATCCATTTGAGTTTCCCCTGCACAGAAGACACCCTTCTCTCAAGACCAAATATACAGGGTGTGGCTAAGGCATTCCTAGGCACTGTTAAACCCTGTCTGTGGGAACAGCCTTACTAGATACATCTACACTGCAAAAAACAAAATCTGCAGCACTAAGTCCTAGAGCCTGGGTCAACCTGATTTGGCTCCTGCTACAGGGCTATAAATAGCTGTGTAGATGTTCATGCTCAGGTTAGAACCTTGGATCTGAAACATGGCAAAGTGAGTGGGGTGTACATACTGTCCTTTGCTAGGTATAGTTTGCTCTCCAATCTGCTCCATGGCTTATTGCAGGAAAAGCATTTTAGCTTCATCCTCTTCCAGACCTTTTTTAGAGACACAATGCTCACTCATGGAAATAGGGATCCCTTGGCATAAGTGCTGGAGCTATAGGGGGCTGCCACTCACTCTGGTTTGAAGTTGTTTTTATTATATACTGGGTTTACAGTTTGGTTCAATGGCTTTTAGCACCCCCACTAAACAAACTGTCCCAGCTCCGCTGGCACCTTCCCACTCCAGAAACCTTCCCTCACCCTTCGCTTGCAGAATGTAGTACAAATGATTAATCTGAAACTAGATGCACTGAGATGATTTCCAAGAAAGCCCAGTAATTGGATGAAATAAGAATCCGGGTGGGAGGTCTGTACAAAACCATGATATTCCTGAAGGACATGATGAAGAAATCTATTCTAGCCATGAGAGAAATAATCAAGGAGGGAGAGAATAAAAGCTGAAAAACAGATTTCAGAAGGTTTTTTTAAACCGATTAACAGTAATTTTACAAATGCAAAATCAAGTAGAAAAAATTCCTTTCAGAATCAGTCCAGTGTTTATACTTGTCATAACAAGCTAATTCAGTTACAGAGTAAGTAGGGTTTTTTTGTTCTCTGTTAAAAGCTACCTGGAAATGAGGATCAATTTTATTTTATAAACCCACAATCATTCTATTTCTGGATTGTTAATCCTTCTTCAAGAGAAACAAAAAAGATTTCATAAAGATTAGAAGTGCGGTTTCTAGGAACTGGAGTGTTGGTTACTGTACCTCAACTTTGATGGACATGTCTGAATAAATCATGAGGATTCAGGGAATTTTACTGAAGTGCAAAGTAGGAGTGCAGAAGTACAGTTTGATAAGAAAGTTTAAAGATATGAAAAAATATTATTTGGGGGTACTGAGACTGACATGACCTTAAACTTTTGTACTCTTTTGTTTCTTAAGGATTTACTGGGCTTTATTGTGGTATTAATAGTGTTAAATGCAATAGAATTTTACTTTGTAATTTTGCTCTTTCTTATTTTTCACTTCTGAAAGATTTCAGGTAAATCGTTGAACTATTGCTGGTTCATGGGTAGTTGAACTTATATTACATTTTGGACCTTGCCATCAGAGTATCCCATGTATTATATTTTGCATGAAAATTATGGATAAAATATTGACCCCATTGAAAACGAAGTCTATTGACTTTACCAAGACCGTGACTTCACCCTGTTTTGTCTCTTTTTTTTTTTTTTTTGGGGGGGGGGATAAGAAGTAGCCATGAATTTTTGTTGTATTGTCTGTAGGGGTGACTTTGAGAATCTTTGGGGTTCATGTCACAGTTTTTAGTATAGTCTCGTTGCAGTTGGACACAATCCATAACATCAAATGAGTTACATTAAGGCCAAATTTGGCTATGGACCGAATTAAAAATTATTGGTTCTTAAAGCCTGCTCAGGGCTGGGGAGCTAAATTGAGTTTAAAGGGCAATGATTAATTGCTTTATGGTGTGCGTGAATTTTCCAATCATTTTGGCAAAAATTTCCAAACTCAAGTGCATAATTTTAGGCATTTAAATCCATTTTTGTGTTCCTTAATAATGCAGCTACCAACACAGTTGCCCAGCACCTCTGAAAGTCAAGCCAACTTTATTGGTGCCTACATATGGATTTATGTGTCATTCAGTAGTGACCCACAACTTAAAAGTTTAGTTTCTGTCTCTCTTTGTCTGATTGGAACAAAGTACATAGAAGTATAAGCTTACTTACAATTTTTCACTTCTAGCTACCATTTTACTCATTGAAATTGCATGAAATATATTTCATGAGAGCAGAATTATCAATACTATATGCTCAAAAATCATGAGTCATCCCCTCCTCCCAAATAATCAGATTGGCTTAAAATCAGGAGATTTTTAAAAACATACTTGAGATTCTATTTAGTTGCTTTCTGGTTTTTCAGTCTTTAGGATGTGTGCATGGCATGTTATCAATCTTTTCTCAGCACCTATAAAGGTTGAAAAGTTACTTTTATTTTGAATGAAAGCTGAAATTCTTATATAAACACATGCTTCTAGGTGCTGGGGCTTCAGGAAAACATCTGATATCATGAGACATGTGGTAAAACTGTGAGAGTTGCCGATGCTGGCTACGTCTACACTTAAAGCTGGAGGTGAAGTTTCCAGCTCGAGGAGGCATATATATAAATTCTGTCTGAGGTAATGCATTAAAAATAGAGTGTAGCCATGACAGAGGAAGGGGTAGCTGCCCCAAATACATACCTAGATCATAGGATCGTAATTGGTGAGTTCCACTTTCCAGTTTGAAGTGTAAATATACACTTTGAGATAACACAAAAATTGACTTGAATCATTCCTATAATGCAAAAGAACAAGAGTCCTGTGGCACCTTAAAGACTAACAAATTTATCTGGGCATAAGCTTTCATGGGCAGAAACCCACTTCATCAGATGCATGAACAAAGGGTCTCGTTTTTTGGCTAAAAACGGACTAACACGGCTACTCCTCTGGAATTCTTATAAGAAACTTTTATGTTGTAGGTTTTCAGGGTATTCTCCTTAGTCTTTTCTTTGCTCTTATGCATACTGTGGGTACATGTGCCCTCAGAATCCATGACGTGAATGTGTCCCAGCCCTAAAAGATTCAGGAAGGGGTTAAACTCCTTCACTGAGCAGAAAGAAGGCTGGCCCTCAAAGACTGCTAGACCTGATGGAAAGAGCTTTAAGCAACCATGGCTTCTTAAATTCCTGGAAATTGGAATGGACTGCTGTACCTCTTCACTGATGGGAAGCTATAAAAAGGTAACATGGGAAGTGCTCCTAACAGCAAAAATAACAGCTTTCTACTAGTCTTTGTTTCAGAAGTCCCCAAGTCCAGACTAGGGAAAGGAAGGGAGTAACTGGAGGAATTAATTCCTTGTCCTTAATTGGAGGACAGGGAGGTTGCTAGAGACAGTTTCTGTTTGTTTATAGGCATTTGAACTTCATAAAGTGAAACTGCTCTTTGTTTATTTTATTTCCTTTGAACAGGTGTAGGCAAAGGATCCATCCCTGGCTGTTTTATTTTCCTAAGGCTGATAATAGAATGTTTGTTTTCCTTTCTCTCTCTTGTATTTGGACCTCTCTTGAAGGGTCTGGGACCCCCAGTTCCTCTGTGAGGTGGCTGGCAATGTTGCTGCCCCTGGAAATTTGTGTTTCTTAATCTACTCATAAGTCCTTATCTCAGGACAAGGATTCTTTCATTTGTTACATTTACAAATACCTGGGGTGAAAATCTGCCATCAGTTGGTGTGTGGGCAGCTGCTGCAATGGGAGCTGCTTGTGTTCATCCGAGGCAGAATTTGGCCTTATATATTTACTGTTGTACTGAAGAGCTGGTCCTGCATCGCATAGGAGGTGGGCTAATGAGTGAGGATTTCTAAAAATGTATTGGAACTGGCTCCCCCATTCTGTAAGATGGTTTCTTAATTGTGTTTTCAATATGAAACTCACTGCCTTTGTTAATTGATTGGAAGAAACGACTTATTGCAGCATGCTGGTAGAGGAAGCGTGCAAGAAACAAGAAGGAATACCAGATAAGGGTACATGAGCATTGGAGGAAGATAATGTATCTGATCAATAAAACCCAAGGAAATGTATCCATCTATTTATCTAGATACCATGCTCACCTGCAGCCAAGGCTTTTCCCCCCCATTTGTAGCTACCAAACCCCATTAAAAAGCTATTCCATTTAAAAATAAACCAGTATTTACCACTTTTGTGACGTGTGAAGATGTTCAAACATTCAGGCTCTCTGTTCTTTATTCAACATCTTTATTCAGCTTGACTAAAAATAAAGCTATGAAGAGGCCACAGAAAAAAAATAAAAAACAATTTATTTTATGTAATATATCATACAAAAGGCATGGATGAAATTGTAGTTTTCTGCCTAAAATGTCTCTTGGTAGCAAGTCTATTGTTATCTTTTCCATAACCCCTCATAATGCAGTAAAGTCATCTGGTATCTATATGTGGGTTAGATACTAGCAAGGAATAAAAATGAGACAAATAAATTGAATAAAACTTACCCAGTATCACTTGTAGCTAATCTCTTCTTTCCATAACAAAATGGCCTCATTCTGTCAATTGCAGCCTTTCTTAGCCTACCGTCAAACACACTGAATTTTATTGTTGCTTTCATAGTGTTCCTTAATGCATCCTTTCCTATTACAGAGCTGTATTGAGGGGTCTAATCTGATCTCTTGCTATTTTGATCTCTTCTGAGAAATGTGCAATGATGGTTCATTTTATGGAAATAATAAAAATGGAAATGCTGCTGCGATTTGTAATCTGCTTTCAAGTAAGTATTTTATTACAAGTTATCATTTTCCTCCAATTTTTAGGTATCCAGGCACTGTAACATCTGTTCAAAATATCTATTTGGCAAAAGGATCAATTTGCCAAAACATCTTTTTATGACATTCTGGGGGATCTGAAACGTTATTCAACAATACATTGTGTGAGCCCAAGCTTGTATTTTATTAGGAGACTCTTAGTCTTCACCAGAAGGGAACATTTGACATGCATCCAAATGGTACTTAAACAATGGACAATGCCATTGAAACAGTATCTTCTCTACCATCTGTTGAATTTAAAAATTGGTGTACCTTTTTATTTTCATTTTACATTTTCAAGTATGTACACATTCCAGGTTAGCATAACAGTTCTACTGTGAGAACCATTTTACTGGAGTCATGCAAAGGACATCATTATTTCTTTCTTGTCTCATCTTTGCTATAAAATTAAATGGAACATGCAAATAATCTCACAACAGGTCATTTCTATATGACAGACAAATAAACAAGAATTGGTCCTAACATTTGCTCCCAGATGTAAATTGAACCTGAACAGAACTATTGTTGAGGTCTGAAACTGTTTAAAAGTAAAATAAATATATAAAAACTAAATTTAAATATTATAATATGTTCTAACACCTTGTGAACTTTTAGCATTTGCGGGTGGGTGAAAGAAATATCTCACACTGCTTCAAGCTCTGGCATCAGCACTTCTTATCAATACCACTAGCTAAAGCAACGAACCAATATGGGGATATCCATAAATTATGTAACACATTTTTGTACTTGTAAGGATCCACCCACCCCTTGTAAGACTGAAAAAACATGCAGAATTTACAACCCTCCCATCCAGCCCTGATGTGTTACATAACACTGGACAACAAATTTTTTTGAAAGTGTTGCTTCTTCAGAATTTTTTTTTGATTATGCTAGACTGCTTGAAGCTGAACACAAATATAATTTCAGACTACTTGTGTCACGTAGGAATTTGGAGAAACAGTAAATTGACTTTTATTGAATGTAATACGTTTAAGTGCATAACGGTGCAGACTCTGCAATAGTTCAACTGAGTTAAAAATGTTTTGTTGATGATTTTCATTTGTGCCCAGTGTCTGAGGCTTCTTTTAAGTGTCCAACAATAATCGGCCAGCATTGATGGATTCCAGTTGCCCTGATACCATTTTTCCATGATCACAATGCCCTGGTGAAACCTTTCACCATGCTCGTCACTGACTGCACCAAGATTTGCAGGAAAGAAGTCTAAATGCGAATGCAGAAAATGAATCTTTAGTATCATGTTGCACTTCATGGTTTTGTATGCTTGAAGCATGTTGTCAACTAGCTGCATGTAGTTTGGTGCTCTGTAGTTGCCAAGAAAATATTCAACAACATCCTTGAATGCCTTCCATGCGATTTTCTCCGGCCCTACTAGAAGTTCTTTGAACTGCCTGTCATTGATGACCTGTTTGATTTGTGGACCAACAAAAATGCCTTCATTAATCTTGGCATCAGTTATTCCGGGAAACATCTGTCTCAAATATCAAAATCCTTCATCTTCCCTGTTCATCGCTTTCACAAAATTTTTCATCAGTCTGAGTTTTATGTGAAGAGGAGGCAAAAATATCTTTGTCGGGTCTACAGGTGGTTTATGTGCCACACTTTATGTGCCCTGGAACCAACTGCTTATGGAGTGGCCAGTCTTTTTTAATATAATGAGACTCTTTAGCACGGCTGTCCCATTCGCAAATGAAACAACAGTACTTGGTGCATCCGAGCTGCATTCCCAGTAGCAGCGTGACTACTTTCAGATCACCACAGATGTTCCAGTTGTAGTTGCTGTACTGTCTGTGTTTTAACAAAACTTCCGTATTTCCGTAGGTTTCTTTCATGTGTACTGCATAGCCGATTGGTATTGAAGGATGGACATTGCTGTTGTGTAACAACACAGCTTTCAGGCTTAACACTGATGAAGCAATAAAAAGACGCCATTGTTTTGGGTCTTGCTGGCAACCCAAAGCAGTAAAGAGCCCATCAATGTCAGTGCAGAACCACAGATTATCAGCCTGACCAAAGAATTGTGTCAAATCTTCTTGGCGGCTGTAAAAGACAGAAATTTTCATGCCTGGTGACAGCAGACCCCATCCTTGCAGTCTTGAACCCAGTAATTCTGCTTTTGCCTTTGACAAACCCAAGTCCCTGACCAGGTCATTTACCCCAGATTGAGTTATCAGATGAGGCTCACTCGACGTAAATGTTCAAAATCTGGATCAGTGTCATTTTCCATTCCTGGCTCATGCATAATGGCATCTTCGTCTGCCTCCTCTATGCTCCATGTCTCTCGTGGCTTCGGTACTGGAAGACTGTTATAGTGCGGCACAGCTCTCATGGCTGAAGGGAGATTGGGGTATTCAGTGGATTTCTTGTTTTTAGCAGAGAACCCAGAGACATTGGTCAGACAGAAGTAACAGTCTGTCACATGATCCTTCTGCTCTCACCATATCATTGGGACAGCAAACGGCATTGACTTCCAAGTACCTCTGAGCCAAACTCTAAGATCAACAGCTCATGTTGCACAACAAATGTGAGGAGCCCAGGCTGATCACCAATTTTAGAGCCAAAGTATAGCTCATACACTTTCTTAATACTTGCAGTCATGCTCCCTCTTTGAGGTTTAAGTGTATATTCGTCACAAATGTAACAGAACGTATCGCGGCTGTTGCGTCATTGGTGAGACATTTTGCTATCACGAATCCTCCTGAAAATACAATTGCTTTATTATTGTGAGTACACACAATATGCTATGTACATAGAGCATGCGCATCAATATGAATGCAAACTGATATAAACGCAATGCATAGAACTATGTGTGCAAAATGCTTGTATAGCCTTTCTAAAACCTGTCCTGCCAGCATCTGCCCTGCCTAAGACTTAGCATTCCCGTTGTGTGGCCTGCCGTAGGTGCAGTGTCATGCATGCCCAGGCATGCTTGGACACAAGATAGAAAACTTTTCAGCTTATACTGTGGGCAACATTTTAATAGACTTAAATTATGAATTGAAATAACATATAGACAATTTTAAAAAAATGGTATGTGATAGGGAAATTTCATGGTGATTTTCATAATCAGCAGCCCAAAATCCATAAGATACACCCAAAAGTATTCAGGAAGCAAAATCTCTGTTGTCTAGTGTAATTTTATGGGTGCTTCCATTAAAAGCAATTGGTTTTAAGAAATGCATCTTTTGTGAACAGCCAGAGCTAAGAAAATTCAGAATCTCTTAGATAGCAAGAGTCCATAATAGAGTTGTCCAGGAAAATAAAGTAATATCTGTTCCATGGGAAATGTTGCTATTTTAAAATTTTATTTCATTTGAAATCAGGATGCAAGTCAAAATTTTGAGTTTTTTCACAAAACTGAAATTTTGAAAAAAAATTCTTTTGGAAACATTTTTTTCCATTTTGACACTTTTTATATATTGAAACAAAATGTTTTGAACTTTTCTGACCTGGAACAGGAAGTTCACCAGTGGCCATTTTTATTTGACTGTTCACTGAATTTTGTTAGAGCACGAAAGGATGAGAGAAGGTTGGTGGTTAGGTAGTGATGGTAGCACTGATTTTTTGACATTAATGTATAAATAAATAAAACAGGAACACCTTAGGATGGAAGATGGGGGAGGAGGCTGGATGGGAGTGAGGTGGAGAAGGTAAAGGAAGGAGTCCCCTGCTGTTCCCTGAGGCACCTTTTGCCCCATAGGAGCACTTTGCAATGGTCATGGTGCAGCTAATTCTGGTTGCTTGCCAGCCACAAACGCATAGAGATGAATTTGGCCCCAACAGAGAAGGAGGCACCAGAATTGGTGAGGTATGGAGGCTCCAGTGACCCCCATCCCAGAGCCCCCAACCTCACCAAAATCTTCCCAGTGCTCCCCTTTAGGATCCACCTAAACACACTATTCACTGTAGGTTCTTCACTGAAACCAATGCCAGAGCAGATGAGAGAAAAAAATCTCTGTGTAGAATTATTCTCTGAGAAGCAGACACAGAAAGATGAACAAACTTATTGGCATACCACGCTGTCTGCAGAAGCAGTTGCTCTTTCCATATTAGTTGGAGCAAAGCAAGTAAAGGGGCAGAGACAGTGGAAAAAATTTATAGTGTGGATGCTGAAAGCCGTTCAACAAAACTGTGAAACCCCAGTTGCTACTATTACTTTAAACCAGGGGGTACTGCTGCTGCACCCCCAATATGCCTAGTTCCAGTATCCCTGTTAAGTGGGGGGAGAAGGTATGTCTCATCACACAACTCTCAATTTCTTGTCCATCCCCAAGGGGACACAATAAAGCTCATAAATATTCTCAGCTGTGTCCTCCTCCACATCTTCACCGGCCATGATCTCAGTGTCTTCCAGCAGGTTGCTGTCATCTGTCACAATGCACTAAAGAGATGCTTTGAATATGCTCTTGATGGTGGGCAGCACAGGTGGGTGACAGCCACCTGATGTAACTCTAGCCACACATACTTTGTCAGCTGCCAATAACAAAAATGGTCTGAGTCAGTGGGCACCACCATTGTATCTTGAAAATATCATTCCACCATCCTTTCTGTTGCTGCTGCAGCACTCTCCTCCTCAAGATGGAAAGAGGCTATGCAGACCAGTCCAAAGTCCTCCACACTGTGCCAAAAGTACTGTGGCTGACTCCGTCAGCACCCACAGTGGCACTCCCCTCCTGCTGCCACATCTGCTATTGTGTTTCTTCCTGGTAGTGAGCGTGTCTTGAATAATCATAGGCAATGACTTAAGCCACTGCATCTTTGTCTGCTTTTCAATGGACTACGTCTTCCTCCTCACACTTTTCTGAGATTAAGGAAGCCATGATACTTTTCAAATGGGGATCTTGCTATGTTGCCATCTAACAGTTTTCCTGCTCCTTGATGCCTTGGAGATGGCAATTTCCCAGAAGAATAGGCAGCATAATTCCAGCCAGGATTCACCTCCAGTGCTCTTGCTCTTCATGTGTGTCAGTTCTTTCTCCAGCAGGCACAGAAAGATCATTTTATTTGACTGAACCTCACTGGCCATTTTTGTGATCTCATCAGAGTACCATAAGACATTAGTTAGCTTTTTCTTGCGTGGCCACTAGGTGGGTACAATTTGGCCCATGCTTGCACGGGCCCATTGACCTAAAATACTACCACTGCATTTCTCTGCTTGGACAGATGCCCCAGTTGGTGGCAAAAGGTTCCAACTTGTGACCACCTTCTGTTTCACGAGGTGACATGGCATTCAAACGACTCCCGCAGATCTCTAAGATTGCAGCATACTACACAGGAATGGCTGAAGTTGTCACAGAGCTTCCTGGCAATTGTCGGCAGTTTCTGCGCATTTGCATACCATGCCAGAAATTCTCTCAACCACATGCAGTGAGCAAGGCCAGGGACATTCAGGAAGAGATCATTGTGTACTGCCTTTGTGATGTGTAGTCCATTATCTGTTGCCACAAACCTAACTCTTTGCCACTCTTGCATGGTAGCATGCAAGTTCACGCAAAATGTTGCTGAAGGTGCGTTGTCTTTCATGCTGTCACTGGAGGGTGTACAAGTTGCCAGTGATACTGGTAGTCATTCTGGGGGGGCTGAAACAGATATGTAGTCAGTTGTCTGGCCTCTGCTCCACAGGTTACCTTGTATGGCAATTCTCAGAGCAGCACTCACATCTGGCAACAGATTTTTAATAAAATAAGAGCAGCTAGGGATCTGCCACCAGAGGGCAGCTGCAGCTGTGCAGTATTTGATGCCCTTAGCTTCCACCAGGGCGAAAGGCAGCATGTCCAAGGCCAGTATTCTTGCTCATTCTGTGGCCAGTTTCACGGCACGAGGGTGGTTGAGGTCATATTTTTTTCCTATCTCTTGAACCCACTCTGCCACTGTCTGTTGAATGTTACGGCTGGACTTAGATGATAAAGCCATGGACAGCATTGCTGGTTCAACTTCCGTTCTTTAGTAGAGCCAGTGACTGGCTAACCTGATGTGGGAGGTGTAGTCTGTGAGGGTGTTCAATGTGTTTCCAGCCTTTTGGGATCACAGATCAAGCCGTCTCTGTGTCTGCAAAGCTGGCAAATGGCATTGGTACTGTCTCCAACATGAAGCGTGAAATGTTGCCAAATCCAGAAGAGTGTCTGTTTAATGTGCTTTGTGAGATAGTAGTTGGGGATGGTTGAGGCAGAGTGAAATTTAGTGCAGGAGCACTACCATCCCCCTAGTGTTCCCACTACAGACATGTCCAGTAGACATGGAGGCAATGCCCTTCCCCCACCTGGGACCTGTTCCTCTAACGTCCACATCCATTCAGAACTGAAGTAGTGGTGGGGCAAAGGTTTCCAGTGAGCTGATGGCCTCTGACCCATAACTTGCTGCTGTGGCTAGAAGAGAAGCAACCTCATGTGATGCTGGAGTAACTGGAGATGTGCTGACCTCTAAGTCTTGCACTGTGACTAGTCAATTGTGCCCCCAGGACATATTCCTCTCCAGAGGAGCTGTCTGCCTCAGGCAAATTAGATTCTGCCACCTCCTCCTCATAGATGTTAAGGTCAGAAGGGGCCATCATGATAATCTAGTTTGAACTCCTGCACGTTACAGGCCACCCATCCACTCCTGGAATAGACCCCTAACCTCTGGTTGAGTTACCGAAGTCTTCAAATCATGGTTTAAGGTCTGCAAGTCACAGAGAATTCACCATTTACACTAGTTTACACCTGCAAGTGACCAGTGACCCACGTTGCAGAGCCCCTAGGATCTCAGCCAATCTGACAGGGGAAAATTCTTTCCTGTTCATAATGGAATTCTGGTCCCTCTCCCTTCATTTCCTTGGCTTCATGCTGCAAAACTCACAGGGCAGGTTTTCCAATGAACCGGCCAAACTTCCAGAAATGGTTTTAATTTTTCTCACCCTACATGACTCTGTAGAAGAACACCGTTCCCATGCTGCCTTGCATTGGGGTCTGCTAATTCCACTGATATAGGTCAGGGGCTTTGGGAAAGATTCAAGTGCAAGTTCATTGCCATATATATATGTGAGGGATTCTGACAACTGTTGCTTTAAATTCCTTGTTCATCTTGCAGAATGGAGGAGGGGCAGGTAGGATTTTTGAGTTTAAGTCGATGAATAATTACTGCCTCACAGTTTGGAACTGATACCAACAGAGTGCCCAGAACAGCTGTGAGGTGGTGAGACAGACTCTACCTGCTAATTTGCTGGTTGAATCCTCTCGTGATTCCCATCTTGAGCTGTTTCTTTAATCAGTCTGTTCTGAAGGCTCAGCTTCAAGGGCCAAACATATAGTGACACTGTGATTTCAAGTGGCTCAGCTGAACCAATCTGAAACACTGTGCACATGTCCAGTGAAAGAGCATACAGGGGAACCTGTGACAGACTGTAGGAAATGGAATTTGTTCAGCATGAAGGCAGAATGAAATGGGAAATCAGAACAAAATGCTAAAATTGGATAAAACAAATGCTAAAGTTAAAACAAAATCGAATGTTTACTTTTTTTGTCACATTGTTCTGAATTTTGTTCAGCAAATGTTTTGTCAAATTCTACATGCTTCTGGGAAACATTTCTGTTTCCACAAATCAGCATGTCAAAGATTTTGCCAAGAAATTTCCAACCAGTTTTGGTACCTAGTTCAAGTTTTGGTAATCACATATTGGTTTTATAGGTCTTCTTTGCAGCAGCCAATTTTGCTTGCAAAATCTATTTGTCTGACATGAGCAGTAATCTTTCCTGGGTCAGAGCCATCATTTTTCTGCAATATCTAATCTTTCTTTCTCTCTGTCTTTCTTTCTTAAAGTAAAATTCTACCCTTATGGTTGCAAAAATTACATTCCAGATGTGAAGAGAGTGTCACTAAGTCAGTGCTGTGTTCCCAAGTCTTCAGAAAGACTGTTCCAGTGCTTCTCCTGTTGCTCAATGCTTTTTCAGTCTGCATCTGAATGAAAACTGGCCAGTCTTATCTATTTCCACTGCTGCTGCTCAGAATCACGATCGATTTCACTCTCCTCTTACTTGAAATACTAATACTGTTAACAGAAAAGTCAGTAGAGCTAATCACTAGAGAGAAGGACTCAGGAATGGGAGAGAGGTAAACTAGTATAGACACTGTGCACACAGAAAGCTGTGCAAGTGAGGGCAGAGTGGCAGCGACACATACCCCAATCGCAGCACTCAGGAAGTTTTGGAGACATAGAGGAGTGGAAATCCTTCCCTCTGAGTATGAGGAATGAGCAGATCCAGCCCAGTGGGTCTTCACCCACCATTGCCAGGTCTCATACATGGGTCTTCTTTGGTTTATTTGTGGTTTGCTCCTATGGTCCCCATCAGAAGTGGCAGCATTTCACTCATGTATGAAGCGATTCCTGTGTACTTCCAGTATACTGTGCATAATTTGTAAAGTGCTTTGGGATGACCAGCATTATTACAAAGTTATTTTTAAAATTGTGTATTTTCTTCTTCTGTCTCCCAGGCCTCATAAATTTTCCTTCCTGGTTAGAAAATAAGGTGAAACATACTTAGGTCATCTCTGAAACCTGCTTTTCACCAAAGGAAAATATTTACTCCTAAAAGTTTCACATTTCCATAAATCTGTCAGAAATATAATTGATGTTTTCTTGCAAATAGGACAATTTTTTTAAAACCACAGTTCTGTGGGAGACATTTCATTCTTGATCTTACCATTTTCATTTCTCAGGTTATCTGGACATGGCTGGGGCTGGAAAAGTCATGAACTGACAATCTCTGGTCCAGATTCTTCAGTCCCTTAAGGCTGCTTTGTGCTGTCCTGGTGGTACAAAGCACCTTTAACCCCATTTTAAGTAGCTAGTGGAGGATTCTTCCAGCATAGTGAAATCCTCCAGTGATGCAGGATCAGCATAATAGCTGTTATGCATCACTTGTCCCTCACCCTCAGTTTAGGGGATCTAGCAAAAGGAAAAAGGGCATGCCAAATGCCACTGCTCCTACGTGAGCCCACATGTTAAAGGCCTTCTGGTCCATTAGCTTCTACTGTGCAGCCTGTAGCCTTCAGAGAATCTGTCCTGTGTCCTGTCTCCAGGTGAGAGGGCAAGGGGCCAGATTTCCAAGTGCTTACACACACAATCAGAGCTAGATTTTCAAAAGAGTTGAACTCCCTTTTAGGCGCCTAAATAAGAGCCAGATTTTGAAAAGTGTTCAGCCCCAAGCAGCAACTCTTGTAAGATGTCCAGAAAGAACTGAACATTTTCATAAAAACAGCCAATTACTTTGATGCCTGATTGGGAGCTGAGATCTTTTGAAAATCTGGCCTATAGTGCACATCACAGTTTTACAACCTCTAGCATCAGAATGAATAATGAAACTTTGGGTACAATGGTTTACAGTCATCCCACTGAGAATGCACTCTTATCTCTAGATTTCCATCTCTATTACTAGTATCTGAGCACAACCTCAGAACTTCACTCTACTACTATTCCCATTTTGGAGGCAGGGAGCTGAGGTACAGAAAGACTAAGTGACTAGCCAAGGTCCATGATGGAGCAAGGAATTCAACCTTGCTCTCCCACATCCCAGGTCAGTGTGACTAGACCTTATTTCTTCTCTTTATATTAGACATGAAACAGTCTCCTAGGTAGGGCTAGAGGAGAACCAAAAATGTCCTGTTCAAAGAGTATATATAATAAATTTGAATACTGTTTTCATCAGATTTATAGAAAGTGTTCTCAGTAAAAACAACTTATTGAGTAATAACTGAGAACACATTAAAATCCATTTTAAGTTTGAACTGACCCATGTTTTTTCCATATGCATGGAAAAGAATGACTTTTCCAGTATTAATGGGACTCCAAATTGACACTGACATTTTAGTGTATCAAATTTAGCTCTTTTTGCTCCAATGTCTTATGTAAATGGCTGTGCAGACTTTTTTGAAATCTAGTGTTGTACAAAATGTCACAGAACTGATTCTGTTAAAGCTCTACTTTTTTATTTTGAAAGGGCTATAATAGTAATAAATGTACAGTAACTCTTTGTAGACCTAGAGATAAGTAAAAGTCATAAACTTTTCCTGTGTCAAAGCCCAGATTCGCAGGCATTTATAGAGGTTATTTCTTCTGTCTTTACTCAGACTAAGCAGCATCAATGATTTCATTGGTAGTTTGGCTTGAGTGAAGAATGCAGAATAAAGGTATGGAGACTCTGATCCAAACTTAAGTCAATTGAAGTCTTTCCATTGACTTGAATGGATTTTGGTTTGGGTCATTAGAAGAGGATACTAGCCTTTTGGTTAAGGCATGAGGCAGGAGCTCAGGAGATCTGGGTTCAATTCACAACATCCACCGACTTTCTGTGACCTTGGGTAATTTGCCTGCTCTCTCTGTATGCCTTAATTGTCCATCTGTAATATGAGGACAATAAGTCTTCCTTTCCCTGGCTTGTCTATTTATGCTTTCAGCTGTACAGTACTAAGACTGCCCCTTGCCATGTATTTGTACAGTATCTAGCCCACAGGGGCCTGGATCTCAATTTTGGTACTATGGTTACCACAATTGGGTTTTCTTTACCACTATTTACCACTATGTGGGTTTTATTTATCACCCACCTTTGTTCAACCTAATCTAGGAATATTGACAAATGTGTAGTCTGCCAACACTTCAAATTTTCTATGTAGTATTACTTCATCTTTAATCAGTATTATTGCTAGTCATTTTGTTCCCTTTACTAGTGACACAATCAGTTTATTACTGCGTGTCTCTGAGCTTTATGAAGAAACACAACTTAGAATCAGATTAATCAAATACATTTTGCAAAAATTAAATTACATTAAAAGAGTTACTAGAAACACTATAGAAGCACCAATGGTGACTACAGATTGAGAGAAGCATCTTTTTCAGAAGATTGCATGGCCTCTTTAACAGAAATAAGCATGCTTGTATACACAGATGTCTATTACGAAAGTGAAAACTACCTCTTTACATTTTCTGTTTCTGTTTTCGTTATTGACAAATGGGAGGGTACACATTTTTTCTCTTGCCTCCCCTTCCTTACTCTGTCACCACCTCTTTGAGGCAACTTGAGGAGGAAAGGGAAAGGTGAAAGAGACCACCATAAAAAGAAACTAAAAACTGATAGGTAAAGTTAAAAATTGCTTAATAGAAATTGTATGTTACATATTATACTTCCTCTTCCCTTTTTGTCATTGTTCTGTCTGAAGCTCAAT
This sequence comes from Mesoclemmys tuberculata, assembly GCA_007922155.1. Classification (NCBI taxonomy): domain Eukaryota; kingdom Metazoa; phylum Chordata; order Testudines; family Chelidae; genus Mesoclemmys; species Mesoclemmys tuberculata. The sequence goes on from ML675610.1 coordinate 64,587,256, forward strand.
AGCAAGTACTAAACTAAAAATACTTAATAATAAATACATGCGATAAAGAAAGTGTAATTTTATTGCTAGTGGGGAGAGTTCTGATTATTCATTTGCCTGGTACATACACACATGCATGCACACAGAGCAATCTCTGAAATTTCAGGTCTTGCTAGGACATGTGAACCATGCTTTTCAGACATTGCTGAAAGAATTTAATTATTCCCAGTAGAATTTTGTTGCTGTTGGTAATGCTGGACCTTCAGGATTCCATGGTTACTTGGCTTCTCCAGTCTTTGCTTAGCCTCTATTCCTTCCTCATGACTCTCCATAGTTGGGGGATAAAGGTGCCTTTTTCACTTGTGCTTTCTCATCTATCTGGAACTTTCACCCTCTTGGGCATATTGAGTTAATTCTCCTTTTTAAATATCCAGTTAGGTGGGGGTTATTTTTTGTTTTGGTTTGTTTTTCTCCCCCTTAATTTCCATGATGTCATCCCTTTATTCAGCTTTTTTGATATTGGGTAAAATAAGGTGTGTTGAACTGATCTTCCCAGAGTTTGATAGGGCTGGTTACTTCTGGAGGAACATTACCTCCTCCATCCCTGTGCCTTGAAGTTTGACACACTGATTGCTGTTGGGGGGGGGGCTATTTCCCTTGGAACACAGAATACCAGTTGTGACTGGAGAAGACAATTTTGTTTTCATGTCATTTAGCTTTAAACTAATACAAAAAAATCCTCTAGTTCCAACTGCATTAGTCTGGTATTTTTAGATAAAGCCTACTGTGTTGGCAGATGGTAAACATTAAATTTACAGCTACTGGATTTTACATCCAGGAAATAGTTCATACAGGATCTGCAGGCTATATTAAGTTCTGATCTTGCAAATACTGGTATACGTGAGTACATCCACTGATTTAAGGGGACCTACTCACATGTGCAAAGTTATTCAGATGTATAAATGTTTTTTAAAATTGAATCATTAGAGCCTACCTGCCTAAAAAAACATGTTGTCTTAAGCCATGGTAGCTTAGTACAGTTAGAATAATTTCTTCTTTCAGCATTTTCCTTTCATTTACCACAGCATGGCTGTGAACTTTCCGGTGAGTCAGTGTTTTGGGTTTTTTGTTGTTGTTGTTTTGTTTTGTTTTGTTTCAATTTGATTTCTCCTGGCAATTTCTTCTTTATAAACACCTTAAAGTGTTTTCTATATAGGCAAACACATGCATATGCCATTGTGGACTACTTGGTTAAAAAGATATATTATGTTGCTCTGTGTTTTTACCTTAGAATTTCATAACAAGATACTGTTATTTTTCTGTTGTTCATTTCATGGCATGTGTTTATATCCTTTGCCCCACTACAATGGCTTAGCTAAAATCCTACTTAAGATGCAGATTTGAACTGCATGTTCTTATTCAGTGGTTCACATCTGTGGTTTGGTCAGTTATAGTTTTCAGGATTTCATATTGTATGAAAGAAATTTTGGTGTTGATTCTTGTTTCTCAGATTTTGTTTTGAGGAAGCCCCATTCATATGCAGAATACGTTTAGTTTGTTTCACATCTTGTGGCTGAGTTGATTAGGAGAGAATACAAACACAAATGTTCACATCACAGTGGTAGACTATGTGGATTTTCACCTCCTGTATTTGTTGTTACTTAATATGACTTTTTTTTTTGCTTTAAAAAGTAACTTAATTTTTTTAATTAGATAGGCTATAAATGATGACTATCTGAAACAAAAAGGTTTTTTAATGTATTTTTAATGTATTCCTTAATGCATTTTAGCAATGATTTACTTTGTATGAATTCAAAAGCCATCATATTAAAGTAATAATATTCTGTAATCATGAATGTCACAAGTTGCATAAACCCCTACAAGTTACAATCTTCTGCCACGTGCAAGGCTGGGATACCTGTAAAATAAATAAATGTAGCTACAGGAAAACTCATAGGCCCAGCAAAATCACAAATTGCAAGTTTTTCACACTACTTTAGTTTTGTTTTGTTTTTCGTTTGAAGAGGAGGTGCAACTGTTTCATGTTGTTGAAATATACATGAAAGCAGATGCATCTCTACTATTCTTAAAGATGCTCTGAGAGGCTCACCTTCCTCCGAAAGTGTTGATTTAATGCCATAGAGAAGACCAGCTGAATGGCTGTCTTAATACCAACTGCATAGAATGAGATGAACGGTTAGATTGTTCCCTGCACACTCAGCGGGTGGCACAAGGAGCTCTCTCTTTGTGCCTTAAACAGCAGCAATTCACAGTCACAGTCATTGTGCTCCCCTGCTTCCGTTGAGAAGAATGGGATTCAGGAAGCAGCACTGAATATCTCCCAGTGCCTAGTCCCCAAAATAGCAGTTATTGGTGTTTATGGAAACAAGAATATTTACCAGGAAAGGTGTGGATACAAAAGAAAGGAGCCAAATTCTAATGTACAAACATCATGGAAAGAAGAAGTATAATTCTCTTCCTTACAGGAAAAGAAGTTTCCAGGGGTTCACAGACTTAAATCTTTACTGAAAGAACTGATTATAATGAGTGGTTTCATGGGATAACATTTGGCTTTGTTGAGTCTATTTAATTCTGGCTCTAACCGAGGCTATGTCTACACTAACGGCAGCAAATTTGCCACCATCAGATCGACTTATCTGAATTCACTGAGCAGTCAGTGAAGACCCGCTCAGTCGATCCAGAAGTCGAAGTACAAAGACCACCTCCTCAAGTGGTGTAGTGCTGCATCGACGGGAACGCAGTTTCCTTTGTCACCATGCAGTGAAGACGGCGTGCAGAAGGGAAGCACAGAAGTCGACGGAAGTTAACGCAAGTTTTTTCCTTGTGTACTTTATGTAACTCCAGTCGACTGACACCGAATCTCTGAGGTAAGTGTAGTCACGGCCCGAGTGTTAACAGTCCACTCCAACAAACGCTTTGTAATTTCATGGTTAGCTATGCTATTCACCTCCCCTTGAAAAAATTGTGGGCCATCTTTCATGGGTGTGGAGATGAGACAGCCACTCTCTTGACCAACACAGCAGGGATTAAACTGGGGGCTTTCAGTGCTAAAAATGTGAGCTGCTACAGTTTGAACTAAAGAGTTCTATACGTGGGTGCCATGCCAGCTCCACTGATTGACACAAGCGGGGACCTGTATCAGAGGCTCCCAGTGGGCTACAGCGGGTTACACGGAAATGTAAGATGTCAGCCTTTAGTCCTAGCTTTGAAGGTCAACTTCAGCTCTTTTACCCTCTTTAAAATGGCAGACTGGGACTGTAACATTAGAGTTACCCTACCTCCTCAGTCACTTCCTTTACACTATACCATGACAGAGTACAACAGTTTCACAGAAACCTCTCTTTTTATGGGGTTATAGGAGACTACATAGAGTGGACCTTCATATATCTGTATGCGGTCATAGATTTTTTTGGCCAGAAGGGATCATTAGATCATCTAGTCTGGTCTCCTGTAAAACAGAGGCCACATAATTTCACCCAGTTTTTCTTGAATTGAGCCCAATAATTTGTGTTGGACTAAAGCGTACCTTCCAAAGAAGCATCCAGACTGGATTTGAAACATCAAGACATTCGTATTTGTTCCAATGTTTAATCATCCTCACTCTTAAAAATTCTAAAGAACCCTTTAGAACCTAGTATTTTTTCCCCTAAAGGAGAGGCAATCCTATCACCTCTCAGTCTTCTTTGTGATAAACTAAACATGTTGAGCTTTTAAGTCTTTCACTATAAGATATTTTCTCCAGCCCTCATATTGCTTTTATGTCTCTTTTTTGCACCAGTTTTTAAACTTCCTTTTTAAAATATGAATACCAGAACAGTATGCTGCATTCCATTATCAGTCTCACCAATGATGTATACAGGGGTAAAATCACATCTTTATTCCTGCTCACTACTCCCGTTTATACATGCAAGGACCACATTAGCTCTTTTAGCTATAGCAGTGCACTTGGAGCTCATGTTGAGTTGTTTGTTCACTGTGACTCCTAAATCCTTTTCAGAGTCATTCCTTGCCAGGATGCAGTTCCCCAATCTGTAGGTATGGCCTGCATTCCTCGTTCCTAAATATATCACTTTGCACGTGGCTATATTAAAATACATTTTATTTGAATGAGCCAAACTAGTGATCATTGTATATGACTGCCCTGTCCTCATCATTCCTTGAAATTCTGCCAATTTGTCTTAAGCAAACTTTACCAGGAATGGATTTATATTTACTTCCAGATCACTGATGAAAATGTTAACTTTATAATAGATAGGGCTCAGGACTGGGAGCCAAGAACTTCTTATTCTATAATTAGTTCTGATACTGACTTTCTCTGTGTCCCATGAGTTTTCGGCTTCTCTGCCCAGTTTCTCCACCTGTAAACTGAGGATAGTTCTTCCTACCCACTTCAAAAAAGGGGTTATGAGAATTATATTACTCAAGTCAATTTCTGAGCTGGTGTGCAAGGCCGAAACGGCTAGGACATAAGAAGCCTCTCCCACTCTTGTGTCCCATGTGCAGGGGCTTGAAACATTGTAACTGGTCAGGGTCAGGCAGCCAGACCTAGTGGTCCCAGCCAGAGGTCACAGTTTGGAATCAAGAGTCAAGTGGGTTAGGATACTGGGAGATCAGACTCAGGAGACAAACTGGAGATTAGAATCACAAGTCAGTAACCAGAGACCAGGGGGTCAGAATCACAAGTCAGAGGTCAGGAGCCAAGCCAGGTCAGGATGCCAGGAAGTAAAGCTGGATGAATGGGAGCAGAAACACAAGGTACAAAACAGGTTTTACTGTTGCATGCTAAATAGTTCAGAATATATTTTCAGTACCTAAAAATAATAAGTACGGTAGTACTTTGCCTAACATCTTGTGGGACATTAAAAATGAACTTGGATTTTGGTTTTGGATTTGTGCTTGCTGGAATGTCTGCATTTTTTCCCTGAGTTGGTTGTATTCTAGAGAGAGACAATTCGATTTGGCATGGTACTTTGGGATTAAAGCAATGACTCACAAGCACTGTTTGTCTATTTTATGACATTAAGTCTTGGTACTTACATGCTTATTGAAGACATCAGAGCTCCTAGTAGGATACAGGCTTTCTGTGGACTTGTTTTAATTTTCTAAACATTTCATTGCAGGTCACCAAATACTTTTGTAAGTGGGTCACTGAGCTCATTGACTGGATTTCTTATTGTTTGTTTAAGGTACTAAAAGTACTAAACTTTCATTTATTTTTACAGTTGTGTTCTGATGAAAAATAAGATGCAAAGTTATTTGATCAACATGCTGATCTATTTACTAGCTGTTAGTAATATTTTTAATTGGTTTTGAAAATGAAAAGAACTATATAGAAGTTCCAGAGGGGTGGCCGTGTTAGTCTGTATACAGCAAAAACAATGAGAGTCCTGTAGCACCTTGAAGACTAACAAATTCCTGTGGGCATAAGCTTTCATGGGCTGCATCAGCAAATTTAGCAAATGACAACTTATGTCCAAGGGTATGTCTACACTGCCATCAGAGGTGCAATGGTAGCTTGAGTAGGCCTACCCACACTAGCTTTGGTTTAGCTAGCACAACTTAAAATAGCAGTAAAGACATAGGGTCACTGTCCCTGGCTCAAGCTGCACAAGGATATGGGGAACCCTAGCTATGTATTTATGTTGCTAGCACATGCAGGGTTCCATGCTTTTGGGAGAAGACTGCCCCAGTCACCATTGTATAGGTGTCATCTTCCAGAATGAAAGCTTGTGTCATGTCTGGATGGGCCAGTGGATGAGGCAGAGATGAAGACAAACTTTCACTACTCAAATGCATGCTGGACCTTCAGTGACCAATGGAACTGGGCATTTTTGAAGTAGGGGGTCAACTTGTTTTGAAACATTTGTAAAGTAAAAAAGTAAAAGTTGGCAAAGCCTAAAAAACACATGGTCTTGCACATTGTGGAGTGCTGCCAAGTCACAGATGGCCTGGACCAGATCCATCTTGATTCCTTCTGGGAACAGGATGAAACTCGGGAACTTGATCAGAGAAAATAAATATATTATCTAAGAATAGCAACACAAACTGATCAAGTAGTTCTTGTAACACATTGTTAATGAAGTGCTGGAATGTCCCTGGGGCATTAATCAGTCTGAATGGCATAACTAAATAATCAAAGTGGTCATAGTAGGTAAAAAAAGCAGTCTTCCATTCATCCCCACTTTTGGATATGTATGAGATTGTATGCACCCCAAAAATCCAGTTGAAAATCCAGTGAATATGTGGGTTGACCCATGTGATCCAACAACTCAGGGATTGGGAGTAGCAGGGTAGTGATTCCAGATTATCTGATTTAGGGTTTGGTAATTGACAAAGACATGGATGCTGCCATCCTTCATTTTTATGAGAAGGACTGGGGTGCCTGGTGGTACAGTCGATGTCTGGACAGACTCTCAAGTCAGGTTCTCTTGGAGATATTCTTGCAATGCAGACAGTTCAGACTCCAACATTGCATATATCCACCCATGGTTCGATGGGGTAATCATAATCCTGGTGTGGGAGAGGCTTTTTGCATTCTTCTTCTTAAAGATATTAGTGTAGTCCTAGTATTTGAGGGGAAGTTCCATAGTTTCCCCAGTAGATATTTCAGTGTGGGCAGCTACACCTACTTGAGCCTTCTTGGGTCTGGATTCAGAGTTTACTGGTCCTCAATCTTGCCATTGGCAGAATTCTGACAGGAAAGTGACCTTCTTTTCTCATAAGTGAATGTGGGGATCATGAACCGTCAGCCAGCAGTCACAGTGCACAGTGATGAGACAGGTGTAAAGAGCCAGGTGGGCCAGGAAATCAAGAGGTAGGAGCAGGAAGCACAAGGTACACAGTATGGAAAAGACTGGAGTCCATTTTCCTTTTCCTGATACTGGTTTAAGTAAGTCAGTCAGCTGCTTTGCGACTCTGCCAGTCAGATATTAGGGGTGGAGCCTCACATGGAGTGTGAGATTCATGGGTGCTAGGTAAGCCATTGTCACCAGGCTTCCAGGTGGAAAATTGAAATGTGGTTACTCCCATGAACCCTGCAGGTATGGATTTGAGACCAGTGGATCATGACAGGTTAGATTTTGGAGCATACAGCCACAACTGAAAAAAACTGGAGTCATCCAGCCCAATTTATTCCCAGTTTTGAATACAATATCAACTTAAAATTCAATCTAAAAATAACATTACAAGTTTTTTCAACTTAAAGTAATATAAATAAAATAGTAGACTAGTAAGTGCTACTAATTTTCTTATGTGATCACCTCATTTGGTCATGAGTATTAGCAGTATCAAGCAGTCTCCTGATTGCATGTGTGTGTAAGCAACATCAAAACTGGTTCCACAGTAATAGAAAAGGGCAAGAAGAAATCCGTATAATTTTAAAAGGCATGTACTTCAGAAGAGATACATGGCTGGTTTACCCTTAAAAAGGCAAGGGAATGTCTCTTGAATAGAATTCAATAAGAATTAGATTTACTATGAACTTTTAAGAACGTACAGCCATAAAATATGGAAATGACTTTGACAATTGCCTCATGGAACATAATAGCAAAAGGCATCTGGCATGAAGTTATCTTTGCAGTTCTAATCCTGGAAAGGATAGTTTTATTCCTATCAGAGTGGTAGGTAAAGAGATCCGGATACAGTTATTTCTGACTGTACCAAGCATTAGAACAAATGCACGAAAAACATTTTTTTTAAGGTTAGTTAGGATTGTATAGAAATGTGGTAACATTACTGCATGCAAGCCTGTTTGGTTGAGGGGGGAAATAGATAACATTATTTTATGTATTTTTATGTATACTTAGCCACTCTGAGGGTGTATGCTGGGGAACTTTTCTAGGGTAAGGAAAGATTTATGGAATAAAATCTTGGACCTACTGAAGTCAAATGTGAAACTCCCATTGACTTCAGTGAGGACAGGATTTCACGGTGCTGTTCCTAGAGTGTATTATTCAGTGTAACTGGGTGCAAAGGTAAAGATGGGATATTTTGGTATAAACGCTGTTACTCTGCCCTTCCTGCACTGCAGCCAAATACTTCCATGCTTCAGAGGATACTATAAAATATTCTTCCTAGGGTTTTTCATAAAAATCAGTTGCCAGAGTCATACCCAAAGCTGTAGTATGTGAACACTTGCTCTCAAACTTCCAGTAGTGTTGTTTCCCTAAAGAGACATAATAGTGAATTACTTTAGGGAAGAATACCTCCATATAAAATGAACAAACATTTCAAACAACATCTGGAAATATTCTAAATATTTTTTAAGAAAGCTTATCGATAACCAAATCATCCAGTGATTCCTCACTTTACAGCCTCTCACTTATAGAGGACTTTGTTTTTCTGTAAAAAAAACATTCATGAGTGGGAGGAGTAGGTGGTTCATCGTGACTTGCATTGAACAATTGCCAATTCCTTTTTTAACTTGCACAGTTTCTAGAAATCGACTTAACTATGTATAAATTTGTTCATAATTTGATTAATTGTTCTGTGCGTATGTTCCAGCAAACTGTTTGCTCTGATCACTGATCTGAGTATTCATTATGGGTGAAATTCACCCCAGCTAAAGAAGCAGCAGCACAAAACCTATGAGCTACTTATGTCCCACTTAATCACTCAATATAGTTAACCAGTAAACTTAAGTGGTACATAAGTTTTGTGCGGATTCTCCAAACAACAGTGAATTTCATCTTCTTTGTTATTTTTATTTGCTTTATGTGGCTCCAAATCAGGAAAGCCCTTAAAGCATTGCAGTTGAATGGGTCATAAGCATATGTTTAAAATTAAGCCTGTAATTAAATGCTTTCCTGAATCACAACCTATGACTGGTAACTTAAATCATATGATATAGTTTATGCTCCCTGATTTTGGCTGCCATACATTTCAATACTGAATATTCATACCTATGCTCACAAAAAATTCCAGAACATTTTCCCCCTTCAGAAATATTTTGCTGACCAAAATTTGTTAATGTTTTAAGCGATTAGTCAGCATTATGATTGATTAACAGAATTATCATAAACTACCAACAATTTAGCGTAAGCATTTTACTCCAGACATACCCATCCAGCAAAATTATCTATCTATATCTACCTATCTATATACAATTTTATATGAATCAATAAATATCAATGTAAGCAATGTCACCAATAAAAATATATTTCATTTCAATACAATTTAATTTACAAAGTGTAAAACCAGAAGAAATTGTGGCTGAACTAGTACCTAACATAACTAGACATAAGCATCTCAACACATCCATTTTCAGAATTTTTCACCATTACCTTCCAGTGTTTTAAGAAGCTTGCGTTAGGTTCGTAATAGAGAATCCCATTATGGGATGGGGGGAAAGACTAAAAAGACTGAACACTGGACACAGTGTTAGTAGATAATACTCTGATTAACTTTATGGATTATAATGTAAACTCACTCATTCCACATCCATACCACAAATATACTACACCAGAGTCCAAAGATAGGATGAAGTCCCGATGGCCAGTTGGGTCCAATCCAGTCTTAAGGCGTGGGGAGCCAGCACTGCACGCCTCTTCAAAGTTGGAGCTCTGGTTCGATGTCAGATTCCAAAGTTCAAAAGTTTTGATCCATCTTTTATAGCCCTTTCCATCGAGTCATCCATCTTGTTGTTTCTATGGTTTTCTATCGCCTTGGCCTTGCACACACAATTTTCAATGAAAACTCCCAGGTAGGCTGCCATCACCCTTCACCAGTTGTTGTTTTCAGATGTACGCACAAAAAGTCCCAAGCAGGGCGCCAGTTAGTGTTTTCGCACAATGGAAAGTCCTGAGCAAGCCCTTAATTCCCACTTTCCGATTTATTACTTTCAAATGTAATACTCCTATCAAGCTCACCTCATGCATATGGGGCCTCAATGACCCGTGATATATTACACTGGATATAAGTGTATATATATATATATATTATGGATTCCAACACCTGAAGGCATAGGAAGAAAGTCAGAAAATACATATTTTTGTTATTATAATCCAGTGTGTTCTTAGCTGGATAAAGCAGCTTTTTCAGGGACATTTTTATCTAGAAAGAATCACTTCAATAGACTTAAGTTTCTTTTTGTTGCCTGAGTAACCAAGCCAAAGTCTTGGAGGGGGGAAATAAAATGTAGTGCCCTTCTTCTTTTATCATTTATGGCAGGTACTATAGGGTGATAATTATGATATTCTCCTTGGAACTCTTTTGATGGCTTCTGAAGCCTTAGGATGTGATATCCTTGCTGGTTTTATATTAGGTCTGACTAAACATCAGAAGACAGCATCTTGAGGATCTTTCAGTATGAAAATTAGTAAAGGTGCTTGCCTTCTGTTCCTGCTAATATCTCCAGCATGGTGACATCAAGAGTTCAATCTGTTGATTGAAGCTATGTCAAAATTAGAGCTGGACATATTCTGCAAAGTCAGAATTCAGATATATGAACATTAAGAGTGGTGCAAATTTGCATCTAAACCAAAATTGTGAGACTTGCTGTTCATGGTACTATCTGCACCCACATTTTTCCTGCCCATCTCAGAAGGGTCTCTTTTTAGGGTCGCAGCTAACCTTTGCTGCTTTCTTAAAGAGGCCCCACAGATGTCAACTGCCCGCTAAACTCTTCAGGGAGAATCAGTTGGCCACTCTTCCCCGCAACACCACCACTACTTCATTAGGGTTGGAGGGTGCTGATGGATGAAATCTAATGGGGTTCTGGCAGCAGTTACTTTGCTTTTCCCCAACACATGCACAGTGAGAGAGTCTCCTTCTCACTCTTAACACCACTCGTTAGAAGTACAAACCATGATGTCCTTGTGAATTTTCCCAACTGTGCATGTGCTTATGGGGTTTGTAGTTCCAGCTGATAGTAATAGCAGTGGAGATCACATTATAATACTTCTCACTGCTTGCTACGTATGTAGTTGTTCCAAGCCAGCTACCTCCACTGCAGAAAACCCTATGGGGTAAAGGGACATTATAGACCAACTTGCCAACTTTTCTAATGAAGCAATGGGAGGAAAGAGCTAGCCAGTGTACTCCCTTAAGAGCCCAACAAGAGTGGAAGTCCCCTCACAGCAGTTAGCAACATTGACTGTGAACTTGAAGAGAATCATGTGGAGGTTCCCAGAAAATGAATATGAATTCAGATTCAAATTTCCCACCCAATCTTTTAGGGTGTATAGTAGCTGGAGTTTTGGTTCTAGCTGCCTCTAGAAAAAAATATTTATTGGAGAATTTATCTAGCTCACTACCAGCAGAAGAATTAAAAAGATATCCAAATGGTGTGTCACTAAGAGAAAGGGTGAGAAAATTTAGTATCAATATCGGTAAAGGGTTTTTTTTTGTTGAATTCTATTAGAATATTTTCGGTCAGGAATAATTGTAATAATTAACAATAGTATTTATATAGTGTTTTATCTTTTCAAAGGATTTTACAGACATTATGAATTTTATCCTTAAAAAACTCGGTGGTGTAAGTGTTATTAAAGTATGGAATTGATAGAAGCCCACATTACTTCATTTATTTAAAACTGAACTGACCAAAACCTTTAATACACTGGTGGGAAAAATCCTACATTTTCAGAAGGACTGGATTAAATAATCTAATAATCATTTCCTTGTCTAAATTCCATGATTTTATGAAATATGTCCATTTTAAGATTCTGCTCTTCCATAGACCCCAGTATAATTCTATTAGGAAGCTATGATAAACAACTGAAGAAAAGACTTGACTTGATATCCATGAGTAAATGGCAACTATAACACCTGAGCTACTGGTATATGGCTTTATTTAAAAATATCCAAATTTTAGACATATGTCACTGTGATGTATTTTTAAACTTTGTACTTTGCCTCAGCTGTTCTGACAGTCTTAATAAGGGCAAAACCTTGAAAAGAAAAGGACCTGAGAAACAAATAGATAGTTAAAATACTGACTCTTCAGTAGAAAATAAATACTATAGAGCAGTGATTCTCAACCTTTCTAGACTACTGTACCCCTTTCTGGAGTCTGATTTGCCTTGTGAGAGTACCCCTCACTTCATTCGAAAACTACTTGCTTACAAAATCAGCCATAAAAATACAAAAGTGTCACAGCACATTATTACTGAGAAATTGCTTCCTTTCTCGTTTTTACTATATGATTATAAATTAAATCAACTGGTATATAAATATTGTACTTGCATTTCAGTGAATAGTATATAGAGTAGTATAAACAAACAAACATTGTCTATGAAATTTTAGTTTGCACTGACTTTGCTAGTGCTCTTTATGTAGCCTGTTGCAAATATCAACATGAGTTGCTGTATCCCCTGGAAGACCTCTGCATTCCCCCAGGGGTACACGTGACCCTGGTTGAGAACCACTGTTATAGAGAATAGTTCTGAGCAGGTAGGTGGAATGGTCTAGCTGACCTAATAAGCTTTTTTCCATAGCTAATTTCTTTCTATGATTATATGAAAATTATAATGAGATTTAAAATAGGCCTAATTGGATGCGGTGATTTAATCTCTCAGCAGGCAATTTGGTTCAAGAATTAGAATTGCAAAATTGACTGGGTGCATTATGGGAATTTGTACTTCCTCTAATACATCAGATGTTGGTTAATTCTGGGGCAAGATCCCAGAAAGATCTAAACTTCTACAGGAATATGAGAAGTACAGGCTGATCGTGATCACCTTACACCAATTCATGTCCTCATTAACATCCTATGAACTCTGGTGTTAAACAAAGTCATAATTTAAGTATTTTATTAGCTGAAACATATCATATAATCAAGGTAATTTTATTCTTGAAAAAACATATGAAAGATTGAGTTTAAAACACAACCCAGAATTCATTATAGCAAGTTATTTAGGAGATGGTAGACATTATATCTTGGAATATACATTATAGTTTGTCATTTCTCTAGGTCACACAATAGTGAAACAGTATAATTCCAAATATTGAAGATCTTTATGTGTAAACAAGCTGAACTCATGTGTATGATATAAGCCACTAAGAGGTTTGTTTTTATTTTTTTTAAACATAGTTGTGGCAAAAAGTAATTCTACAAGCATTTCAAAATTCTCTTTAGAAATACTAATTCAAAATATCTCATGTGTGAATGTGCAGGAGAATTGATTTGGATCATTTTGCTACAAGGCCTGTAGAACTGTGAATGCTAAAGCACATCATTTAAATCCATTTATTTCTCACAGGGGATTCATGATGTGCAAAACTAATGTGAGACAATCTATTTTAATATTTTCTGTAGGCTGCATGTACCAAAGACCTAGAATTGATAGTTCTGTCAGAAGAACCTTTAAAAAAAATCAATATACAGAGAGGATTTTTTCCTATAAATAGCAGGAGGAAAATTAATAAAATCAGTATTTTTAACCAATTAAAGAGGTTTAGAAAAATCTATAAGTACAATTGCTGCAACATTACCTGAACGAGTTCAAGTCTCTAAATTTGATTTTTCCTGAAAGCAGGTGGAAAGAAAGACAAAATTACAACACGCTGAGTTAGATTCTGGCCCCTGCTCCAGCTGCTTTGTTGGATACATTAATTAGCCTCATCAGCTAGCTTACCTGGGGAAAGGGGACATGGTTACATTATTGCTGCATTCTGGCAATCCAAAACTGCCAGAATAGCCCTTTGGGGCTGTTGCAGCTGGGCAAAGGCAACCCCAGATCTTCTATAATTGTTATCATTACCTAACCAGCCTGATCAGAGAGTGGGGTAGGTGTAAAGTTCGGATATAGTCACCTCTCCCCTCCTCACTCCCCTGCCAAGTCCTGCTCTGAGCACAGATGAACCAGATCCCGAAATTGAGCCCAATAAATTCAGCCACTTTGGCGCCTTTTCTTCTAGTTTGATTTCTGTTTCAGAAGCAGAAAAATCCATCAAACAATTTTCTATCAACTTTGCTGAGGTTTCCCTATGTACTATCTGACTGCTGGAGACCATTTGAATCATACGTTAACCCTAGGTGACCACTTTGATGGTAATACACATATGGATGATATAGTTTGCAATCTTGTGTGCCAGTGAGCTTAGGTTAAACATAAAGGGTCTTGATTGAAGCATTGTATATGTCAAAAAGGAAGAGAAACTCATGAACTAGAAGAATAGAAATACTTGGTTTCTTTCTAGGCCCACTTTAAGAATTAATGCTATGGAGATTTAGACTTAAATAAGGTTATGTTTATTGTGAAATCTTCTGTTTTTTTCATGGACTCCAGAACATCTAGGCTAGCCCCTTAAAAAGAACACAACTGGCCTGTATCCACCAAAAAAACACTGGATAATGGAAGTCCTAACTCTAACATGTCCTATAGTCTGCGTGTGTCCAAGAGAATACTTTGTAAGAGCATGGCCAGTACTAAAATCCCAATGGATTAAGATACAAGATTAGAAAAAAATTACTACAACTGGAAGTAATTTGTGCAGTGCATTTCTCATTTCTCAGAGATATACGTATACAATTCCCATTAACTGTTTCACAAGAAATCCTTGGAGTATGTAGTATAACGAAGCTGTTAGTAGCAGTCTCTCCCTTTACCTTTATTTTGGCTACCAGAATTTTCATTAAACTTATTGTCAAACCAGTGATCAGTCATTTGCAAGCAAGATTGTATTGATGTTCATTTCTGCGTAGAAAGTCTCCTCCTTACTGCTTCATCAATGAGGTAGGCATTTAGGAGTGTATATAGTACTTTAGAGAATCTAGTCAAATATTATCAACAGAGCAGCATTGCCCAGAAAATCAAGCTGTACAGTCAAATGGGCTTTCATTTTAGAAAGACAATATCAGAAGGCTAGATTGTGATGCACTGCAGTATTAGTCTTTCAGTACAACAGGTGTCTAATGAAACAAGCTAGATACATGTCAAGCTTTCCTCAGTGCTGTCCACTGAAAAGTAACCATAAAAGTCTCATGATTTTTTCTTTAAATTTTAAAATGAAACCTTGAAAGTTCCTGCTCTCACCCTGATGGACTGCTTCCATTTCACTGGATAATACTTCATCTTGCTTCATTTCTTTCCCACAAGTAATGAAGAAACCTTTTATTGGGGTCCAAAAGAGGGGAATATATTTAGTGCTAAAGAACTAGAACCCTTTCAGTGACTGGAATACCACTGGCATACCAATACCATTGATCTTGGATGGAGAGTTTTTAGTGGGTATGACATTTGTTCAAAGCATATGAGCCTTGGAACAGAATGTCCTGAGATTTAAGCTCTTTTAGTGCTGCTAATTCATGTGAAATACAAGATGAGGGAAAGTATCGTGTGAAGATAAAGTGTGTCACATGGGCTTCAGACAGCATTCTGTTTAAAAAAAAAATCACCAATTACTGACTCAACTGTGAAAGTCATAATGACCAGAGAAATTTAATCGCATATTGATGGGCATATATTCAGTGATGCTTTTTCAGTAATTTAGCATGTTAAAATTTTAAAAAGTCAGCTATTTAATTAGGCTCAAATTTTCAAAGTGATCAGGGCAGATTTTCAAGTGCTCAGCATTCACAACTGGGACTAGTTTTCCAAAAAGGTGCAGCTCTCAATTAGGCACCTAAATAATGTCCAGATTTTCAATCAATCTCAATACCCATTAGTTCCCACTTTGACCCATGGTGGATGCTGAGGTATTTGCACTTCGTGTTCCCTAATAGAGTAACCATCTTAGTCCGCACTCCGGCAGCTGACTCTGGACAGGCCCAGAAGTCCAATCATATCCACCACCTAGTGAGGCTTGGGCCCTAATGATATTGCTATGGAAACAGTCAGGTTGTGACCTTGTTGTGTTGATGTTGTAGCATGATATTTTGTTGATTGGAGAAAACAATCTCCATCACAAAATCATCTAACTGCAAACAAATAAGTGCAAGGTCATTGGATAGTCAGCATTTGTTCAATAAAGTTTTCAGCATTTGATTACCATTTTATTGCCATCTCATTTAGATTAAAGCAGTACAGTAAGTTTAACCTTTAGCCATTATATTAAATCTGCCAGCTGGTGCCACAAATGATCTAAAGCTCCACAATATGCTAAGCAGAATAGTCCTTAGATAAACCTATATGGTAATGCTAATAAGTCACCCTTTTTTTACAGATTTATTATTATTTGCGTAGCATTATTTATTACATTTTCCATCTTACTTTTCTCTTGAAAATAAATGTTTATAAATTCTACTGCCCTTGCATGTATACCCTCTTCATCAAAGTTTCTGACTGCTAATATTAAAACAGACAATGCAGCATAAAACTAAATGGAACTAAAACTACAGTGGAAGACGAGGAGCTAGTGCACCATTTATATTAAGGCTATGGCAAGCTTTTCTTTCTTTATATCCTGTAATACTGGTACTAACTGATTGTTTTCTAACCTTTCAATAGTGGGTAGCCCCTGCCCACTGACAGCAGTGTTCAAAACCTGTCTTTGAAGTCAATGTCCAGAACTGACCCATAGCCAGTGACCCTTTCCTCATGAGTGCCAAAGATCCTCCAGGCCAGGCTTCATGCTAACCAGATATGATAACCATAATAACACTTTCGTAAAAGAATAGAATCTAATTCTGGCACCTTCTCTCATAACAGATTAACTGGCACTAATGAATAGCTTCTGGATTTCAAGTGTTGCTGAGTGAATAATGGCTGGCGCATTTGCCAGGGTATAGTCACTACATTACAGTTATGTAATTTATTTTTAAATTATAAGGGGAAAAAAACAGGTAGGAAAACAGTAGAGTCCATGAGGATACAAAGGAAGAGGTCTCAGGCTCTTAATTTCTAACTGAACAAAGCTTGCTTGTCTAATACTGAAGCTAGTGGTTGATTTGTAGCCCCCTATTAGGTGCTTTAGAGGTCAATATATTTGTTTTCTCTCTATGCCTTAACTTAAGTACACTGAAACAACACTTTAAATAAGAATCACTTCCAAATGGAAAGTAATGGACTTGGTTCTTTCCATAAAATTTGGCTCCCTTGAAAATCTCCCATTTGTGTTCTATTGTAAATTAGGTTTTTTTCTGAGTTTCTATGAGAACAAGGATGTCCTAGTAGTTAGGACATGAACAAGGATTTGAGAAACCTGTGTTCAATTCCCTGCTTTACCACAGATTTCCTGTGTCTCCTTGGACACGTCACTTAACCTCTCTGTGCAGAGATAGTCCTGCTTTGGGCACGGGGTTGGAGTAGATGACCTCCTGAGGTCCCTTCCAACTCTAATACTCTATGATTGTATGATTCTATATCTCAATTTTGCTGATGGGAAACTACTCACAGGGGTATTGGGATAAATACATTTAAAGCTTGTGAAGTTCTTTGACATTTGACATTGATGGAAAAGTGCTATGTAACAGTTAGGATTTATTATTATTTATTGTAGACTATGATTTACTCATTTATATGCCTTAAATGCATCAGTAAAGGTGGGACATTTTGTTTCTCAAGATATTTAAGCCACAAGTTTAGGTGACTAGTATTTCATTTTTCTCACATAAAAATGTATGTTTGTTCTAACAGCATATTTCAGCTCAAAAGTTTAAATCTAATCTGTCTAAATGGCATTTACATTTTGGTAGGGCAGAATTATGGACTTCATTCCTGGAGGACAACGCAACACAATGAGATACAAGAGAGGCAGCCTGCCAATGTCTTATTTAATACACCTTCTCAGAACTGAGAATGACTGTATAAAGAGTAGGACAGTAACATATCTCCATGGAGCAGATGACAAGTGAATTGTGGTGAAACCGTTGCTAATTGTCTCCTGATAATTGCAGACCCCTTCAAAGACTCAGTAAGATCTCAGTTCTCATGAGAATTCTTCTATCTGAAGTCCCACTGTGGTGTCTGACCACTTTTTATAATGGTATGAAAAAGTAGTTCTATAATGGCTATTAGGAAAAGGTTTCACTATATTTTATTAGCTGCTGTCTCCTCTTATACTCATTGTTACTATTTGAAAGTCCTTTACCTTTACAAACAGTCCATTCAAATTAAACAAATAGAAATCAATTACTTCTGATAAGATGTTTTATGTGATACATTGCCTATGTAAATTTAGTTGGTCCTCTGCTTTCTAATTAATGGTTTTCTCCTGCTGCAATCACTTGAACGAAACACATACAGAGCTTTACCCTCAGCATGATGGATACACGCAAGAAGAATGAAAACATAAAGGACCAGATATTCAGCTCTTACTAAGGAACACTCAGTGCTCCTCAGGCTGGGAGGTTGCAAACATGACTCCTTTGTACTTCTTGTACTACTCTGTTGATCTCGTTCCCCCACACCCGCATAATGTTGAGCAGTGTTAGGGCTGCTCTAACTTATGCTGGATTGAAATATCTATAATGGGCCAAGGTGCAGCCCAGAATTGGTGTGGCCTGGGGAAGTATACCTGGCCTATCCACTTTTCTTCAGCCATGTCCCTTTTCCCTGGTATGATGGCAGGACTCCATAAGAGTCTTCTGCCAGTTGTATACCATCTCGTGACCCCCCCCAGTGGAGTGGGTGATCCTCTGCAGGGAAAAGACACGGCTTTTAGGGCAGGTTTGCACCAAGAGATAACTGCAAACTTGCCCTGTCACAGACTGAGTTCACAGAATCCTGACTGTATACATTACTTTCCAAATGGAGGTCATATTATTCACAACACATTTTTTAGTTTCTATGTATTGGCCTGAACTGATATACATCTGTCACGCTAGCTGGATTAGGGGGGACCTTGAGGTGTATTCAGGAGCTCTGATTACTCCCTTCTACACCAATCTCTCATTGGAGTGTCACGCTGGCAGGATTTGGCACATTTATTGTATTATTTGACATCTGTATGTCAAAATCATATTAATTCATGTGAGATACGCCATACCAGGTACTGTTAGAAAGGCTATAATGTGCTGAGTAAGATGGTAATGTTTATGTCCATGTGTTATGTGTGTAATGGAAGTTATGGATATGGTTGATATATCTTTATTTAAAATTGGGCTGTTTCTAAGCCACTCCTCAGACAGGAGGGCTATAACAATAGCCTGCTTACTGGCCCATTAAGACATTCACAGGTGGAAGGGGCCCAGGGGGAGAAGCCAGGGATATACCTGATGAGTCACCAGGACTTGCTCATAAGACTGTGGACTCCACCTGGTCTCCTGTGAAATTCCACAAGCACCATGGCAAGGGCCAGAGGACATAAAAGGCAGAGGTATGGGATCCATTATGTTTTCAGCCCTGTTCAGCTTTCAGCCACCTATCTAGCTCTGGATCAATTCATCTACAACTGAACTGAAGCTGTGAAACAAAGGACTGAGGCCCATCCAGGTACTGGATGTACAGCAGAGGAAATATACAAGCCTGCAAACTCCACAATTCTTCTAGAAACCTGATATATATGGATTTTCAAATCATTTATATGTATCTGATTGCTTTAATCCTTTAACATTTCTCTCATTGTTTGTTCTTTTCTTTTTATAATAAGTCTTTAGTTTTAGTTACTAAAGGATTGGCTGTCAGCATGGTATTTTGGGTAAGATCCAAACATATTGATCTGGTACTGTGGCTGACCCTTTCGGGTTAGGAGAAACCTTGTTGGTAAAGAGCATAGAGTTTAAATAACTGGTCTCTTTACTGGAGCTAGTGACTGATTGGGAGCCAGATACTGAAATGCAGTAAAGGGGGCTGTGTGTATTTGTATAGTGGTTTCTTGTGGGGGGAATCAGAAACACTGTGGCTGGTTGGGAAGCCTGACTTCAGTGTCCCTCACCAGTGCTGGGAGAATCTGCTTTCCTTTTACAGACTGCCCTGACCTTGGCAATTCAGGTGGCTGCCCTGGGCATGGACGGGTTACAACATCTAAGTAACATTTTGTGTGAGACAATTTAAATGTCATGGATTGCTGGAAATGGGAATAATACATTCTGATTTGTCTCCTAATAGTCCTTATCTAACTGATTCAAATCACTAATTTCAGCACAAACTCATTTTCAGTTAATTTCATTCATCAGAGGCAAAACTAGCAGTTGTGATAATTTAATTCCTTTCCATTTCTTCCTGAAGACAGCACATAGCAGCATGCCAAAGGGGAGGCAATATGGCCATGGGGATAAAGCGAGACTGGACATCAAGAGATTTTAGATCTATTTCCTATTCTATTACAGGTTTCTTTGGTTGAGCCACTTAGGCAATTTTTCATTGTGGGTGATACTGGGCATCTAAAGTAGAGACCTGAATTTCAAAGTTACTAAGCAACAGTCCTTCAAGTTTTGCAGCAGTGGAGGTTGATGGTGTCATTTGCCAGGAGGAGTTCCACAGAATGCTGGGTTTTCAATGGCTGGACATTTAGGGAAACAATATTTTACAATATTATGTTATTTTACTTTTTTAATGAAGGTGAGTAATAGCAATATGGATCTTTGATAGTTCTATTAACCATTAAACAAGGAGTAGCTGGGAGAAATTCCTGGGGTGTTTGGCTTTATTTCTCATTTCAGTCATCACTTTACACAAGTGATAAGTAATGACTGTACATTAATTTAAAAATATTGCCTTTGGTTGGCCACTTATCATGCCTTTCATAAGAAAAAGATGCCATCTAGAAAGCTGAATAATCTTCAATATCCTTCAGTTTATTCAAAAACAGTCCACTCTCCTTGAAGCTAATAATTAAAGTTTAAAATACACTCAGGCCTTGTCTACACTAGCAATTATGCCAGCAAACTTTTGTCATTCAGGGGTGTAAAAAAAACACCCTCCTGAGTCACATAAGTTTTGCCAACATGAATGCTTGTGTTGACAGTGCTATGTTGGTGGGAAATGTTTGTTTAGGTGGTTTTACTGTCCCGCTGACATAATGTAGCTACACAAGCACTTTTGCAGTGGCACAGCTGTACCGATACAGCTGTGCTGCTGTAAATTTTAAGTGTAGACTAACCCTCAATGTTTTTACAACTGGTTGCCATTTTTTATTGCAGGTTAACATTTTGTGTTTTGGGGAAATCAAAGATAAATGCAGTCAGAATAGATATACTGTCCTCCTTAATACTTGGTTTCAAATATATTAATGATGGCTTTCTAGGGATGCTCTCCTCTTCCCTTCTGGTTTGGTCATTATCTTGCAAATCAGTGACTCATGAATTTAGCCATGGTCTTACAGGTTTCAAAAGGTTATCACCACACATTCACTCCAGTTGTTGTTCTGTAACAATTAAACACATTCCATTATCTGTAAAAAGAGCATTCCACAGTTTACTTTTATGGGAGACCAGAGGCTTGTGAAATGGCATTCTAAGCCATATTGCTACTGATGGCAGAGGAATTGTGGTCAAAGTGCACTTTCTATTTGCTGAATGTCCCCAGCCCGTGGATGTGGGCACCTAGATACATTGATGGGCAATTTAGAAATGCAGGCAGATTGAATAGACTAGGTATTTACCAAATACAATTTCTTTCATTCTTGGCAATTACTCTTGCATCTGATAGGCTTTATCCTGGTTTTTCCCCCCCATCAGGCAATTTATAACAATGTACAATGATCTTTCTTGTTACACCTTATGTCTAACCTGGGAATGTTTGGGTATACTGTAGGCAAAAAAAGACAACGGATTTGACAATATGTGTATCAATTTTAAGTTGTTGTGTACTCTTCTATCCAACAGTAGGATGCTGCCACCTTTACTCATATGGAGTAGTACTTTACTCAGTGGGACTATTTGCGGGGTCAGCTGTGTAAGTGTGATAGAACCTGCTGCCAAGCATACTCCTAGGCTCCAATACTTTAGATCATACCCATAGCACTGTCTCTTATCTCCAGTCCGATCTTACTAGATTGCTCCTGCTATTCTAAGAGCACATTAAGTTGAATGGTCTGGATTTAAAAGCACTTTAATGTATTGGGTAGAAGTTCTCCTCATACATGTATTAAAAAGCTTTGATTGTGGAAATACCACCGAGTAGTTTGGCACAGCTCTGTTCATGTCAGTGGGAGCACTGCCAATTTACACCCATTAGGGAACTGCCCCCTATTTAGAAAACTTCTATAAAAATGAGCTAAAAATGTCACTGAATCCCATTCCATTGTCCTTGTACCTACCCCCTGCCCTTTTCAGAGTACCCTTTTTTTGTAATGAAGTTCAGGACTCATTATGGAGGATTCTGTAGGGGTTGCACAGCCCAAGACCCTGGGCCTGAACCACAGCCCCTACACAACCACTTCTCCAGCCTGTGGACTCAAATAGCAGCCATGTCGTCTATGCAGGGACTTGACCTGCTAGATATTAATAATAATACTGAGCATTTTCCATAAAAAGCATAAATCCATAAATCTCACAGCTCTTTGCAGAGATGGGCTAAGCCTTGTTATGTTGCTTTGTCAATGGAGATGGAATTGACCTTGATCTACTCCAACAGCCCTTCTGTACCAGCTTGTTCATGGCCATTGAAAAGCCTACTTCCACAGGACCCTCAAGATTCATAGGCCTCACTACATTTCTTGTCCCATAGCCGTGCACTTGTGACAGGTCTGTGCAGAGCTCAGATGGCACAATGGGCTCTACATGGGCCATCCATGATGAAATTTCTTATTGCTTATTCTCAGTAATACTCCATTCATGTTAAAAGTTTGCTTATGGGCATTCTGATTCCCCTTTGCACCTGTCCCTTCCCCCCCAAGTACAGAATAGCCTGTCAGGATTAAGCACAGGCATGGAACAAGGAGATGCCAAAGTAAACACCGAATTGCCCTGGTCTACACTTACCTGGAGATTTGGCGGCAGGCAACGGGAGTTACCATACTACACAGAGTAGCTTGCATAACTCCCGTCAACTGTTGTGCTTCCCTTCTGCACGCCATCTTCACTGCACTGTGCTACTTGAGGGGGTGGTTTTACTCAATCAACCTCTTGGTCAATTGAGTGGGTCTACACTGACTTCTCAATCAATCCAGAAAGATCAATCTGGCAGCGGTGACTTTCCAGCTGTCAATTTAGACATACCCTTAATTTAATGTTTGAACACAGTGACAGAATTTTGAGTTCAGTGGTAGAACCAACTCAGGCACATTTTTAAGTGATGTATCGGAAGTTTACACACAAAACCCATTAGAGAATTTGAAGGCATTTTGTATACATGCTTTCTGCTCATTGCTTTGAAAAAGTAATCTTTTCTGGCATTTCACAAATGAAAACAAAAAGGCAAGAGCATACCACAGAGCATAGACGCCTGTAGCTCCTCAATAGTGTCTTTGTCATATTTCTGGTCAGCTCTTGTGCAAGTTAATTTTTGTGAGCATTTTGCCTTCTAAACAAATTGCAACAGATTAGGCAGGTTTGGGTAGCAGGTGTGAAGAGACATAAAAGCAGAAGCAATATGAAAGCAGAAAAATGACAGAAATACTCCAGTGGCTTAGTGGAAGAAGGAAATGGACTAAAATACACTTGTCTGTCGGTTTATCCTGCAGATTTCCTGCCTGATTTCTTACTATGGTGTCTTAGCTGTTCAGTGTCGGCTGTTAAGTTGGACATTAGTTTTTATGTTAAGTTCATGTCCTGAGCTAATGAATCTAATATTTAAGCTTTAAGAAGTCTGCAAGAAGAGAATAAGAAACAAGGATGAGGGTGTTGTTTGATTTCAAGATGTACCTTTTCTGTATCTTATAGTGCCCATTAAAATATTTTACGCAATGAAATTTTATTTTTCAATCAGTAAAAATAGGATTACTGTGGTATGTACTGAATGTGCTATACTAATTTATTGCTGATTTTTAGAAATTATTGTTCTTGTACTGATTGAAAAAGAAATTTTGCCTCTTTACCCTTTCTATATTTTAAGGTTTTGGGGGTTTTTTTTGGGGCGGGGGAGGTGTTTAAAGTCCAGGGTAATCAATACAGTTTATTAAGTGAGATGACTTTTATTTTCTTTTGTTTTTTTAATGCTTGTGCTATTCTGAAACAATGGCAAAATGCAAGGGTTTTTTTGGTTTGTTTTTTTAATACACTGCATAATTCTTGTCTCTTTGCACCAGCAGGTTTTATGGTATTCATTACAATATAGATTTAGAATAAAGAACTGAAACTATAGGCTAATAGGTTGTGTTACAGCCTTTGTCTTTGAGATCAGGATAGGAAACATTTCTCATCAAGCCAGACGGATTATTAAAGGACCCCACCTGCTAGATATCACAACAGAAGGACTCTGCATTTGAAGGTGTCCCTAGCTTCTACTTACATTTTTCATAGCTTCAAGTCCATTATACCTTGGCACAAATACAAAGGATTACGTTTGTGATCATACAGGCTGTGTATACCTGACAGGATGATACAAAGATTTGGATGAAATGGCGTACAGCAGTTCATATTTGAGCCAAGAGAAGGAAAAAATTAAAATAAGATACATCCCCACATTTAAAAACCGTAATACAGTGGTATGCAAGCAGTGCAACTGATGTTAGGGGAAACAATTTCTTCACATTCTATTCCTCACTTTAAGCAGCCGCTTGTTTGCCACCTGTGATCATGACAAGAGTTTTGGTTTAATGTTTAGACTATAAGCTCTCCAGGGGTGATACAGAAAGTCTTTTTGCCTAATACTTTAATCACATATGTCTGTATTTTAGCTGACTGCTGCCCTCCATCATTCACAGCAGGTTTTGATGTTGGACTGTCCAATGTCACGGCGTGCACCTGTGAAAAGGGATCAGTCAGATAGCAGTAGAAAAGGGATGAACATGGAACTTCAGTTCAATTTATAGTTTCTTACAAGCATTTAGTTTGGAACCTATAATTCCGGGTCATGATAAGGAAAAAGCAAAAAACATACAGCATTGGAGGGCTATTCACAGGCGAAATTTGGGCTTCCAGCCAATCTTTAAATTGATTTGATATGGATTTAGCTTTGAGACAATAATATGAAGATAAAGAACATGTTCCTCTACAGTGGCAAAATACTGAGTAATACCATTTGGCAAGTGGCAAGGTAATGTTGTCATTGTCCTTTGCTACTGGAATGATTTAAAAAGAATCAGAGATGTGAACAAAGGGACAATATGAATGCAAATTGCAAATGATCTTAGTTATTGTGATTTTTTGGTAAGGGTGACGCTATGGTGCTCTGGGACTGGAAATTAACTGGCATATTACATGGGTGACTTACTGTCCCCAAATTGCATTTATTGTAATTGTTCATAATACTTTTATACAGTGAATGTAATGCTCATGAAAACAGACAGGCTAACAGACCTGTGAAGGGAAGTCCTCTGTTTATCTGCAGGTCTGACAAAGAATGGACAGTAGCAGTGAAAACTTCCTCAGATTGAGCTAAATTCTCTCCACATTTACCTTTGTGTAAATCCAGGAAAACTGAAGTGAAGTCAATGGACGTCCTGAGTATTTACATCTCTATAACAGACTCTACTCTGGCCTGTTGCCCTGACAATGTGTATCTCTTTTGGGTAAGAGAGAGCATGTCTAGAAGCAAGAAGCTTACTCTTTGTGTCTACTAAGGCTGGAGCTCTTTGCTAAGACTACGAATGAAGATACCTGTTGTTGTAATGATTCTTGCAGTTTTTACTCAGTTTACTCAGGAAATGAGAGTGAAATCACCAATTCATTTCACGTAAACACTTACATAGCTGTCAGAAATCATCAGAGATTTCAATAAATTATCCTAAGGAAAGACTTTATATTCCTTTAGCAATTACTTATACACGTTGGGACAGATCCTCAGCTGAATCAATGCTTTACAAGGCTCATCTGGTAAGAGAGGGCAACAAAGATGGCTTTGCATTACATTTATGGCATCTGATTCTAAGCCTGGCAATGAGCCATTTCAGCCTCTGGCATAACTCAGAGAAACTTCATTGACCTGAAGGCCAAAAGGAATCACTGTACTCATCTAGTTGGCCCTTCTATATAACACAGACATAGAACTTCCCTGAATTAATTCCTCTTTGAATTGGAGAATATCTTTTAGAAAAACATCCAGGCCTAATTTAAAAATTGCTGGTATTGAACAATCCACCATAGCCATTGGTAAATTATTCCAATAGTTAATTACCCTCACGGTTAAAAATGTTTTCCTTCTTTCCAGTCTGAATTTGCCTAGCTTCAACTTCCAGCTATTGAATCTTGTTATATCTTTGTCCACTAATTAGAAGACCCATTATCAAATGACTCCTCCTCATATATGTCGTTATGGACTGTATTCAAGTTAACCTTAACCTTTCCTTTATTAAGGAATTCCTGGAAACTATCATTACAAGGCATGGTTTCCAATATTTTAATTATTCTTGTGGTTCGTCTCTGAAACCTCTCCAATTTATCAATATCCTTCTTGAATTGTAGACATTAGAACTGGGCTGTTGCACGAGTGTCAGATAAAGATGTAAAATAATCTCTCTCTGTTCCTACTTGAGATCCCTCAATTTATATGCCTGAGAATCACATTACCCCTTTTGGCTACAGCGTTGCTTTGGAAGCTCGTTTTCAGGCGATTACCCGCCATGACCTCCAAGTCTTTTTAGAGACACTGCTTCCCAGGATAGAATCTCCCAGGCTGTAAATATGATCTACATTATCTTCTTAGATATATAATATAGCTTTACATTTGACTGTGTTAAAACACATTGTATTTGCCCAGTTTACCAAGTGATCCCGATTGTTCTGCATTAATGACCTGTTCTCATAATTGTTTACCAGTTTCCCAATCTTTTTGTTGTCTGCAAACTTGGTTAGTGATATGACCCCTGCAGCCCTCCCTAATTTGCAAGTAGCTTCCAGTATCCTAAGGAGGGGTCATTCTGGCAGCAGTACTCCCAGCAATACCGCCTTTGCCTTAGCCAAGTTCCCAGCAAGTCCCTATTGTAGTGGAAGGGAAGGAGTTATTACAGAGATGTCTATGCCTTCTGCACACCACCTGAAGCCCCAAAGAGTGGGTTGGGGTTGGCTTTGTGGTTGCACTGCACTAACAAAATGCTGCAAAACAGACAGAGCAGGGTCTCAGCACCAAGTACATTCATTTTAAAAGTTTATGGAAGCAGAAAATATCCCACCTTTTCCACCTCATAGTTCTTTTTTTGTTGTTGTTGTTCTTGATTCCAGATCCACTGATATGTTGAAACAAATCTTCTTCCGTTCACAGAAGCAGAGCAAATCCAAATAAATTACAGCTGGAAACTTAATTTATGAAAATTTAGAAGCCTCATTTTAAAAAACAGTTTTACTGTAATGACCATTGAGATGCATTTATATTTGTTTTATAAAAAAAAAAAAGAGGTTGAGAGATGAGATACTGTGTGCAGTTGTAATTTGCATAATATAGCAAATCACAATGGATCTTTATGTGCCTTTCCTGTTATCATGGAATTATATGGGAAACTTTTTTATTTTTAATGAAGTCATGGGTTTTGGGGGGGAGAAAGAATGGTGAAGTCAGGAACTGAATATTACAGTTTGATTTTTTTCTGTGCCTTTAAATGAAAGAAGCTCTGTGTTAACTATTCTGTGCTTTAGACACTCCAACCATCTGTTTCATTAATAGGGATGGGAGAACCTTGCAAAGTTCCAGACTCCATATTCTATCAATATCTCCAATCCATAATATTCTAAACTCCCAAGAGTGATCTTTTTAAAAGAGTAATAGAGCAAATTGGAAAAAAAAATGCATTTTAAAAATATACCAGAGTTCGGAAAGTGCAGTGTAAATTCCCATCTTTCAAACAAAATTATATTAATTTATGTTAAAGAGTATTTAGTGACATTTTACTTTATTCCTCTGAAATCTGTAAAGTGGCCCACACAGAAGGAACTGAGCTGGTTTATATATTTCCATGCAAACAGATAATCTCTTACCTTGAATCTAAAAATGGCTTTGGGCAAATATTATGACCTGGTATTCAAAGCATGAAAGGATATGTATCCTCCTCAAGAAAATAAATATTTATTGATTCATTTTCTGTTGCATGGGGTTGCCACTTTGCCTTGATGAGTAGTTTTTAAATTAAAAAAACTTGCACTTGCAGTCAATGTGGATCAGCAGAGAACTATTGAAACCAAAAAATCTTTATATGTTAAATATCAGATAATCGTTGATGGCAGCTTCATTCTGTCACCTTTCATCTTTCCTTACATTTAGAATAAATGCAAAATCACAAAGATCAACCGGCTTTAGCTTGATGATGCTAGAAGAACTAAAACATGTTTGGGCTTTGCATATTAATTACCTTGCTGTATTAAAGATTACAACAGTGACTTCCTCCCAGGGATGTCATCATTCTGATTTAATAAAGGCTTATGAATTACAACATAATATAGAGCCTTTGCAATGGACTGCAGCAACAAAACCAGCAAGTGGGTTATTCTTTGTTTGATACCCCACAAAAAAGAGAATACAGGGATGTGAAAAAAAGAACCAGACCAAAATAGTTCTGGCATTTATGGATTAATAGGTTCTTTCTTCAGTGTTAAATGGAAAAGAGAAGATAGTGCTCTATAACTACCATTCCTGTCATGACTAAAGAAGTTTTCATAAGTAAGCCAACATGAAAAGATCTATTTTTAGCAATGACAATATGATTCATTTTGTAGTAAATTAAAGCAACTGTTTCAGGAAGACTACAAATGCTTATAAAGTACCAGTTTGCACTAAATACTATTTAGTAATTACTAATTAAATATTGGAAAGTGAATTTGGTGAGAGTGCATTTCACTAAATCATGGCTAATCTTGCTTTAGCATTCAGCCTTTCTGACATCCTAATTCAAATTATATATCCTAATTGTGGCGTTTTGTCCCTTGTTTGAAATATATGTCTCTACAAGAATGTTACGTGGTGTTGCTTTTAAATCTTGGCATAGATTTTCTGTACATAGTTGGGAATTTTACTATAGACATTGCATGACATGGTAATATAAGTGCTTCTAAGTATATATCCGACCATTTCTTGTCTAATTTCTTTGCTGCTGCTATGATTCTAGCCGTGTGTATTTAAAAGTATCTTCTGGGCACTAAAGTCACAGCCAGGGCTAGGACAAATACATCTGTGCTCTCTTGGTAAAAAAATTCACACGGGCCATGTTTGCAAGGCCCAAGATTCAGTAAAGTTACTTATTCCCATCACCTCTGCCACATCATATGACCAAAAGTTTTAGATACACAGGGTGAGCCCATTGTGGAATTTGTCCAAAACTGGGGAGTGCTTTTTCCTACGGGGTCTCAAATTTTCTCCCCAGATCTGTCTATCAGTACAAAGCAACTTTTATCTCACAGCAAAGGAACTCTGGATCATAAATGGTGAATGTTCTTCATTTCAATGAGTCCCTGGTCAATGGGCCCTCAGTGGTTTGTGACCCTCATTTGACAGCATTGTCTGAACTGACCCTGATTATTAGCTTAGAAATGGCAAATGTGTTGTTCCTTTTTAAACTCAGGACAATTTTTAACTGATGTCAGGTAGTGTTACATCAATGGTGTCTATTTGAAATTGTTCAGCTGTTCTAAAGTGTTCGTTCTAGAATTCTGATCTCCAATCATGTGACAGGATAAGCGCTCTGCAGTTTTTTTTAAAGCAATGGTTAACTATCCATGGTAATTGGGACATAGTGCATAGTTTAGAACTCAAATTATTCCAATCAGCATAGATTAGTGTGATGTTTCAGGTAAATTGGTTTCAGAAATGCAAAATTAATACCAGCCTTACTTTTTAGTATATGTTGTTCTAAGTTGCAATACAGGCAGCAAATGTGGCATGCTTTATTTTTAAAATCTGATATCTATGGTACAGAGGATGAAAAAAAATAGCAAAACAACTTTGCATGCAATCTCCAAGGAAGGATTTGGAATCCAATTTGTTCAGATAAAATCTGAATGCTTTGGGTCGAAAGGCTGAGGATTCACCTGCTCTCTGTCTTGTGAAGATCCTTGTAGAATTGGATTGAGTGTAATTTTTCTTAGGGTTTTCATTTTTGTTTTACTTATTTTTCATTTATTTTAACTGTTGCCACATACTTGTATCCGTACTGAACAAAGATTATAAATTGCAGAGCTGCTCAGTGCTGGATTATTTTGTTCAATGCCAAAAGGAATTGAAATGATTGTGCAAGGGATCATTGTCCTCCATGAAGGAACTGGCATCCTAATTCTTCCCGTGTATTGTGGCTGCACAATATAGTAAAGATGTTTGGATGGGGAGTTGTTTATTTAAGTTACTCACATGAAGAGTTATCAGATTTGTAGAACCTTCAATCTGCATTGCTTCTTGGATATAGGTTCAGTCTGCAAAAAGAAATAATTATTTATTTGCCACCATGCATGCGTCTACAGTAAGGGGAACATATTCTGTGTTATTAATGCTTCAATAGAAGACATTTAGTTAGGACTATGACCTTTTATAAAAAGAATTTTGAAGGAGAAAAGGAGGGAATATTTATTGTGAATATGTGGATGCTCCATAGCTATTTCTGTGGCTGGTGAACTAAAATTGTCTCTTTTGCCTTTTAGGTTTTCTAAGTACTGGAGACCAAGCTGCAAAAGGCAATTATGGATTGCTCGACCAAATCCAAGCTTTACGATGGATTGAAGAAAATATTGGATCCTTTGGAGGAGACCCAAAAAGGGTTACTATTTTTGGATCCGGAGCAGGAGCATCCTGTGTTAGTCTGCTAACACTATCTCACTATTCAGAAGGTAATGATCATCTTAGTAAAATAAAGGTAAAAATGGATCCTTTTAAATCAAGGGCCATTTTTTAGACTGAAATGCGGGGCAATTGACACTATGAAGTAGAAGTTCAGCATACGTAATGAATGTCAGCAACTTAAGTGAATACATAGTGGCTGGTATTCCAGCTCATTCCTATTAAATCGACATTATGCTTTTTATTATGGCATGAAATAAAAAATAAATTATAAATTAGAACTTTACATTAAAAAGTGCCCCAGGAAATCTAAACTGAGTGGTTTATATCAAAATTTTCCATTGTCTCTTCCATCAATAGTCTGTCCTAGTTAAACTAAAATGGGGCAGTGAGCTGCCTTTATTTTTTTATTTGCACTGTCTGTGCACATCAAGTCTGCAGGTTGATGTCTTAATACAAAGCAATTGTGTACAAAATAGAATAAGCCTCACAGATTTAGAGACAGATCCTGCAGTCCATATGTGTACAAAGCTCCTTGGGGCTGTAATAAAAGTATGAACTGCAAGGACCATGAGTAAAAATGCACTAATGTACAATGCAGGTATTAAATGGCTGTACATAAAGATTCCTGTAAGCAAGATCAATAATATTGTATAAAAATTAGAGAGAGACCACAATTCTCTAAAATGTCTGATCTGTTTATGCACCCTTGCTCCTCCTGCTGCATCAACAAAGGAGGGAGTCTATAGCAGAAAACTATCCAGCAGGGGACAATTGTTGCAGGTATCAAAGCAAGCATGCCGTATTCGAAAGTACCTAAAATTACTGCACATATTGGTACAAATAGGCATAATGAGTAACACTGGGCTATAAACTGTGCCAAAAGCAAACAGATGGAGTGATGAAAACCTTAGCTAATCACAGCCTTGACATTGTGTAATTTGTGCGGTAAGTAATGATCATCGGGTGTATTGATCACAGCCAGTTTTCACTATATATGCTTCTGGGTACTCAGAGCTAACTTCTGTCTTAGTCATTTCTAGAGCACACACGGTCTATAACGTCTGTAATTGCTCTGCACGCTAGAGAATAGCAAAGCAACCAGAATGCATCAGTGAATCTTGCCCAGAATTTCTAATCCTTTCAGAAAAATGCAAATATATTCTAAGTTATCAGAGCAGTCAGTGATAATAGGAAAATATACTTAACCAGGTAATGAAAATTATGTCAGAGCAGAAGGATCCTGGAAATCAAGCCCATTAAACTGATTTTAGCTGAGCATATTTTTTTCAAATTATATGATGCCTGGATTGTGTGAAAGGGAAAAAAGGGTATAAAATTTCTTTGCTCTTTAAACTGGTGAAGAGCATATTTACGCGAGCCATTTACATGCAGAAGAGAATATGATTGCTTGTAGCTGGCACTCCTTAAAAGATGAAAAATGTTAAAGAACTACCACTGTAAGAAAGATGGGGGTATTTTTGTGAAGGTTATAGGATTATTGTGAATATTTTATCCTTGAAATGCTAATCGAAAACCTTTGTGCTTAATATATATGACCATCAAGAACCAGGGAGACTTTAACTAGAAGCCAATTTAAAGCTAATGTAAAAAGGACGAAATTAGTTAAAAATAAGTGGAATTAGAACTGAAATACAGGAATCTCCATCCTTTACGTATTGTACAATCAAAGTATTCTTTGCTCAGTAAAAGCAGCTTTTTTATATGTAATTTCATTTGCATTTAAACAATTTGCACCTGCAGGTTTGTTCCAAAAGGCAATCATACAGAGTGGAACAGCCCTGTCCAGCTGGGCAGTGAACTACCAGCCTGCCAAGTACACTCGGATATTGGCAGATAAAGTGGGTTGCGACATGCTGGATACCACTGACTTGGTTGAATGCCTTCGGAATAAGAACTACAAAGAACTCATTCAACAGACCATCACTCCAGCCACGTACCACATTGCCTTTGGGCCAGTGATTGATGGGGATGTGATTCCAGATGACCCTCAGATTCTAATGGAGCAGGGAGAGTTCCTTAACTATGACATAATGCTAGGTGTGAATCAAGGGGAAGGCTTAAAATTTGTGGATGGCATTGTGGACAATGAAGATGGTGTTTCCCCAAATGATTTTGACTTTTCCGTCTCCAATTTTGTGGACAATCTGTATGGCTATCCAGAAGGAAAAGATACACTTCGTGAGACCATTAAATTCATGTACACCGACTGGGCAGACAAGGAAAACCCTGAAACACGAAGGAAAACCCTGGTAGCTTTGTTTACTGACCACCAGTGGGTTGCCCCAGCTGTGGCTACAGCTGACCTGCATGCCCAGTATGGCTCTCCAACATATTTCTATGCATTTTATCACCACTGCCAAAGTGAAATGAAACCAAGCTGGGCTGATTCAGCGCATGGTGATGAAGTTCCTTATGTATTTGGCATTCCCATGATTGGTCCCACCGAATTGTTCAACTGCAACTTCTCCAAGAATGACGTCATGCTCAGTGCAGTAGTTATGACATACTGGACAAATTTCGCCAAAACTGGGTATGTTTTACATGTTATAGCCTTTTTTGTTCTTATGGTTGTTCTGAAATACTGAATTCCACCACAATGGTCGTCCCAAACACTGCATCTTCCGATACAGTTACATCAGTATTTGGAATCATTAATGCAGAATACTGCTGGAAAAGGGCTTATTTACATTTAGTATATTTTCAAACTAATGTTTTCTCTATTCAACTAATTATATGTGAAGAATGATGCATTGTAATTTCTATTAAAGTGGGGCAATTAGTAAAAAGGTAAATGTGCTTGAAAGCGAAAGGGCTCTGGTTTTGGAGTGGTCTTCATGAAGGGAGGGGAACTTAGTGGAGAAGGGGTTCAGGAAGATGCCTTTGGGAAGACTTTTCTCTTTGGGAATCAGAAATGAACTAAAAGTTAATTTAAACTGTAATCTAGTGATCATGAAAAATCTCCCACAAATCTGTTTGGGTGGGGGAAAAGGGATATTTTACTAGAATATAGAAAGGCATCAATGTTGTGCAGTTATTACATTTGTAAACACTGAAGAAAGGACCTTTAAAGCAACTTAATCTAAGAGGCTATTAATAAATCCTTTGCAGCAAACCTTCCTGTAGCATTCTTTTAAAGAATATTTCAGGATTTTACTCAAAAAGCAAGGGCTTTTTTGTTAGCTTTGACTTTTAGGTGCTAAATTAAAATATAGCTACTCGTGACCCTGAAAATCTTTCCAATGAACGTTTAATGGCAAAATTGGTTTCCTGAAACTGCAACTCCACTGCAGTGCAGTGAACAGTCTGCAGCGATAGAAGAAAGGTTCAGAGATGCCTAGTGTCTAACACTCAGCAGCTTAGCAGTTCTGATGGTCTTTAATGAATCCAAGTGACATTCCGTGGAAAGCAATTTCTGCAGTCTTAACAAAAATGTGGACCATGAACTAAGTCAAAAATAAAATGCTGCATACTGGAAGCTTTGCTGGCTAAGACAAGAAAAAGCCTTTTGTTGCAGGGTGCACTGAACAAACAGGTGCTTTTGTATGTGTGAGCTGTGCCGTACTATGGTGACAGTGAATAGGTGATAAAATATTCAAGGTATACCTGGCAACAAGTGGGGGGGAAACTGGCTACATGATGGTGAGCTGTACTGACCTCTGCATTGCATGAACCTGTGACAGGGCTCAGGAGCAGATTTTTTTCCATGATTATATCTTTATTAGTGTGGACAAAACAGCCCGCATATGTGTTGGAATTCAGATCCTTAGAAAAATACCTCAGAAGAATTATTATATAGGTCAAGGCCTCCTCTGTGTAGTTATTATTTATAATTATTCTATTATTATTTCCATAAGTCAGACTTTTGTGGTTATTTATTTATTGCAAGAGCTCCTCACAGCCCCATCTGTCACCATTACTCATAATTTCTAGGCAGGTCCTACGCACTCCTGCTGGTGTGCTGATTTCAACAGGATATGCCTACTGTTGCCCAGTCCTCCGGCTGTGGACTTGAAATCATGTTATACCTCCTAAAGACTGCACCATTGCTTCAGAAGAGTCATTAATCAATTCCAAAGCACCCAATTGATAATATGCTTAGTAAATGGAAATGAGACTGAAATGCAGCATATATTCCCTTGTGGATTTGCTCCTTTACAAGCAGTCTGAAAAATAGATTATAACTACAGCCCTGTACCTATAAAATTCCAGCTGTCCTGAAGAAAGGGATTTTTTTCTTTATTTTGTTTTAACAGAAAACCAATGTCACTCCACAGAATTAATCTTTTAAAACAAGAAATTCCCTGGCAAATAAATGGAATCTTAAACTCTGTGACTGTATTTGCTCTGCACTTACCACACATCCAATTGAACTGAAATGAAAAGAAGAATTTCCTGTGGTGGGGAAAAATACCATCTTGCAGGTTGCAAAACCTCACACTGAGATTATATAGGGGACTTATTTTAGGTAACTAGTCTCCTATCCACCCTCCCACATACATTTTGGGTTCCGCATGTTCAAGCAGGCCTATAACTTCAGAAGCACCTTATACATTTCAGATTTTTGTTTTGTAGTCATTGTTTTGTTGCTTTATTCTGATATAATTTGGCTGCTTTGTTTCTGTGCCCACGGCAACACGTATTAAAAATCTGTTCACTGTGGGACTATAACACTGCAGGTTTTTCTATAGCATTAAAACTGCAGCCTTAAAAAAAACAACCACCTCTGACACTCATCCAGTTCCTCGTTGCTTCCTGAGGCAGCATCTAGGAACTTACTGTAGAATTACTGCTCAGTAGGTGCAGCGCGCTGCAGGGCTGCGCTGGGCTTCTAATTGACACACCACCACCTGCTGCTAAAAACCACACACAGTTTAATGGGTCTACTGCTAAGGCTAAGTTTGGAGGGCAGGTCAATACTGTAAAATCATTATATGTCAAAGACACAGTGAAAAGCACAGTACTTTTATTGAGTTTTACTTTGAAATCAGTAACCGAAGTTAGAAAACAAAAAGTGACAGATAAAGTGACTGTTTAGTGCTGAATGTCTCATGCTTGAAAAGAACACAGAGACTGCAATTTTCTGATGCTCCATTTCTCTTTCATTGCTATAGTTTTTAGCCTTCATGCACCATCGTTTTGGCCTCTGAATCTACTCGCCAAAGCTATCCCTTAAAAATAGGGGGGATGCATTGTGGAATATATGCAGGAAGCTGTGTTTGGGGAATCTAAATTATATATTATATTAACTAACTTACATGGTATGAAAATATATATTCAGAAAACACAATCTGCATGAGATTTTGCATTAAGATCTGCTTTTATGGCTTCATCCTCCTTCCCTTGTAAAATTAAAATTCCCATTAATTTAATGTAATTTAATGGGAATTTTACCATGCTCAAGGAATCAGGCAGTCCTTTAGGCTTTATCACATCCTCCCATGATAAGTCAGTGGGAGTGGGATAGAGGGGAAAGGATATGTTGTAAGGTCACAGACTGCACCCTGGCTCACGGACAGGAATTCCAGGCCCCAGGGCAGAAGTCCTGCCCCGCCTCTTCTGCGCTGCAGGCCCCATCCCCCCTCCACCCCAGGCCTCACCTCTTCCCCCTATCGCTGGGTTCCTCTCGTCTATTTTTACACTCCCCCTCCCCAGGTGGCAAGCAACAGCTGGGGGAGCTGAGTGGGGAGGGAGGAGGGACACGCACAGTGAGAGATAGCTGGGTGGCTGAGCAGGAAGTTGGGCAGATCAATCAGCCCAGGGGATGTAGGGAAAACAGAAGTGGGACTTGACTGTATCATAGATTGGCCAGAGGAGGGTGCCCCTTCTGGAATAAGCCCTGCTAAAACAGGCCCAAGGGAAAAGATCCTTGTTTCTCTGCAGAACACCTTGTGTAATAGGTCTCTGCCAAAAAGTAGTAAACACTTTTCCTAAACTCTACCAAACTTGAAACAAATTATAATTTGAATTAATAGATCTCTCTCTGTACAGAAAGAACTAGTAGTGATGTCTATTAATAAGGTTGCTTGACACCTTTCATTATAAGATCCTGTTTTCAGTTGCTTATAGCATTCAGTGTATTTTCAGTTCAAATCTTCACTATTTCTTACAGAAGATTTATGTATTTCTTAGACTCTAATATTTTATTTCTCTCTTTGTTTGAAGATATTGGTTGAGCCAACCAAAGGTCTGTGCTATTTAAATAAAATACAATCACTATTGTTTTCGTTTCGTAAATAGACATAAAAGCTGTCATTAGCCAATATTGTTAAGAGGCTGCACGAGAAAAATCAGAAGAAATGCAAAGACCAGTATATCACTCTTTCACACCCAACAACGTGCAATAAAGTTGGTTGTTGAGAGGCAGGTCACCAAGGGTGCATCCTTCCTTTCTAGTAACAAACAGAGTGCAATATCTTTGCAGCACATGTATAACTGCAACAGTGGCACTGAAGTTTTGTTGCAGAAATGCATTTTGTCATCTAGCAAAGTCAGAGAGAGCCACAAAAGAATGAAACATATTCAGAATACAGAAGTGCCAGTCGTAAGTGTATTATGGTAAATAACAGTTAATATATTCATGAAAATTGCTAGATAAAGGTTACAATTTGAGCAGCATTATGTACAACTGAGTGAGAGATGTGGCTCATTGCTGAGTTCTCATTCTATTGGCATTAACACCCAGAGACATTCAGTAATGGTTCATTGTGAAACCTTCAGTTATCTTAACTGGCTGCCAGAGCTTTAATATGTGTGCATGTGTTATAATTTTGCTTCTGAATCAGCCATCACATCATTGCAAAGACGTTTGTTTCATGACACTTGAGAAGCAAGCCGCAAGCAGGACTCTGAAGAGCTATGCATCAAGAGCTGTAGGTCTGGCATCACTGAACTACCGAATCGAAATGGGACATAAAGGCAGGAGTCACAGCTCACAAAGACTGAAAGTGGAAGAAAGTGGTGGTTGAAATCTCTGTGATTTCCCTCTATGGACAAGCAGTTTGAGTCAGTGCATCAGTTTAAATAGCTAGATGATACAAGAGATACTATTCTCAGATACTGACCTGAGGGGACTTTGGTGGCACACACATTCATTATGAGGACATTTCTTGTGCAGAGGAAATTTAGAGTGAAAATGCTTGTAAATATCATTAGTAGAGAATAAGCACTGATCAATTCTTATGTTCTAGGAATTGTATGGAAACAAGAATGATCTCTAGGCTAAAGCACAGGATTGGGAACCAGGAAATCTTGGTTCTATTCCTAGCTTTGTCACAGAGTTTGTATATAACTTTGAGCAAGTCACTTGCCTGTGCCTCTCCTTCTCCATCTGAAACACCGGGGATACTAATTTACCATTAGGTCAGAGGGGTATAAACCAGAATTCATCAAAGTGTTCTGAGAGCCGTGGCTGAAGAAAATATAGAAATGCAGCAAAGCATTTTTCTTCTTTTATTACATTATTAAGTGCATTGTTCAGGAAGCATTCCAATGCTTTTCTTTGTTTCATAAAGATATGCATGTGCTTCCAGAATTTCTATAGCCCCAAAGGTCAAATGAAAGGCTAAAATTACAAAACAGGAAGTGGCAGGACAGTGCGAAGTGAAAGGTCAAAAGTTAAGTGAATAGCTAATTTCCAGGTGAAAGCCAGCTATGCAGCTCCCTGTGCTATGCACATGTAAGATGTTATAAGTAACAATATCCTGACTGAATTGTCTTCCATCCCAGGGAAATAAGACCTCTGAATTCATAATCCCAATTCTGCTGTAAGAAATATTCACTTCTCTCAGCTCCTACCAAAAAACAAAAACAAACAAACAAAAAAGACAAGTTGTAGATTTACCCATGTTAATTTAAGCTCCTTCTGAAAACACTCATGAGTACAGACAGAGCAAGAGTTCAACTCTCTTCACTAATTACCCATTGAAGATTCTGGAGTGTGGTAAGCTTCTGTGGAATGGGCTTCTTTGAACAATCCAATATATTTATATGTCTTTTGATATTTTCACACATAGAACTGGAGGAAAAGCTGCATGTGGGACAGGAATATAATGAAGTGTCCCCCCACCATGCCTATGGAATAGCTTCATAAAGGTTATTTCAGACCATTGTATGATATAGGGTATGGGGCAAGAATATCCTCATATCAACAAATCTTCCAACCCCAGCCCACACTCCTTCACACTGGCATGTAAGGAGTTCCTACAGAGTGGGGCTCCACTTCCCTACACATTCCTCAGCCTTTTTCATTCAGAGTTGGAAGATGGTATAGGAGTTTTCCCCTTACTAAATACACAATCCAACTCCTTGGGGGAGGGTGGACAGGTGAGGAAAGGGAAATAGTGAAATCTAAAATCTCGCCAACTGGGTGTGTGTTGTTTTCTAGTTTTGTTTTGTTTGCTGGGCTTTTTAAAAAGAATCTTTGCTATAGCCATGGTCAAAATTCTGCACTCATTGACATAATGATAAAATTATCCCAAAATGAAACCATGAGGTAAAGTAGTCCATTTTGCCTGCATTTGGGCATTTTATGGGTAAACTCCTGGCTCATTTGAAGTCAATGAAAAAATTTCCATTGACTTTAGGTGTCTAGTTTTCACCTTGCTATCACACAAAAAGAGTGTGTCTTCACTTACATCCGTAGAGGGTGGGATGAAGTGGAGGAAGAACCGTGAATGTGGTCAGCACATGGTCCTGAGCCTGCATCTCATGAAGAAGTACTTGAGTGCTCTCTTGTCCCTTGCTTTAGTTCTTTGAGAACAACTAACTTGCATCTGTTGGCTTAATTTATATACCTTCTGCACCTACACAGCAGAACATGGCCCAGGGTCTTTAGAGCTATAAATTGGAACAACATGTGCTTAAGAAAGAGGATAGAAGATATGAAGCTGATTTCCTGCTATAGCTATTCCAGGCTTTTGAGTTTCTGATGGGGAAAAATGGCTTGTGCTTTTATAATACGTGTAAGTTTATCGAGCTTTTAGAATTCTTGTGTTGTGACCAAAAGTACTGTACTAGTTATACTGTATCAGGCCAATGACTGCTTGTCTGGATTTGCCAAATCCTCCTCTCTATTCTTTGAGAACAAAAAGAATACTTTAGTTCCTTTTCAAATACACGTTAGAATTCCTCAGAATGGCAGCACATTGACATCTGTTGCAGTATTGCTTGGAAATTACTCCAGACAAGGAGTAACAATTAATATGAGGTTAAATTGTGGCTCATATATACTTCTTAAAAGAATAAAATCTAAAAACATCACTTCTGGAATCCCCAATTTATATCTTCAGCAGATGGCAGAGATGTAGTGCAGAATAATATGCAAGAAAACCAAAAACAAGCCAAATTAGATTCAGAATAATTTTATTAATTTTATTTTAGTTGATTGAATTCAAAGGTAAATTCCCTCTGGTAAGCAGGTGAATAGAAGCATCTTTAGAATATTAAGACTAAATTCCAATCTAGCTCTAGCACTTTTTGAACAACAAAGGAACCTGGGGAACATTTAATCATTTCATGGGCATTTAAAAAAGAAAACAAGAAAGCTTTTAAAACTGCAATATTGGATCAGAGAATTCCTGTAACATAGATAAAAGCACATTAAAGAAGAAACTGAAAAAGATTAGATTGATTTTCAAAAAAGATAAACTAATGCATATGAGAATGGAGAGAAGAAATGTCAATATAATGCATAGAAGATACATTATGTACTTTGGTATGATAAATTATAAAGCACAGACAATAAATATGCTTTGCCCTCTAAAGGCCTGAAAGCCCCCAGAACCCACTAAACTATAACAGAATAACCAGTTGTTATAGTTAGATTTAGCTTTCATGTTCCAAAGGAAGGAACCTGCATGTGATTGCTAAAAGATTAAATGGTAACCACTACAGGGTTACATTTAGCTATCTGTCTTTAGTTTCTGTTAGTTATCATAGGATAAAGTTCATTTCTTGGCTGAGTGTAATATTGTTTTGTTATTATCTTTCTAGTGATCCAAACCAGCCTGTACCACAGGACACAAAGTTCATCCACACCAAACCCAACCGTTTTGAAGAAGTGGCCTGGTCTAAGTATAACCCTAAAGACCAGCTCTATCTACACATTGGCCTGAAACCCAGAGTTCGGGATCACTATCGAGCAACAAAAGTCGCTTTCTGGTT
The DNA here is from genome assembly GCA_007922155.1 of Mesoclemmys tuberculata. Lineage (NCBI taxonomy): Eukaryota > Metazoa > Chordata > Testudines > Chelidae > Mesoclemmys > Mesoclemmys tuberculata. Next base: position 64,628,055 of record ML675610.1, read on the forward strand.
GGAACTTGTACCACACTTGCACAATCTAAATGAAATATTTCAGTACGTTTCCACAACAACTAAGGTGCCACCTCCCGATATGACATCATTTCCTTATGTCACCAGACGTTCTTCTGGAAAATTGTGGCCAACAACCAAACGCCCAGCAATGACACCAGCCAACAACCCTAAACATTCAAAGGACACTCACAAAACCACCTCTGAGGATACAACTGTTCTGATAGAAAACAAGCGAGATTACTCCACAGAGCTGAGTGTCACCATTGCAGTGGGGGCATCCTTATTATTCCTCAACATTTTAGCTTTTGCTGCACTGTATTACAAGAAGGACAAGCGACGTCACGAGACACACAGGCGTCCCAGCCCCCAGAGGAACACAACCAATGATATAGCACACATACAAAATGAAGAGATTATGTCATTGCAGATGAAACAGCTAGAGCATGACCATGAGTGTGAATCACTGCAGGCACATGACACCCTGAGGCTTACCTGCCCACCTGACTACACCCTTACTTTGAGGAGGTCCCCAGATGACATTCCACTCATGACACCCAACACCATAACCATGATTCCAAATACATTAACAGGAATGCAGCCGTTGCATACTTTCAACACCTTCAGTGGAGGACAAAACAGTACTAATTTACCCCATGGACATTCCACCACTAGGGTATAGCTCTGCCATTTCCCCCCTCTAACCCTACAAGCCACTTGGAAGAAAAAGAAGAAGAGGAAAAAAGCATTCTCCATTGAACAACTTGTTAAAAACAACAACAAAAAATAAAAGGGAAGGGCAGTCATTATTTTCTTACTGATCCTTCCAACAGGAACTCTCTGATATTAAAGATCAACTTCAAACCCTGTGAAATGTGAAACATGTACATTGCTGTTATGATACTGCTTTAAGATCTCAGCCACTGATTGAAAGTTGATACCAGAAGAAATCACTTGAAAGGATGTTTTGAGAGTAACAAACAGCAGCAGAATCTTCTGGAACCACAGAGCCAGTGACTGTACAGTTTTTTAATATATAAAATTAAAAAAAAACAAAACAGTTCTTTATGTGCCATACCATGAATGACCATTGTTAAAACAAAGACATCACCATGGGCTTTTATCCAGCATAAGAAGCTGTAATCCAGAAGGGGGAAATAGGATTTTATTATTAAAAAAAAAAAAAAGAGGAGTGACTATGCAGTAAAATACATATAGTTCTGAGCAAAGAGATGACTTGCCAGCCTGAACTATATTTAAAGAAACTTTGTAAAAATTGTACATAGCTGTGAGTTTAAAAAAATAAGCTTTTATTGATGTTTTCAGTTTGAAAAGAACTTTTAGAAATTGTGCTTTCAGTTGTGACCTATGTGAATATTCATTAGTCATATCACCTCTCTTTCCTTCAGACCAAACGGAGGATTTTCTTCTTAATTACTAGTGGTGAACAAGGACATGAGGTTTTTCTAACATGTTTCATTTATAGGAGGACATGGTCTCATACAGAGAATACAGTTGTCTGTGTGACCTGCGTATTTTCCCTTACAGGTTACACAAGTGCATGTTAAAGCATTTTTAGGAGACACTTGTTTTTTAGATTTTTTTTTTCTTTTTGTGTTAGCCTTCATTAAATTGCAACACAGAGATGGATCAGAAAATGGAAAACACTATTTTTGTTTTAAACTTGTTGAATCAACCAACCAACCAACAATACGAGTTCAGTTTTGTAGTTCTTGGCTATTTTAATAAATTAGGAAGACTTGCTTCACAATTTAGTGCCCTGACAAATGTAAAGAAAGCCTGCCTCTTGGTCAGTCTTTTATGAGGAAAACAAGCTCTATATTCACCAGCATCTGCAGAAGAGCTTTTGCTGAGGAAGCACCCACTCAGCTTTGCCAAACAGAGGAAAAATGAAATTAGAAAGGGGAGAAAAAGGTTGTTGGTGGTGGTTTGTTTGGGTTTCTTAAAGGTTGGAAGGTCATGTTTGATCTGTATGCAAAGAGCTTTTTCATCCAGTATCCCGTTATTGTGATCAAGAGTATACCTGTCTGAAAACACTATTTTTGCTGGTTAAATTATATAACAGTTACAAAACCAATGGATGTTGTGCAGAGTTAAAAAGGGAGGTAACCAAATGTGCTCTGTGTAAATGTATATGAAAATTCTGGACAGGTTCATTGTCAGAAAAAGGTTAAATTATTATTCTCCCCTGCCCCTCCTTAACTGGGGATCTAAGGGCAAAACTTAGGCTCTGTTGTGCAAGGAGTTCAGCAGTTTCATTTAAACAACTGATTCAAGTATTGAAAGCTAGACCTGAGTTAATCGATGAAGGTTGTTTATATTTTGTCTTTCTAAAGTCTTTCTGAATCAACAAGAGGTAGTAACCAAAGATATTTGACCAGAGTTGCTCCGCACTTGAACATGACTATCCCAGATGTATTTTGTATTTTGATGGCACTGCACCATCATATTGTCTCTCCCATACAGAATCTAACACAAGATGCCTTCTACCTTTGTGATAAAACACTTTGGAATAGCCAGCCCATGAAATGATATTGTAGACAAAGATATCAAAGTCCGTGGGCTCTGCACAACTCCTTGCTGTGCATGGCAGAGAAGTGAGTTCTGAAAGAAATGAAGAGTTGTAATATTGTAAAAATGCATCAGATAACCAATACCATGGGTTATACGTAAGAAGACAGGTATGTTATACAGGTTAGAAAGTGGTGAAGCAACAGTCCCAGGCTGCATCTAGTAGCAAATGGAAAACTATCTTCTTCACTGATCCATCCCATAATATTTATTAAAACAGACTCTATACCAGGCCATTTCCACAACCTATGTATTGCCTCAGCTGAGATGCAGCAGTTCATGACTCTAAAAAAAAGGCAGTGATGTTTAGCATCATAACAAGTTGGGTATGTTTGTAATGTGAATTACAGTATTTGTTTAGTACTTCCAATCGTCTTCTGCTAGCAATATGTACAGTAACGTGTCAGGCTTGTGACATTTGGGTAAAAAAGTTCCTGTAAGTGAATGATTTTAGCTTTTAAAAATAATTATGATCAAGTCATTTTAATAATTTAATACATCTGAATTGATGTATGGTTTATAAATGGAAAAGATTTATAGAATCTTCATAGAATTCTATAACAATAATAATAAAACATACTTGGCAAAGAAAAGAAAACAAGAACTGTTCCCAGGCTTATAGTCTTGACCTTAAGAGGCACGCAGGGTTTAATGGTTTCTTTTGTTATTGTTTTGCAATTTTTTGTTTTTGCCTTAAGTAATGATAGAAGATATATATGGCTGGACACATATGTATAAACTTTTCAGCAGCATTTTTAATAATAAAATATCACAGTATTTTCTAATGCTTTGTGCAAAGAATTATGTGTTCGTCCTTTTTTGTGTGTAGAAAACCTTTTAGAAGTATGTTGCTTTTTTTTAAAAGACAAAATCCCTTTTAATGATCCAGTATAAACGATGCTGAGGTATAAATTAGCAGAGGTTGGATTTTCAAGATACTGTGTTGGCATGGCCACTGAAGCTCTATACGCCTGTTGCTTAGCTTAGTGAACACCAGGCTTTGTTGCTCAGATGATGAAGATATTGTAGAAGAGAAAGCTCTATGTGTTTATATCTATAATGTATGGATCCCATTGAACTCTATTTTGTCCATGTTTGACATTCTCACAGATCAAAGTATTTTAAGGGAATGCATAGCTAACTGTCTCCTTTAAAGCTTCAAGTTTAATGTGAAAAAATTGTTTCCCAGCTTAGGATTCAAGATAGAACCCTCTGAACTAATCGCTGCTTCTGTATCTACACTGCAATCAGACTGCAGCATGTGTAGACAATTCTGACCTAACTTTGAGCTAGCTCATTCAAATGACAATAGTAATGAAGCCACAGCACCACAGGCTATATAGACCCACCTGGTACCCTAGTTATGTGGACTCATAGATTTTAAGGTCATATGGGACTGATATGATCATCTAGTCTGACCTGCACAACACAGGCCACAGAACCTCACCCATACTCTCCTGTAATAGACCCCTAACCTATAAAGTCCTCAAATCATGGTTTAAAGACTTCAAGGTACAGAAAATCCACTAGCGTGTGACTTGTGCTCCATGCTACAGAGGAAGGCAAAACCTGCCCCAGAGCCTCTGATAATCTTACCTGGGGGAAAATACCTTCCCAACTCCAAATATGGTGATCAGATAAACCCTGAGCATGTGGGCAAGACTCACCAGCCAGACAACCAAGAAATAATGATCTGTAGTAACTCAGAACCCACCCCATCAAATATCCCATCACAGTCCATTGGACATATTTACCACTAGTAGTCAAAGATCAGCTAATTGCCAAATTAGGCTGTCTCATCATACCATCTCCTCCATAAATTTATCAAACTCAGTTTTGAAGCCAGCAAGGTATTTTGCTTCCATTGCCTTGGCAGGCTATTCCAGAACCTCATTCCTCTGATGGTTAGAAAGCTACATCTAATTTCAGATTGTATCAATTTGTTCTTGTGTCCACATAGGTGCCGAACTTAAATAATTCCTCTCCTTCCCTGCTATTTATCCCTCTGATGTATTTACAGAGAGCAATCATATCTCCCCTCAACCATCTTTTGATTAGGCTAAACAAGCCAAGCTCTTTGAGTCTCCTCTTATAAGGCAGTTTTTCCATTCATTGGATCATCCTAATAGCCCTTCTCTGCACCTGTTCCAGTTTGAATTCATCTTTCTTAAACACTCAATATTCCAGATAAGGTCTCACCAGCGCCTTGTATAATGGAACTAACACCTTCCTATCTCTACTGGAAATACCTCATCTGATGCATCCTAGGATCGCATTAGCTTTTTTCACGGTCACATCACACTGAATGAGTCATAGTCATCCTGTGATCAACCAATACACCCAGGTCCTTTGCCTCCTCTGTACTCGAGCAGCTAGCTTATACTGCCATGACTTCACTGTTCTTGTTATGTGACATAGCTAGATCAAAACGAATTTGATTCTGCAATCACTCTTCTCATTGCAGTATAGATAAAACAATCATTCACATATTTTTAGAATTAGATCTTTAGATTTATAAAGCATAGTGAATATATGTCAAAATAAGGAAATTTATTATTCCTGTCAGGTAGGTGAATAATTATAGCTTCCCTTTTTGTCATGTTAAAATTCATTTGTTACTCAGGTTTCCTGTGACTGGAGTGATGGATATGTATTCTGGTGATTAGATCTGGGTGTCTAGAACAAACTATTGCCTTTGAATACTTGTTCACATTTATAAACACAGTCAGTTCAGCTGTATTTCTGCCTCTTTTATTTTGTTTGCTTTCTATAATGACTCTGTTGAAAAACTTTACTGACAAATGTTCTGTGAATTTTGAGCATATGTTGAAAACTAGTAACCCCTCAAGATTTGTGTCAGAACACTGATTCTAAAAGCTGTGTTTGGTGAGCAGAAACATAGTATGTGACTTACTTGTCCAATCAAACAGCTTGAATTTTGAATGTGTAAAGTGTTTGCAAATAAGCTAGACCAAGAATTAGCAAATATACTTGAATGACAAATGAAATTCACAAACAGAAAAATAGGCTGAAATTGCTGAATATGTTATTCATTGTGAATTGTTCACCCAAAATTGTTGGTAATCATCCAATAAATGATCTTCTTTCTAGTTAAACAGTTCTCTGCTAAAAAGATGGGAAGAGTGACCTTCGGAAGCTAACTAAATATCAATTCTTTTTAGAATTATGAAATATAAAAACTGTTCCTATGTACATTTTAATGGTATGTTCCTATTGACACTTTGCTAGACTATGACGATGGTATTTAATATCACAGACACAACACATGAAATAGTACTATGGAAGCTATATGGTTGTTTGAGTACTGTATTCTGCAAAAGTATTGTTTAATTTATAAAGAATAGTTTCTCATGTTTTTACCTAGGGCTATTTGATTCCTTAAGCCTCTGAAATGCGTCTCTGTCCAGAGGGTATAAGTAGAGCGGGTCAAAATTTGGAATTTCCATCCCACTGGAAATTCTGATATTTCAACATCTGTTTTGATCACAAATCAGGTTGAAAAGTCCATATAAAAGTTTTGTGCAGAATGACAAGTTCCAAAAAATTCAGTTTTGTTTGGTTTGTTTTGGCTCAGTTTGACGTTGAACTGTCCCTGCCAGGATTGCTACCATGGGAATTGTATTTCAAGTGCCTCATGCCCTCTTTCAATTTATTGGCCTGGGCTTCCCAGTCAGACTATGTCTCCAGTGATGCAACATCATCATAGGACTCTCATGTGAAACCAGTCAGTCTGTCCCGCAAAAGTGAATGGGAGCATGAGACTACACCTGAACTACAACTCCCATGAGGAACTATGGTATGGCAGGCAGACACAAATTAAGGTCAAACTGACTCAGAATGAAAAATGTTGACTTGTGTTGACAAACCAGAATGTTTACATTCATGTCAAACCAACCTGAGATGAAATATTTCATTTCCATTTTCACAGTAGAAAATTGGAAAAGGGTGGCAATATCAACATTTTCCTGAGGAAAATTTCAATTTTGGAGAAACTTCATTTTCTGTCAAAGAAAAAAATAATACAAAATTCTCAGTTAGGAATTTCCCATACATCCACTATAATGCAACCCTGAAGATGACAAACCTTATGGGAGACTACTTGTTATTCAATGCTCTCTTAAATGAGTATCTCAAGTAGGGTAATCTTCAGATACCTTTTCTGCACTATCTCTTCTTAAAAGTTGAACATTGTTTCATTCAGGCCAATCCAGAGAGGTGAATTTTCCAAGAATCCATGACTCAAGTGATCTAACTACAAATAAAGGCCTGGTCATAAGCTGTTGTAAACTAGCACAAATCCATGTAAGTCAATGTTATGTTTACTTTAGGGATCTGGTCAAAGATTAATTGAGAATAGAGAGAGAGAATATTAAAACATAGAAAGGTGTATCTGTAAACTGTCTATTCTGAAACTCTGCAATCTACCTCATCTACCTCAGGTCATTTTGACCCAGATTTTTAACTATCAATGGGATGTTGGCTCCTACGTGCCTAAATCCCCTTAAATTAAATTTAAGCTCCTAAATTAGTTAGTCATTGCAACGCTGAGCAATCAATACCTAAATGCCTATAAAAAGCTGGACCTTTAGTTTTAGTTACACTGAACTGAAAAAAAAATCTTTCATTTATGGAGATCACTTTCTTTCTCTCCTCTGATCTTTTGGCAGGTTATCCTGAATAAGACATGGCCTTTGGCTTTTGATATCTTGTGTTATCCTTTTTCTGTACCTTACCGCCAGCTTTATTATTCGAGGCATATTTAACGTGATTGGCTTATCATATTGGACATTGCCCTCCCAAGATGTGTTCCCAAGGCTCTTTCCTGTCACATCCTGTTTGTCCCCAAATTCATTCTGGATTATATGGATTTCGGTAAACAGATTCCACTCCTGTTCTTCTTCCACTTCTACTGTTTAAAAAATATTCCTATAATGTGCTTCTCACCCCAGAAATGTACCCTACTCGAAGGACTGCCTGCTCTTTTGCTGGTCTAACAGCCATGTTTGGCATGTTAATTGTCTTATTTGAAGGTGCCAACCTAGAGCCAATTTATTCTGCTATTACAGATGCAGGGGTTTTATAATTCTTATTATTTCTTCCTACCATGATTTCTCTCTGTATTATATTGGAATCATGAATAGATTAAATTAGGCTGTCACATCATTGCACTGAAGGTTCCCTCAAAGCCAAAAAGGAGCTTGTTATATGTGGCTATTGGCTAGTAATACTATATCATGCTAAACAAAAAGTGTTTGTGAAGCACAAAGAACTACATTGACATACAGAGGGCAGCTGTGAAGTCTTCTGTCTTGTATAATAGAAGCTGTTGGATTCAGTGGATACTGACTCATGCTGGTATAACCTTCTGTTAGTCTGACCCATGTCATATGACTAGGGACAGTCAATAAAGAATCATCTCTTATGTAAGGCCCCTGGGTAAATCACAATTTCATGGACAGTGAAATTAGACCAATACCTTGATTGTTTTTCCAGCAGTGGCTATCCAGAACCCAGCATCCCCAGTGAAGCTATGACTGCCTGTGGAAGGTTAGTGAGCCGATCCCATTCAGTAGAGGGTAGGGAAAGGCAGGATGGAACTATCCTAGAGAGTTTGAGGGGGTAGTGTCTAATCACAAGGCACCAGCTGGTCTGGCCTAAACCTGCCCAGGATAGGGATTGGAACCCAGTTCGATCCATGCTCAGCTGTGGCCCAGGCCACCACTGCTGCTTCCTGTTGGCCGCCAGGAAGAAGGGGGCAGTGCTAACAATGTGGCAATAAGAAATTATGGCTCAACCCACCCCATCATGACCCCAGCAGGCTTGTGGGAGACATCACAAGGGCTGAGACCTGAATCCGTATCTCACCCGCAACCAGTAAGCCTGGCCCCAATCCTTATCCAAGTCTGGGCTGGCCAGAGCCATATGATGAGAGACCCCCCCATGCCCACTGGGATAGGACTAGCCCACCACTTCCTTGCCCCACTCAAGGATGATACTGGCTTAGTAGACACTTATGAGCAGCCATGGCAGCAAAGATGCCTGCTTCCACCTACCTGTTGTTAGAGAAATCACAGGAGTTTGAGGGGACTCAGCAACCATGCACATCCCATGAAATTTGAAATTTGACTTGTGATGCTAGTGTGACATTTTAAAACAAAACTCCATCATTTTTTGAGGGTCTTGTATATATCACACTCTTATTTCTTGGTGTGAGAAATGAACCGGCCAAAAACTTCTTTGGATTAAGAGCGGTCTGTCTGCAAGATGTTCACACAGTGGTATATGCTTCCAGAACATTGACTAAACTATGATGAGAATTATATCAAGACTGAAAAAGAAATGCTATCAAATGTTTTTGGCTGAGTTGTTTCATGCATGTTTATTGACACAAAACAGTCACCCTTGGAAAGTCCATTACAGAACTGTTGTACAAAGCACCACTTTTCAGAAAATTATCGTGATATTGCACTAACGCATGTGAAACATAGGTGAGGAATGTCACAGAGAGACTGTGCTTTCAAGAGTGCCTATAAATAGTTTAAGAAAGGAACTGCAGGAAAAGGAGTTCAAAGTAAACATGACTAGTCCAACCCAATTCTGAAAAAAAAGTTGACAAGTTCCATGTAGATTTAAGACTGACCCAGCCTTAAAATAGCTGAGAGTAATTCTAGATGGATAGCCAATAGGAAAAAGTCCAGGTATGTCTAAGGTTCAAATCTTATTGGGACTGCTGAAATGGAATTACTGCATATAAAGAGATCATAATAGGACTCTGCACAAAGGATATTATGTCATAATACCACATTATGGGATCGGAAAGGTTGAGTGTAATCCGCAGTGGCCATGTGATAATTGTAAGAATAGAGCCCAAGATGTCTACTGTAGCTGGGCAATAATTCTGACATAGAAGATAATGTATCTAAGTGTGAAATAGCCAAAAGCTCTGGGAAACAGAAAGCAAAAGAATTATTGCAACCACATGAGATTCTCGTTCACTCATTCTCCAAGGATGAAACAGCCCAATTTGAATTAAAAGGGGCAGGTTATCTCTTGTATTAGTGAACTTCTTTTTTAAAAAACTGAATTATCCCACAACACATCAAGTAGAAATCTAATTCTACACTGCAAAGCACACTTGCCAATGGATTCTAGGTGGATTAATAACAGATTATGCTCCACAATCCACAATTGGCACATTTTAGCAAATTTCTTTGAATTGTCTATTCAAGCACATCACATCAAACCAGTGCTCTGTACAGTCAAAAGGTCAAGGGGCCAAAAGTCAATAGTTTTCAGGCACAAAGGCAGAGAAAACCATCCAGAAGTCTCCTCTAGGGAATTCCCTGGCATAGGAATGCAGAGAGGTGGCATAGGCCACTCCTGCACTTTTCTCCACACCCATAGTTATATTAAGAGTGCAGAGGGAGAGTGGGGGCACTATGTTACGGTCTGGCAATCACCATTGCCAGCTGGTGTAAGTTACAGAAGACGCCAGGCTGGTGCTGGAGCAGAGAGTCAGGGAGCTGTAACTGCTTGTTGAGTCCAAGCTTCTCTTTTCCTCTCTCCTGGATTGTCATGGGTTGTTTGGGAGGGAGGGGGAATCTGTCTGTTTTTAGGAGCTCTTTAGGCTGAAGCAAAGCTAGATGAGCTCTTTGGGAGTCCCCACAGGGAAGGAGACAACGGATCAGCAAGAGTGGTCTGTGGTGCAGCAGGTAGTGAATGGTGAGCTGCTGAGCAGCCACAGCTGGGAAGGGAAAGCAGCTGCTTATAGGGTGCAGGGGAGAGTATGGGAGGCTATTGGAAAGGCCAGGTTCCCAGTTGCTCTCTGTAGTAATAGGGGTAACACAAAACTCTTTTATTTTAAAGTCTTAGGGCATGGCTCAGGGGACATATTTTTAATTCATAATCATATACAAAGTTTCTACTCACTTGCCTCTGAAAGCCACAAAATAGAGAGTGTTGCCACCCCCAAGACACAGAAAACCTGGCCACTAGCCATTCCCCATTCCACCAACAACAAAAGGGTCCTACTACCAACTATAACTAGTAACTAAAAGAGCTTGGAGAACCATTTTACACACAGAGACACATAAAACCCTCCATGGTATGTGTATTTTTGTTGTTTTATTATTTTACTTACCTTATCCTAACACAGAGATGCTGTCTGAACTATGGTGGTATGAACTGTAGAACATGCTAACCTTTTTTCAAGGGAAAAAAAAATGGCACATTAAGTCTTTTAACAGGTAAGCCAGTACAAAAACCCACCAGGCCAGTTACAAACTAACTATGTTGCAATCTTAATTATCTAAAGTACCCAGGCCATAGGCTGGACACCATCAGGTTAGCAGAAAAGACAACACTCCATCATCAAAAAAAATAGCTCTAATAATTCAAGGGATCCATACTTAGCAATGTTGGAGTATTGCAATATGCCTCACAATGTGTCACTAGGTTCCAGACTGGGAAACTAGAGAAGTGTGCTGCTTGCCTGGAGCTAGGATTCAGGATGTGACGGAGAGACTGCCGAGACTCATCACACCCTTAGACAGCTACCCTTTCCTACTTCTCCACATGGGCACCAATGACACTGAAAAGAATGACCTTGAGCGGATCACTGTGGACTATGTGGCTCTGGGAAGAAGGATAAAGGAGTTTGAGGCGCAAGTGGTGTGCTTGTCCATCCTCCCAGTTGAAGGAAAAGGCCCAGGTAGGGACTGTTGCATTGTGAAATTAAATGTGTGGTTACGCAGGTGGCGTTGGTGAGAGGACTTTGGATTCTTCAATCATGGGCTGTTGTTCCAGGAAGAAGGATTACTAGGAAGAGACAGGAAGAGTATCTTTGCAGCCAGGCCGGCTAACCTAGTGAGGAGGGCTTTAAACTAGGTTCGATAGGGGATGGAGACCTAAGCCCGAAGGTAAGTGGGGAAGTGGGACACCACAAGGAAGCAGACGGAGAAGGGGGCAACAGGGGAGGCCTCCTGATGCATACTGAGAAAGTAGGACAATCAGCTAGTTATCTCAAGTTCCTGTACACAAATGCAAGAAGCCTGGGAAACAAGCAGGAGGAATTGGAAGTCCTGGCACAGTCAAGAAACTATGACATGATTGGAATAACTGAGACTTGGTGGAATAACTCACACAACTGGAATACTGTCATGCTATTCAGGAAGGATAGGCAGGGGTGAAAGGGTGGAGGAGTTGCACTCTATGTAAGAGAGCACTATGATTGCTCTGAGCTCCAGTGTGAAACTGGAGATAAGCCAGTTGAGAGTCTCTGGGTTAAGCTTAGAAGCAAGACCAATAAGGGTGATGTTGTGGTGGGTGTCTGTTATAGACCACCAGACCAAGAGGATGAGGTAGATGAGGCTTTCTTCAGTCAACTAGGGAAAGTTTCCAGTTCACAGGACCTGATTCTCATGGGGGACTTCAATCATCCTGACATCTGCTGGAAAAGCAATACAGCAGAGCACAAACAATCCTGGAAGTTTTTGGACTGTGTCGCGGATAACTTCCTGGTGCAAGTGCTGGAGCAACCAACGAGGGGCCGTGCTACTCTTGACCTGCTGCTCACAAACAGGGAAGATTTGGTAGGGGAAGTAGAAGTGGCTGACAACCTAGGAAGCAGTGGCCATGAGATGGTTGAGTTCAGGATACTGACAAAAGGAAGAAAGGAGAACAAAGGATACAGACCATGGACTTTAGAAAAGCAGACTTTGACTCCCTCAGAGAGCTGATGGGCAGGATCCCCTGGAAGGCTAATATGAGGGGGAAAGGAATCCAAGAGGGCTGGCTGTATTTTAAAGAAGCCTTATTGAGGGAATAGGAACAAACCATCCTGATGTGCAGAAAGAATAGCAGGAGTGGTAGGTGACCAGCTTGGCTTAACAAAGAAGTCATGGGTGAGCTTAAACACAAAAAAGAAGCGTACAAGAAATGGAAGCTTGGCCAGATGACTAGGGAGGATTATAAAAATCCTGCTCAAACATGCAGGAATGAAATCAGGAAGGCCAAAGCACAATTGGAGTTGCAGCTAGCAAGGGATGTGAAGGGGAACAAGAAGGGTTTCTACAGCTATGATAGCAACAAGAGGAAGATTAAGGAAAGTGTGGCCCCTTACAGAATGGGGGAGGCAGCCTAGTGACAGAGGATGTTGAGAAAGCTGAGGTACTCAATGTGTTTTCTGCCTCTATCTTCACAGACAAAGTCAGCTACCAGACTACTGCACTGGGCGGCATAGAATGGGGAGGAGGTGAATATCCTGCAGTGCTGAAGGAACAGGTCCAGGACTATTTAGAAAGATTGGACATACACAAGTCCGTGGGGCCAGATGCAATGCACCCGAGGGTGCTGAGGGAGTTAGATGATGTGATTTCAGAGACATTGGCTATTATCCTTGAAAGCTCGTGGCAACAGGGGAAAGTCCCAGATGACTGGAAAAAGGCAAATATAGTGCCCATTTTCAAGAAAGGGAAGAAAGAGGATCCAGGGAACTATAGGCTGGTCAACCTCACCTCAATCCCTGGAAAAATCATGAAGCAGGAATCCATTTTAAGGCCCTTAAAAGAGAGCAAGGTGATCAGGAGCAGTCAACATGGATTCACCAAGGGCAAGTCATGTCTGACCAACCTGATTGCTTTCTATAAAGAGATGACTGGCTCTGTGGATGAGGGGAAAGTGGTGGACGTGATATACCTTGACTTTAGCAAAGCTTTTGATATGGTCTCCCACAGTATTCTCATCAGCAAGTTAAAAAAGTATGGGTTGGATGAATGGACTATAAAATGGATAGAGAACTGGCTAAAGCAAAGGGCTCAATGAGTAGTGATCAATGGCTCCATGTCTAGCTGGCAACCGGTCACAAGTGGAGTGCCCCAGGGGTCAGTCCTGGGGCTGGTTTTGTTCAAAATCTTCATTAATGATCTGGAGGATGGGGTAGATTGCACCCTCAGCAAGTTTGCAGATGACACTAAGCTAGGGGGAGTGGTGGATACCCTGGAAAGGAGGGATAGGATACAGAAGAACCTAAACAAATTAGAGGATTGGGTCAAAAGAAATCTGATGAAGTTCAACAAGGACAAGTGGAGAGTCCTGCACTTAGGACGGAAGAATCCCATGCACAGCTACAGACGAGCTAGGCAGCAGTTCTGCAGAAAAGGATCTGGGGGTTACAGTGGATAAGAAGCTGAATATGAGTCAGCAGTGTGCCCTGGTTGCCAAGAAGGCTAATAGCATATTGGGCTGCATTAGTAAAAGCATTGCCACCAGATTCGGGAAGTGATTATTCCCCTCTATTTGGCATTGGTGAGGCTGAATTTGGAGTATTGTGTCCAGTTTTGGGCCCCCCACTATAAAAAGGATGTGGACAAGTTGGAGAGAGTCCAGCGGAGGGCAACAAAAATGATTAGGGGGCTGAAGCACAAGACTTATGAAGAGAGGCTGAAAGAACTAGGCCTGTTTAGTCTGCAGAAAAGAAGAATGAGGGAGGATTTGATATCAGCCTTTAACTACCTGAAAGGGGGTTCCAGAGAGGACGGAGCTAGGCTGTTTTCAGTGGCGGCAGATGACAGAAAAAGGAGCAACGGTCTCAAGTTGCAGTGGGGGACATCTAGGTTGCACATTAGGAAAAAGTTTTTCACTAGGAGGGTGGTGAAACATTGGAATGGGTTACTTAGGGAGGTGGTGGCATCTTCATCTTTAGAGGTTTTTAAGCTGCGGCTTGACAAAACCTTCACTGAAATGATTTATCTAAGGATAGTCCCGATTTGAGCAGGGGGTTGGCCTAGATGATCCCTTCCAACTCTAATATTCTGTGATTCTATGAGTAGTTCAAAGACTTACACACGCTCAGTGCCAATATCAAACAAGCCAAAAACAATTAACCATGTGGTAAACATGAAAGTTTTTATACACCTGAAATCTGCAAGAGAAGAAACACAATAATGAAAATGTCAGACAATTATCTCTAGTGTAAATAAGGGAGAAAATTAGCTTTCAAAAAGAAAATGGCTCGTAACCTGCCAAGCCATATCATCTATGTAGAAAGCTTCATGGAACTTGAAGGGAAGAGCATAGGTTGCAGGAAGGAAGAGTTTGGGGGAGACACCGGGATGAGATCAGCCTGGTTAGTCTGAATGCCAATGGATAAACTTCTAAAAGGCATTTGCACCATCTTGGTAAATAGTTGCTTTAATAAGCAGCCAGTGAAGTAAAATGAAGTTCTCTCATGTCCTCTCATGTGGTACCTGGGAAACAATCCACACCAAGGTTATATGCCAGAAGTATTCCCAAGGACAGAACAAAACACACATAAGGAAAATCAAGACTGACAAACACTAGTTTGCTTTCTGTTTCTTGTAGACATTCAAAATGCTGCTAACAGAAGTAACCATAACTATCCAGCCACTGACAATGATTGTGAATAGCAAACAGACGCTTCAGGTGGTAAATCTACCTCAGCAGTTGAACGGCCACTACCGTGGGAACTGGTTTGAGAACAAGTGGGTGTATGATTAGTCGTTATGGGTTAGAGATAATAATTACTGACAGAAGTAAAATAAGAAGCAGATGATCCTTTTGTCTGTTGATGGTGCACCCTAACTTCTATTTCTGTATTTTACTAGTGAGCAAACTAGCTGTAGTTGTTTTTTGTTAATATAATATTTGTAGTTCATTCTGCAGCCAAGAAAGAAAGAAAATGAAGGATGCTACAGTTGTCACTTGATACCCTGCGATGTGAGAAGTATATTGTTTTTTGTAACTTTAGCCCATGCTATGTGAGTAGGGACAGAAAATGCACATGACTGTAACATTGTGGACACCCAGAGCTGTAAATCACTGTTACCACTGTGATTCAGCAAGACTGAGTTTTGCTGACAATTAGGTCATGTCTACACTAGCATGTTGGCAAAACTTTTCTGTGAAAAAAACACCCCTTTGAGCGACATAAGTTTTGCCTGCATAAGTGCTCATGTGCAGAGAACAGTGTCAGTGGAAGACTCTCTCCTGCTGACATAGCTATCACCATTCATTAAGCTGGTTTTATTATGTCTGTGGGAGAGCTCTCGCTCATCAGCATAACATGGCTACACAAGCACTCTTACAGTGGCACTGCTTGTAAGTGTAGACATGGCCTTAGACTGTGTGTCAGCTCCCTGCCACACCAGTCTGTCTTCCTCACTAGCAAACTCCCAGTCCAAATTTCACCTAGCAGGCAACTATCAGTGAAGTCTAGCTCCCAAGCTCCTCAGATATCTTTCTCTGAATTACACAGCCCCTATCACTGTACATTCACAGAAGGTACTGAGTTTGCTCCTGTTTTAAAGCATCAGTACATTACAGCTTATTAACTTAACTTGGGGAAACAAACTCTTCCCTTCAAACACAGCACTGAGTTGATTTATAGCAAAAATTTTAAAAAAATATTACTAAAAGGGCATAGGTTAAATGATTCCAAGTAGAAGGACTAAGAATAGAAATGATTACAAACAACCAAAAGTAAAAATACACTTTTTAATGGCTAAGACCTAATTAAACATGATATAGTCTTTCTTCAAGGTAGTTTCCTCCCTAATATTCCTTTCCTTTCTTCCTTTAAGTCAGCATTACCACAGAGTTCAAGATGCTGGTTTTCCTTGTCTCTTCATGAGAAGGATAATCTAAGGTATTTCTACGTGTCCTTATATCTCAAAATCTGCCTTTGCTTGTAGGGTCAAATTGATCCCCTGTGGTCCTGTCTCATGTCTCCTATGGGGGCTGACTCCATGTTGATTAAGGTGCCTCCTGGTATGTTCCAATGTGATTCTTTCTCTGCAATTTTACAATGTAAATGTTCTCTTCCTGAAACTTTTGATATAAATGAATACCCCATTGCATTTGGCCACACCTGATTTGAAGTGGTGGTTTCTTTCCTTTGTCTTGAGAAAAACCTGTTTATCAACACCCACTGATGTGCCTGGTTTAAACATATTTTAGGCCCAGATGTAAACATATTATCAGTGAGTATCCATAATTCCACACACAACACTGTCACGTACATTTCACAGTGATATTATGGACCAGTAAGTTATTAGTTTTTATATGATATCTCACAAGGCATATTTTGTATAAATACCATAGCAGTAGTGTGTTGGGTCTGAAAACAGGGGTGCCTAGAGTCACAATGACTTAGTGTCTTACTGATCATTTCCATTGTAAATCAACAGAACATCAACAGTTACTTATGCTCAGTATCAGATCAAAGAGCCAGAACTCGTTACTTTAGGAAATTGGAGTGCTGAGGTAATCCTGAACAGAAGTCATTTAAACATATATGTACAAAAAAGAGAATTGAAAAGGGCAGAGTTTTGCATTCTTTCTATTAAATTGGATCTGCAAGAATCTTTGGATTGCCTCCCAAATTGAACATGCAGCTATGCTGGAGGTTGGATGGCTCCCATCTTTGATCTATAGGTAGTCAAAGACCTTGCTTAAACTGTTGATGCATGCAAGCTGCTGTCAATACAGTCTAAATTAAAGAACAATTAAATGTCCCTTTGTTTAGTGATAGTGGAAACAATGGAAACTGGAACCTAAAGACTAGAGTGAATGTAAATCAAGACTGTTATTAGTCAATTGGGTCTAGGAGTGGGGATTTTCAGAAGCAGCCAGAAAGCAAGTAGAAAACCAGAAGAGAACAAGAAAATCTCTGACTTCAGCTTCTCTCCAGCTCACAGCTTGCCTTTCCATTGCTGCTTCAGCTTCTCTGCAGGTCATGGCTAACCATGTGACCACTGCCTCCAAACAGAATGCAGCCCCTTGCTGTTTCAGGAGCTTACCTGGCCAGGAGGAGGGAGATATGCAGTGAGGAGATTGCTGATGGAGTTAGAGAGGAATTAGATACCAGATCTATCAAAATAACATTGTTTTCAGAACACAGTAACAAGCAACTTTTTCTATAATGATCAAGTCCATACTAAACCTTCCCACTTCAGGATGCTCTTTTATAGTAAATTCGTCCCAAGATGCTTTTCTCTGCAGGAGTAGTGAGAGAAAAAAGGTTTTGCTTCTTTATATTTGGCAGACACAAACAAAAACCTATCTAAAGTAGTTATTTTATGACTGTTTGCTGTTTCTGCATCATTCTTCTTTCCAGCTGATGGGAAAAATCTAAGGCAAAAGATGACATAAATTAAAAAACCTTTCTTATTCATGAGGAGATGATATATTATCTCATAAAATTATTCCCCCCACCCACAAACATTTGTAATACTTAGAAAGCAAACACAGACTGGTTCAGAAAGCAATTGTGTTAACATGTATTTCCATTTTATATAAAAGACGTAATTCATTAAATTGTTACCAAAATATTGCTCTGCTTTTTTTCCCCAATTTTTTTTTGTTGGAACATCACACTGCTGTTGCCTCAGAAGCCACTTAATATGTGTTTATGTCTGGAGCTTAAGCAATAGGTGTGAGAGGAATTTCTAAGTGTTCAGAAGGATATGCTAAAACTTCAGATACTGTGAAAATATAATTGTGATTCCATTTTATACAATGATTACTCTAGAAGAGTGCAGGTAAAGAGAACCAAAAATCTTTGCCAGGGGATCAATTCATATACTCTATTTAGTGCTATAATAAATTACATGCAACTACAGGACTTGTCTCCTAGCACAAGCTCTCAAAAATAATTTTCTTCTACATAGAACTAGCATTCGTCTCCTTTCTCACCAAATTGAGTGGATTGCATGTTTACCAAAAAATTCAATCTATCAAAAACCAAAAGTAGCTCCTGCCCTTGCTTCACAGGAAATATGAATATTACTTGCTCCCCAGCTGTTGCCAGGTTCCAGAGCCAGAAAAGTAAAATTATCTTCAACAGAGTATTAATCACAAAACACAAATGTAAGTACATAACATTTGTCAAATAATGTATGATCAGCACATTTTAACATCCTACATTAGCACCTATATGTATATGGAGTTTTTCTCTATATGACAGACACAAATACAATTATGAGGACTTGAAGTCAGATCCTCAGTTGGTGTAAATTTTCATAGTTCCTTGAGTGAAAAGCTGCGTGAGGTTATAATATTTTATTGGATCAACTTCTGTTGCTGAAAGAGACAAGCTTTCAACCTACACAGAGTGCTTCTTCAACTTTGGGAAGGTACTCAGGGCATCACAGATAATGGAAGATGGAACAGTGAAGTGGCATCTCTGCAGCCAGAGGACAAAAAGGGGGGCAGAGTTAGTAGGTACAGATTGCTATAATTAACCATAAATCCAGTGTCTTTATTAAGACCATGTTTTTTAGTATCTAGCAAAGTTATGAATTTAAGCTCCCAGGCTTGCCTCTTGAAGGTGGTGTGCAGGTTTCTTTTGAAGACAAGGACTGAAAAGTCAGATGTCCAAAATGTGGATGATAGGGAGTTTTTGTGCTTTATCATTTTTCTATGTGAGTTCATTTGAGAGCAAAGTGGTTGTCTGGTTTCACCTACATATTTATTATGGGGGGAATTAGTGCACTGGATGAGGTACACCACATGCTGCAATAGGTGTAGGACCCATGGATCTTGAAAGGTGTGTTGTAGGGGCATATTGATCATTGTAGCATTGGAGATATGTCTGCAGGTTCTGCATGTTATCTGCGCGTCTGGTAGGTAAATTGAATTGAACTGAATTGGTGCGTGATGATCTGTAATGAGCTTGTTGGGCTAGGTTGAGGGGTTGTTTGAAGACCAGAAAAGATTGTTCAGGAAAGATTTCTTTCAGGATGTGGTCCCCATCGATTATGGGTTGTAGTTGTTTGATGATACCCTGAATGGGTTTCCCATATGGGAACTTATAAACAGTAACAGCCTCCTCCCCTAAAAAAGAGTGCCAAAAGGATTTGAAGTGGGGGGGTTGCAGGAGAAACAGCAAGACCTCTTTTCTTCCTTCCAGCAGGCAGTGGAGGAGGGAAGGTAGGAGGGACCTGAGAGACTGCCAAATGATCAAACACTTATCTATCATGTGCTGATATAAAAGATGCAGCGCTTTGAGCAGCTTCAGTAATGGCATTCTCATAGGAATTGCAGCATCCTTGCTTCTCACCCTTCTCTTTCATATCTGCCTCTTGGGAGTCACTTCAAACTTCTCACTAGTAGTCATCTACTGCCTTTTTCTAGCCCTGCATATTTCATAGATCTAATTTTTGAATAACACAGGCTTTGAATGACTAATATCTGCTATACAGTGAAAATCCTTCATCTGTGTATCTCCTCTCTCAATTTCTTCTCCCTCTCTCTTTTATTAAAGGTGGTATTGGCATACATTATGTCATCGGACTTTATTTCTTTTACAGTGCCAGCTGCCAAACCTTGTTTGTTCTAATCTTTGCTTCTCTATCTACTTGTTCTCCTCTGTGATCAATCATATGTTTAACAGCCTACTCCTCAACTTCTGGTTCATTTAGGTAACATTCTCTGATCCTTGTGCACGTGATCCTTGTCTCTCCTGCTGGCTGTTTTGTTCAAGTCCCAGGGCCCCAAATTCCCAGTGGATCCAATTCCTGTACAGAGAATAGGAAGCACTGGTAATAATGGCACTGGACACCAAGGACTGCTGGGACTAGCCCCCTCCTCCCCATCTGACCCCCTAGATAGGAATTAATACACATTAGCAGTGATGCACAGACATTAGTTAGTGTTGGTAGTCATGACAAATGCATCACAGACCCTGGAGGTTAGAATTGTAGACATTCCATCTAGTAGAGCCACATGGGCATATCAGTCTCATTGGGGCCATTGTGAGGGGAAAATTGTCTTAAGCCAAGCCATTTTCTGTGTTCTTAGCCCAAGCAGACCATTTTAACCACCTGAATAGCAGTATCAGCTATTCTAACTTGCAACATCTGCCAGTTAACAGCCATGACCTTTGAACACTGATAAGCTTGTAGGGAACAGCATCCTGTCATACTCACGTAAGCTAGGCAGCTTTCTACTTTTCTCCAATCATATGAAACAAATTTGCCCTGCTACCTTATTAGGAAACCGTTTAACCCTTCCTGAGAGTTGTTTGCACTTCTGTATAAATACCGTAAGTAACGGTCTGTGGGGGCCAGCCGCATCCAGTACGTCTTGGTGCTAATAAACTTGTGATTCTTCCTCCTGTTGTCCAGCTCCTTCATTGACCAGCGCAGAGAATAAACAATTCTCATAACACCATCCAGAAATAACACATGCAAGGGTCACAAAATCAGCAAGGAATTTTACTTAATCTAACTGTAAAAATGTGAGTTCAAGAAGGAAACAATGAACAGAATTTCTTAACAGCCAGACAAGCAAAAATAACAGATCCAAACAGTCTGTTAATAACAGAAACCCTTTGGTTACAGAGAAACCTGAATCACTGTAGGCCCAATGTTCCTCTGTAAAAAAACACTTTAAGAGCTTGTCTGCAGTATGTTGGTGCATGGTAAACTGGGGTGTAAATCTACACTGCTGTAGTCTGCCACACACTGACTGATTATGTGGATCATACTACCACACACTAAAAGTTCTGTACTGTGCTTTGACATACTCCTTTTTCAAAGCATAATCCATCAAAGCACACTAAAGAACTTTTTGTGCATGGCAGCTGGGTCCAGTTAGTAAAGGCAGGCTAGTGTACTGCAGATTTATACTTCAGCCTGGGAGCATTGACAAGCCCTTGGACACAGTCCTGAAGTTTTCAGTAGCAGGAGCAGTGGCATTGGAGTCAGCAAACAGCCAAAAACAGGGAAATTGGAATGAGAGTTTGTAAGGGGAGTTTTGGAGAGGTGCTGTATTGTGTTCTGGTTTTGTTCAGGACATAGGATGATGCACAGAATATGGCAAGGGAGAACAAAAGACAAGAGGTCTTGTAGCTAGAAAGAACAGGGGTAGGACTTAGACTCACACCAACACCAGGAAGAGGCAGGTCTACGTGACTGGTGTCTCTCTTCGAACAAAAACAGACAGACCCATCACCAGAGCTGATCCAGAGAACAGAAGGGTGTGTTATCTGCTGTGAGATAAGATATGTGATATGAACCTGAGGCTGAAGAGGATTCTAGTGGGAACAGAAAAGATGCCACATTGTCCTTCATGTGGGAAAAATGATACTGCTTGATTCTTGCTGTAGCACATCAAAGAAGACTATGCCAGGGTTGGGAAGACTCATTTTTTAAATGGAGGCCCCGGTGATCTTTAGCAGCATTCCACCTGTCCCTAGAAGAGGAGAACAAAGGTGAGGCAAGATTATGATGGTCACCAGATGGCTCAGGCCGTGGTGCTATAGGGAGGGCTTTGGGATGTTCAACCACTGAGAGGCATTCATGGACAGAGGACAGTTTCTCATGGGATGGAATCTACCTGATTAGAAAGGGCAATAGACTCCTGGGATGGAGGTTGGTGCAACCAATTAAAAGAGCTTTAACCTGGGAACTCAGGGGAGATGGTTATGGGATACTCTTGTAGTCTCTGATTCTAATATTGACTGGGAGGAAAATCAAGAAAGAGAGAGTATAGCAATGGGGAAAGGAACAGCAGTGGGCAGGAGAATGGACATTAAGAGGAAAGATACTGCCAATATCAATGAAGTTAACAATCAGGTAGGCAATATTGGCAGTAGAATGACTGTACCTAAACAGATGAATTTGGGTGAAGCTAAGCAGAAAGAAACCAGATGTTTGCATACCAATGGAAGGAGCCTGGGTAATAAAATGGAGGAACTAGAACTGCTGGTGCAGGAAGTGAAACCAGATATTATAGGGATAACAGAAATGTGGTGGAATAGTAGTCATAACTGGAGTACAGGTATTGAAGGATATGTGCTGTCCAAGAAAGACAGAATTAAAGGGAAAAGTGGTGGAGTAGCACTGTGTATTAATGATGAGGTAGACTGTAAAGAAATTAGAAGTGATAGAATGGATAAAATAGAGCCTTGTAAGACGGCGGGCGTCAGCCATCGGACGCGGCTGCCCTTCCTGGGGCCCAGCCGCGGGGGAAGGTCCCTGCACCTTCCAGAAAACCAATGGGGAATTAGCTTTCGGTGCCTGAGTCTATCGCCCCGGCCCCTTGGCAGGGCGGGCGAGCAGAGGAGTC
>ML675610.1:64650762-64734509 GCA_007922155.1 Mesoclemmys tuberculata
AGTCTATCGCCCCGGCCCCTTGGCAGGGCGGGCGAGCAGAGGAGTCTTGTGCCGGGTCAGAGGAGGGGTCGTGCGGTTCGCCGGGGTCAAAGGGAAAGGGGGGAGGGGGACGCAGGCCCACCCGACTCCACTGCGTCCCAGCCCAGGGCCCTAGTAGCGGCAGGACCGCTGCCGCTGCTCTGGCGGGGTCCGCCCGTAACACGCCAGAGGTAGCCGGCCTTCTACCGCAGCCCTATCCGGGGCTGCCCCTGGGCCACTTCCTCCCCTCTCGCCCCAGGTACCTCTCTCCTCAGTGATCGCCGGGTAGCTGGCTCGGGGCAGGTTCAGCAGGCCTTCTGTGTCGGCGGGCGGCAGGTCTGGGAACTCTTCCGTGAGGGGCAGCTCCTCTAGGAGGCAGGATTCAGTGGGGGCCTCAGCTGCGGGTAGCTCCTCCAGGTCTGGCCCTGCTTCGGCTGGGAGTGCTGCAGGTAGCTCCTCGAGGTCCCGTCCGGCCTCCAGGGGAGCTTCCCAACCAAGAGGGTCCCACGGCTCATCCCATCCCCGGGTGTCTGGGGGTCTGATCCATTCGTCAGTTCCCCGGCGGGAGGGTCGCTCCCAGTCCGTCAAGTCCGGCCAGGGCCTGCACTGGGGTTTGGCCAGGCGGAGCTCAGGCCGGGCCTCTAGCTGGCAGGAATGCCAGTCTGACCCAGCTGACCATCGGCCCTTGACTGAGCAACGGGCCCTGCCTTTTATTTCCCCTTGTCTGGGGGAAGTCCCACCCTCTGGGGAAGGGATTGGCCAGTCGCCCGGGCCTATCCCGGTCGGCTCCTGGCCTTGACGGACAGGCGGGGGGTTTAAATCCGGGCTTGGCTGTGTTTGGGGTGGCAGCTGCCCTTTCTGGGGCCCAGCTGCAGGGGAAGGTCCCTGCACCTTCCTACAAGCCTGTTTGGGTCAAAATAACTTTGGGGAACTACTAGAGTTTACTCTGAGACAGTGCTTGGAGTATGCCATAGATCTCCAAGATCCAATATGGATATGAATAGAAACCTCTTTAATATTTTTAATGAAATAAATACTACTGGGAATTGTGTGATTGTGGGAGACTTTAACATCCCAGATATGAATTGAAGGACAAGTGCTACTAATTCTAGTAGGGCCCAGACTTTCCTGGATTTGGTAGCTGACAGATTTCTTCATCAAATTTCTTTAATGTTCTTGAAGAAACAGATTTCTTCAACAAAAAATTATGCCATTTTAGATTTGGTATTGGCTCATAGTGAGGACCTCATAGAAGAGATGGTTGTAGGAGACAACCTTGGTTCAAGTTATTATGAGCAAATTTAAAAAAATGGAAGGATAAACAAAAGTAAGTCTGCAGCTAGGGTTCTTGATTTCAAAAGTGCAAACTTTAAAAATTAAGAGATTTAGTTAGGGAAGTGAACTGGACTGAAGAAGTCAAGGATGTGAATATGGAGGACACGTGGAATTATTTTAAATCAAAGTTGCATAAGCTATCTGAAGCCTGTATGCAAAATAAGGGGGGAAATATAGGAAAGGAATGCAGACCAAGCAGGATGAGCAACAATCTCAAACAGTTGTTAAGAGAAAGCAGAAAGCCTACAGGGAATGGAAAATAGGAGGGATCAGCAAGGAAAGCCACCTTTCAGAGTTCAGAAAGTATAGGGAAAAAATGAGAACTGCTAAAAGCCAAGGAGAGTTGTACCTTTCAAAGGAGATTAAAACCAATAATAAAAGGTTTTATAGTAATATAAATTAAAAGAAATCAAAGAAAGAAGTGGGAATACTAAACACTGAGGATGGGGAGGATGTTAAAGATTATCTTGGCATGGCCCAACACCTAAACACTGAAATACTTTCCGCTTATTAAAAAATGAGGAGGCTGGGACACTGGCAGGGTAGCTGATGGAAATGACGATATGGAAATTGAATTTGATTTCCACCTTGGATGTGATCATTTCTAACAGCTTAATGGGACTAAATGCAGGGACCTGGATAATCTACATCCAAGAATATTAAAAGAACTGACATATGAAATGACAACATCAATAGCAGGGGACTTCAATTAATCTGTAACCTCGGCGGTCATACCCTACAACTGGAGAATTGCTAATACAGTGCATATTTTAAGAGAGGAAAAGAAGTGATCTAGGAAACTACAGGTCTGTTAGTTTGACCTCAATTGTATGTAAGGACCTGGAACCAATTTTGAAAGAGAAAGTAGTTAAGGACATCATCAGCCATGAAGATGAATGCAAATAATTCATTTAATATCTCTGCAATAGTCTATCTTACTTGAGTACTCCTTTAGCATCTTGATCATCAGTGACCCCACAGGTTGTTTAGCAGGCTTCCTTCTTCTGATATTCTAATTTTTTTTTCCTTTTACTTTTTGAGTCTTTGACTAGCTGTTCTTCAAATTCCTTTTGACCTTCCTAATTATAGTTTTACACTTCACTTGCCAGATTTTATGCTCCTTTCTATTTTCCTCAATAGGATTTAGCTTCCATATTTTAAAGGATGCCTTTTTGCCTCTAAATCTTCTTTTACTTTCTCATTTAGCCATGGTGGCACTTTTTTGATTCTCTTACTATTTTTTTTAATTTGGGGTATACATTTAAATTGAGCCTCTGTTATTGTGTCTTTAAATGTTTCCATGCAGCTTTCAGGGATTTCATATTTGACACTGTACCTTTTAATTTCTGTTTCATTATCTTCCCATTTTTTGTGTAGTTTCCGTTTCTGAAATGAAATGCTACTGTGTTGGGCTCCTTTTGTGTCCCATTACCACAGGGATGTTAAATTTTACTATATTGTGGTCACTATTACCAAGTAGTTCATCTATATTCACCTCTTGGATCATACTCTGCGCCCCACTTAGGACTAAATCAATAATTGTCTCTCCTCTTATTGGTTCAATGTGATCTGGCCTGTGAAAAAAGGCTAGTGCAGTCCTAGGATACATCAGATGAGGTATTTCCACTAGAGTCCGAGATGTGTTAGTACCATTATACAAGGCACGGGTGAGACCTCATCTGCAATACTGTGTACAATTCTGGGTTGCATTTTAAAGAAAGATGAAGCCAAAATGGAATAGGTACAGAGAAGAGCTACTAACATCATCTGAGGAAAGAAAAACCTACCTTATCAGACAAGACTCAAAGAGCTTGGCTTGTTTAGTTTGATGAACAAAAGGCTGAGATACGATTGCTCTCTATAAATACATCAGAGGGATAAATACCAGGGAGGAGAAGGAGTTATTTAAGTTAAACACCAATGTGGACACAAGAACAAATTAGTATAAACTGGCCATCAATAAGTTTAAGCTTGAAATTAGATGAAGGTTTTTAACCTTCAAAGGAATTAATTCCTGGAGCAGTGGGGACAAAAAACCTAATTGATTTCAAGACTGAGCTTGATCATTTTATGCAGGAGATGGTATATATATATTTACTGTTTCCTGATGCTATTGTGGTGATTCTGTATACTAGGAAATATGTATGAACTGTTTGCAGAGTATCACAATAGGTGTGTAAATATTCCACCTGTCATATGGAGCTTGGGGAAGCTTCAGAAGGGGACCAGAAGAGATGAGACCTAGAGAGAGTTGCTTTTTGGGGGGTGTTTAGAATGGAAAAAATGGAAAAAGCAAGAAGTAGCTGTACTGAGCAGGGAGGAGATATTCTCTGATTTGTGCCAAGCATATTTGCATGGTACTAGGAGGCAGCTTGCCTGGAAGAGGAGGTGGCAGGAAGATGAGGGTTGCTGTTTGGAAGACGAGAAAAATGGCAAAAGAGTTAGTTGGATAAAAAGCAAGGGTATGTAGATATGGGTGACTGGATGCTTGTATTTGGATGGATGGTGCAGAGATGAGGAACACAAGTCAGGAATGTATAGGGAGGGTACAAGATAAAGGAAAAAGGTCTGTAAATTGATAGAGAAGAATACAAAGATAAGGAATGTGCAAATAACCTGATTCTGTACCCACTGAACTCACCAGGAATTTAGCTATCACCTTCAACTGCTACAGGATTAGGTTGAAAAAAAAAAAGGAAGAAAAGAAAACAAGAAAAGGACAAGAATACCGTAGAATATTGAGAATAAATAAATCAGGAGGTGAACATAGACTAGAAAGAAGAAATAAGATTGGACCTTCTCCCCAAAATACTTCCTTTATCCTGTCCTACACAGGGCACGTGTCCCAGCTATATGTGAGATGACAAGAACAGATGGGACTCTCTGACACCTACAGTTCTTCCACTTACTTTGGACAACAGCTGTCCATGACAGTAGGCACTTTGCTTTTTTTAAGGAAAACAGAACAACAGCTAAAAATAAATTTAATTCTGCTCCTGGCTGTTTTAGTGATTCAGCATTTCCACTGAATTAATTCATCACCTACTTTTGAAAACTGAAATATTTTGTTTAAAAAGTAGGTTGTGATGCACATTCAACTTTTTTATTGTATAGGAAGGTTCTAAACTAGACCAAGTAATTATCCATCTAGGCAAAGGGGAGGGACTGGAAACATGCAGGAGAACCAACTCGTTCTGAGAAAAGAACAACTTTCATGGCACCTTTCTTTAGTATTTCTATACCTCCTGCCTTTTGAGCCTTTCATAAATGCCTAATCTCAGTTTAACTCTTTGGCTCCTACTACATAACTAGATTTCTTATTAATGGAAGTTTCAGTCCTTCTGCAAACATTTGATTACTGATTTTGGGTATTTAATTGCACATTTTCCCATGCTATTTATATACTTTTACAAGGAATATAAAAATATTACATCCATGAATGACAGAGGGGTTGCTATTTCACAGCACAAGAGTAAACCACTGGTCAGTGTTATATATCTCTTTCTGTGTTTTAACTAGACAGGATGTGAGTGTTACATCCCTCCTCTCCCCCAGTTCCAAAGTCTGTCTCTTTAGCTCAGTATGTAGCAGTTAATGATTTTAGTTCTGGAGGTCCCCATTTTAGTTTCAGCAAAGATGGCAGCCATGACACAAGTACTGAAATATTTTTAATATGTTTCCTTGATGCTTTGGAGATATGAACAAATAGACTAATTTATTACAAGAGATAAAAACTGTAATATTTTCAACCCATACAACTACAAAGACTGTGTTAAGATCACTATCAAAAAGGTAACTTTTAGCATCCTCAAAAAAAAACTACTGACAAAATTAATGAAAATTGAATCAATATTTTACTTTAAAAGCAAACCACTGATTTATGTTTACTACACAGACACTTATTACCAAATGCAAGATATTTTTCTGATTAATTAGGGGCAGGCAACCTAGGCAACCATCTGAGATGCTGGTCTTAGAGGCACCGGCATTGACAATGTAAGGCTAGATGAGTAAAGCTGAAGAATCTGACATGAGGTACAAAGCCTGACAAACTAGATCTCTGACTTCAAATTTCAGGTCTCATTTATGGTTTAGCACAATATCCCTTTCCAAGTAAAAATTGTAAGCAACACATTACAAACTCAGTTGATGGGCATCACAACCACTACTAGTTTGATGAGAAGCTGCCTTGATTTCGTTGTTTTCTACAGAGAAAACATAATTGAAGAAGCCATCAGCTGCCAAAGAAACGATGGAAAACTTAGGAGTTAAGCCTGTCTTCAAGGAAACTCACATTCATCAGAAGAAGAGACATTTTGGTTATAAGGGCAGAGATGAGGTGATAGGAAGCTTGGAAGAAAAATTCTAGAGGGAGTTTTTTACTTGCTTCTTGAAACTGCTCAAGTGTCTATTGAAGAAAGGTTTGGACAAATGAAGGACCACAAAAAGACATAAGGGTTTTAGGCTGACATTAGTAAGCTGCCAGGGGACAACCTCTTTAACAAATGTACAAACCGTTACCAGATGCTGATACATGGGGAATGTTCAGATATCAATGATAAAGACCTCTATGTCGAATTGGACATGGATCTGATGACAGTGAATTTGCCACTGTCAGTATAGACGTAGCCTCTGTTTGTTAATGTATAATATTATCCTCTATTGTTTAGCTTAAACATTTAAACTTCTTAAGCAATTTTCTTTTCATGTGTGTGAAATTATTTAGAATCCAAATAAAATACTGAATCACATTGTTTAAGCCTAAAGCACAAAGCCAGTAGTGAAGTGTTTACTTTGGAGAAATTTGTTATCTTTTACACCCCACATGAGATATAAACATTGAAATATAAATGAAAAAATCCTGTCCTTTTCATTTAGAGGGAAAAAAAGAGATTTAAGTGTGAGTTCCATAGCTCATTTTTGTATTATTCTCATGCAACCAGTGGTTTTGAGCTTCTTAATGCAGTTATGAATGAGGAAGTCAAAACATCAAAGGAACTTAATTAAGGAGTATATTTTATGTTTCATCTTACTGTTGTCATCTATACAAGTAAAATTTTAAGATTAAAGTGTCCAACTACTATTTGCATAAATCTATTTAAGATGTTTAAAAAAGTCTTTTGGGTGTATCCTTAAGTCCTCAAAGCTGAGAATGACTAAATTTTCTTATATATGGAACGATGCTACAATTCTACCAAGATCAGATTCTGAATCATTGACTTCTCATGTGCATAAATAAAATTATGATTAATATCACTTATTCATCAATATTAATAGTATCTTAGCTGTTTTGATGTCAAAGTATATCGCACAAAGAAGAGAAATGGCAAGGGGAAAATTCAAGCTAACAGCAGAGCACAATTGCCTATGATGGTAAGGAGTAATTGATGCTGTCCAAAGTGTTAGAGAGAAAATTATTATTTTTTAACTGCTGAAAGGGAATCCTTGAAGTCATTGGAACCATGTTGATTTATAACAACTGAAGATGTGGCCCTCAAAGAGCAAGGCCTGGTCTACACCTAAGCTCAGGTCAACCTAGATACATTGCTCACGGCTGTGAAAAATGTCACACAATGTGTGACTTATTTAGGTCGACCTAACTCCTACTGTTAACACAGCTAAATCAATGGAAGAATTCTTCCATCAACCTAGCTACCACCTTTTTCAGGGATGGATTTGTTATAATGACAGACAAACCCCTTCTGTTGCAGTAGTAAGTGTCAACGCTACAGCACTATAGCAGTGTAGCTGCTACGTTAGCACTTGTAGTGTAGACATACCTCAAGCTGCTTCTGTTAAGTAGAACCGCACCTTTAGCTGTGGTTTTCTAAAGGTCTCCAAACTTAGAAGCATCTTGTTCTTTCCTGCAACTCATCCTGGCTCCATACTTATTTACTTGTTATACTCCACAAACATTTCATACGTATTTCCTGCAATACAGAATGGCCACAGTTGCATCAGGACACAGAAATATTTATGGCTTGTATTTAGAAGAGTCAAACTTAAACTGATTTGGCAATAAGTCTGAATAATGATTTAGTTCATTAGGAGAAAACATTGAAGTAGTTTTGTGGTTATTTGGTATTCCAAGAAAAAAAAAGGTTTACAAAAGGGACGATAAGTGAGCCATTGTAAAACTCATTATGCTCCAGGTGGAGAGCTGAGCCAACAGACTACTGAAAGCTAAATGAATGTTCTCAATGAGATCATGGTTTTATTGATTTTGAGGTGTGTTGGAAAACAGGGAAGACTTCAGTTCTCTCTCTGAGTTTATTTATAGGCAGGAGCATCAGCCATCTTCACATGCCCACCCTACTTACACAAGAGACTGTGTTTTATAAGCTCTGCCTTTATGTGAAGTACATCTGAGGTTGATGAGGACATCTGAGCTATGGAAATAGACATATTGTTAGCAGATGGGGTGGAGGAAAGGGAGGCTAGGAATCACTGAATGAAAGGTATGGTTGAGGTTTACTTCTACAAGGCAGGGGAAAATTAGTGTGGGCACATGACAAAGAGAGAAAGAGTTAAAAGTCATTGGTGAATGAGAGAGAATTAAAGGACATATAAGAGGCTGGTAATAACATTCAGAAAAAGTAGAGATGGAAAGAAAGATAACGCAAGGATTGAAAACCAGGAGGGAAATATAATCAGAGTAAATAAGCAATGAATTTTAAAAATTGGTACTATCTCTCGCCCACTCATATATCACTGTTGTCTCTTTAGATTGTAGTACACAAAGTAGTTGTAGCCAGAAGTCTCAGAATATTAGCGAGACAAGGTGGGTGAGATAATATCATTTACTGGACCAACTGCTGTTTTCAGTGATATATGATAGTCAATAGAGGTCAGTGTAGTGCACACACATATTGAGGGAGAACACAGACACCTTTATAATGTAATCTAAATTACATTATTTAGTCTTCTTCATAAGATTCTAAGGGTGGCTCTGATGCAGCATAAGCTCTGCTACCCATTAATAGGGTAAAGCTGGTACCCCCTGTCCAGCTTCCAGTGGTGCAAAGGCATGTGACCTCCTTCTTCTCTTCCCCCTGTTTTATGTGGGTTGTTGAGCCATGGAGGAGTTGGGTGGGACTGATGGATCAATATCTGAATAAGCACTTGACTTCTGTGAAGGAGGTGCACAATGGAGAGACCACGACCAAAGCCAGAGGATGAAAAACTAGCTTGTTTTGTCCACTTTGAAAACATAAGCCTCTGTATTTAGTTCATGATTGAGCCAAAAAACATTACGTTGTATTTTTCTTTCCACTTTGTCCTTATCTTTGGCTTTTAAATGTATAGTTGTAGCATCTTGCTTTAACACTCCTCAGTCACCACATCCTGTTCTTCTTTCAGTTGGCTGAATGCTGCATTAATTTCTAATGTACTATTATTAGTCAACTGTTTCATAAATTATTGATTCCTTTTTTGGCGAGCATTCGTAATTCCATTCAGTAAAATCTTCCATGCATCTCTTTTGAATCTGTGTTCCACTGCCTATTATTAAGGTTGCTCTCATTATAAGATCCTATTTTCAGTTGTTTATAATTTTGCTAAACTTTAACCATTAGAGCTTACATTTTTCACACTGGGTGTCCGCCTCAGGCTAATTTTTTTTTTTCAACCAGAATGATTTAGCTATTTGTGAAAATGAGAGTAGCAAAAATTGTTTTGCCTATGTTAAAAAAAATGGCAATCTTTTCTTTGAGAAGCTCTAGTCTTAATTTGGTTTAAATGCCTTTCTCGACATCACATAAGAACTCTCTGGCAAAGGCAAGGGTTGAATCCATTTCCCCAGGGCAGTATTCAACTGCCTTAAGCATGAAGCTATACTTTCTCATCCTGCAATCTTCTGCCTCTTTCACTGCACACATTCCAACTTCTGCAACAAATAAGCCTGGGTTCATACAGACAACAGTCTCCTTCATCACATAACCTTGATTCATTCCCAGAACAGGACCATTCTACGCATTGAAAGTGACCGGGGTCCGTGGCAAAAATAGTGTGTGATCATGTAATTAATGACTGTATCATAATGTGTACACACAAATGCACAGGCAACCTTTATTCTGAAATTTCCTAATTTTTGTGGCCTGACTTTGCAATAATGTTCTTTTAATATAAGTATTGTTGTGTGTATGTATTAGTAAATACATTAGCTTCATTTTTATATAATCATTTATTTATCCCTAAGAGTTAACCATGAACTCTTAATTTTTAGATCTATTATCCAGAATCAAGAATGGAGTGAAGAGCTTATGGTTTGAAAGAGATAATCTACAGCAACTTGGAAATTTTACCTTCTGCATGACAAGTCATTTACACTTAGAACCAATACATATTCCTCTCTATCTGTGATACTTATATGGCCCCCACATTAGATTAATTTAGCACTTTATAATCATTAACTTATTTACTCTCTGCAAGATCCAGATGGTAAACTGAAGCACAAAGAGACTGAGCTGTCTAAGGTCACAGAACAGAGAAATGAACACAGGTTTCTGGGTCTCATGCCTGGTCTACACTGACCAGCAAATTTGGCAGCAGTTGATGGGAGTTATGCAAGTTATGTAGAATAGTTCGCATAGCTCCGTTGACTTTGTAACATCCATTTTGTGCACCATCTCCACTGTGCTGTGCCAATGAGAAACATGTACCTGTCAATGCAGCGCTATGCTTTTTTGGGAGGTGGTTTCTTTTGATTGACTTCCGGATCGATTGAGCGTGTCTTCACTGCTGCTCAATTGAACCGGAAAAATCGATCTGATGGTGGCAGTTTGCCTCCATCCATGTATACATTGCCTCAGACTAGCACTCTAACCACTGGACAATCCTTCTGTCTAACTCTGTGTGGGGATCTACAATCCTTACGCGGCCCTGATGCCTGGGATGGGAAGTTACAGTGCTAGGCCTCAAGGACGTGAGAGTTAGATAAAGTTGCTTAGGCAGGTGGAAGCCGGCCAAGGACGGCGGACACCTCCCTTTCTTAGCTCAGTGTCCAGGAGGTAAACAGAATAATAAATTAGGCAGCTGTGGGAAATGTTAAGCTATCCATGAGAATCAGCTTGTGCTTATGCTGTGTGTATGCTTGTAACTTTTAACCAATCAGTAACTGCAAGAAGAGGATGTGAGCAGTGCATGAAGTATTATATAAGATGGCTTTTGCCTTGGAATAAACGACTTGGCTTGCAATCATATTGGTCGCTGTGCTTTGTCCTGCCCGCATGAACCCAAAATCAATGGTGGCCCCGGCGGATGAAAAGAAGCCGGGGGCAGACTGGGGACTCCAGGTTGTCTAAACCCAACAACTCTGTGTACATGACACACACTTTCTCCGTGTGCCCTCGAAATGATAGAATCTGTATAAAACAGTTTGCTCAGGAAATCAGAGCTTTAAAATCTCTACTACAGGTAGATGTTAAAATACTATAGGATTATGCTAAAGAAGATTATTACATTATTTCATCAGACACCCTGGCTTATGTAACTTCAGATTCTACACTGCTTTGCACTTCTTCCTGTTGATTAGTATTAGCATATCTCAAGGGTTGGTGTTTACTGACACACACACCACTCTCTCCCCAGTTTGAATATTCTGTCTGAACCATCACATCTTGAATTATCTGATTTCAAAACTCTTCCAAAATAAACACTGCCTTTAATTTAATTCCAGTTGTACTTGACCTTGCTCTCTTACGTTAAAAAAGTGTTTCTGTCAAATGCCAATTCTATTTATTAGATGGCTGCACTTCTCTGTGGTCAATATGAACCTCTCAAGCTATCTCTATAGCAACATAAATATTTATAGCAGGGTGTCCGAGCTGCAATAAACATCTTCAGCAAGTAGTACTTTGGGCTAGAGAATCCTGTTTGAATAATAATTAGCAGAGCTGAGAAAATCATTTAGAATCAATAAAGAAGCCATCAATTTTCCCCTGTTTTTTTCTGCTTCTTAAATTATCACAAGGTCATGATATTCATTATATTATTATTATTATTATTACTATTATTATTTATTATTATGCAGAATTATTTGCAATTTTCCAGAATATCCATTATAGAGAGAGCTTGAACAAATATTTAATATTGGAACTTTAACCAACACAGGTGCATATCAAGGAAAGGATGACAGCAAATCATATGTAAGAGATGTTAGTCATGTCACTTAACGAGCTAATGGAAGGCATTCAGATAATACAGAGAGGAGAGTGATATAAGAAACAGTTTAGAATAGAACAGCATAGTTATAAAAGTCACAGGGAAATGTTTTCTGACTTCTGTAACTAGCAAAACAGCATATATTTCAAATTTTGAATATTACATTTAAATTTGCAAATGTATATGTCAACAAATAACCAGACTTTTCATATGAAGGTTTGAGTATTCATGGCAAAGTAATATGAAAGAATTGCAAACAGCCACATCAGAATTTGTTTTTTGAAAGAAATTTTGAGGGAAACCTTTTCCTTTCTCCTCTCAGTTGTTTTGATTAGCTCATTCAAATTAATTCTATTCAAATGTAGAAAACTTGAATTTCATATAGGCTTCCTCATGCAAAGCTAATGGTTCTCGAGATGTTAAAAAAGCACAAATATTTAGGTGCCAAATTCATGGGCATTAGAAGCCTAAAGCCCATTTATGCCTTTGAAAGTCACCCCTAGAATTTTTCTGTAAAGCTATAGTACAATTAGCTCATAGCTCCTCTGATGTTCATAATAGCTCTAATCCTTCTGCTACTGAAGTCAATTGCAAAACTCCAACTGATTTAAAAAATGTTGTGATCTAGATTGCTGTGCATACACTCTGTACACTAAGATACATTTGCTTTAAAAATACTACTTTGGGACCTGTTGATAAATTGTGTAGTTTGACCACACTTTGATTCGTTATGAAATATATTCAAGAGATCAAATATCCAGTGTCATCAGGTTTATTGCTCTAAGCCAATGATTAATATCAGTACAGGAAAAATGTTCTATACAATACTAGTCTCTGGGAAGCCGTCTTATCCAGTGAAATTCCATTCAACTTATGCAGAAGGTGTGCTTCCAAGGTTTCACATTTCAGCTGGTATTATTTATATGATGATTTTACAGGTTACGCATCTCTAAGATCCAGCCAATCTGTTTCTCCCAGTTCCCAAACTCATTGTTCTGTTCCTTCCTTATCTTTGTTTTGCACAGTAGCATTCTAGGTATTGGTCCGTGAACATACTTCCCTACACAGAAAGAATGTATCTTGATTTCAACAAGTTTCCTATCTGCATATGCCTACTTAAGCTAATGCAAAGTGTTATAGGATACTTATTTGTGTTTAATATTATTGGTGCTGAAAGCATAATAATAATAACATATATATGGTGCAGATAACACTTTAAAATAATATTTTGTTTGTTTGTTTGTAGGACAGTCATCAAGGTGTCAAGCAGGGGCTTGCTGTCTAATATATTCTGGCTATATAGGTCAACAGGCCACTGACTGACACGTTGATGATTGTCATAGTCAAGGTGACACCTTTTCCAAATTAATGTATGAAGCAGTTGGGAGGGCCTTTATATGGTTTTTAAAGTGTTATAACAAACTGCATAAGCAGCAGTACAGCAATAAGAAGACTGGCTTTTGTTGCAACAAAATAAAAACAAAAATTACTCATGTGACACACACGACATACACCATCGGACAGCATACATAACATATGAGACAAATTTACAATTAAAGTGGAATGGAGCCAAAACTGCATTTATAACTATACAAGATAAAGCATTAAGAGCTTAAATTTATTAAGGGACTGAATTTTGGAAAACAAGCAAAAGTAAACAAAAGAACTGAACATTTAATTAGGCATGTTGTTACATTTTTATTTAAAACTTTTAAAAAGAACTGACAAAATCCCATTCAGTTGTTTGTGCCCTATGTTGCATTAATTTAATTAACTTTTATCTTAAGAATAGTACCATAAAGAAATAAGAAAATAACCATATTCCATAGATTACTTAGTGGCTACGGTTAGAGCCAGAGTTAGTATTTCTGTTTCTTGATAACCATATCTTCAAGAAAGTTAAGAGTATCTTCAACTGTTGCATTCCTAAGGGTTAAATTATTAATTTACTGAACTTATTAAAAGTAAAGCTTTTATCTTAAGCATTTTGAAGATTTGTTTTGGTTTCTTTTCAGTTGCTGAATCTCTTTCTGTGAGGGGTGTTTTTGTAATAACTATAACTTTTAACTTTTAAAATAAATATAGGGCAGAAAAGTGGAGAAAGCAATGTTAAATTTTAAAGTACAGACAGCAGCAGAGAGTTCAGCGGACTTTGCCAAATGAGTAGTACAAGAGTAAAGCCAGAGGTTATATTATTGGTTTGGGAAGGGGAGTGAGGTTCAATGGGTTAGAGCAGGGGGTTGGGAATCAGGAGTTCTGGTTTTTATCCCGGCTCTGGAAGGAGAGTGAGGGTCGCTTCCTGTCCCCACAAAACCTGAATTTGTTCCCCAAGTGCCTAATGCTTTTGTCTGCTCTTTCTTGTTGCAGTTAACTGTTTTGGGGAAATTCCATACACATTTTAAAGATTTTTAGCCTGTCTTTGCTAGTTTGCTAATTTGCTCATTTCTCTCCCTCTTGCTGGCTGAATCTTACTTGACAATATCCTAGTCTTCCCTTAATTTCTTGTAAATCATAGGTTAGTTGTCCATACCTTCCACTTGCTGGTTTAATTTCCTGTTTTGATCTTGTTCTAGTTTTCATTTCTTTGTCAGATCTCTTTATTGTTTAATGATAAATAAGTGAGGCAATGCACTAAAATACTATTTTGCCCTTTATCTTATTTTATCTTTCCTTTTTTTTTTAGAAAACCTTTCCCCCCCACTTCCAGTTCAAACAAGTTGCATACATG
The DNA here is from genome assembly GCA_007922155.1 of Mesoclemmys tuberculata. Classification (NCBI taxonomy): domain Eukaryota; kingdom Metazoa; phylum Chordata; order Testudines; family Chelidae; genus Mesoclemmys; species Mesoclemmys tuberculata. The sequence continues at coordinate 64,665,005 of ML675610.1, forward strand.
ACCACAAGGGTCACAATTTACAGTAGTGAGCCCTAATGATGGATAAGTTTGACTATTTACAAATTGTACAATGATGGATTCTAACAGGTCCTGTCTCTGACTTTCATTTGTAGTAGCTTTAAGTTTGCTCTATGGAGTTTGCTAACAGAGAATTATTTTCCTTTCTTTTCATTCTATGTTATGTCTGGCATTCAGTCAAGAAAAGTGCTTTAATCTTTATATATACTTAAAATGTTATGTATATAATGACTAAAGTACTTGTGTTTAATCTGAAGTGCTTTACCATGCACTATATATAAAACCCGTTATTTATAAAAATCCTTCCTACCCCACCATGCCTGGTCTGGCCTGCTGCACAAGTGTGCTTGAGATTAACAAACACTAATGCCCCACCACTTATGACCATAATCACCCTCCAAGTGGTGAGGTTACAAACCCACATAATTTGGTTTGGCTGACTTTTTGGCTAGATGGTTCCTGGCTGGCTCGCCAATTTGTGGATAAATTGCATAGTCAGTTACTTTACCACCCTTGATGCATTATGAAATATATTCAAGATATTAAATAACTCATATCATAACCCAGGTTTATTGTTCTAAACCAATAATAATATAGTAGAGGAAAAAGTTTCTATATGATGCCAGTCTCTGGGAAGCTGTCTCATGCAGTGATATTTCATTCACAATATGCAAAAGATGTTCTCCCACAGTTACATATTTTAGCTGGTATTATTTATATGATGATTTTAAAAGTTACATGTCACTAAGACCCAAACCATCAGTTTGTCCCAGTTCCCTAACTTGTATTCTGTTCCCTCCTTATCTTTATTTTTGATAATAGCATTTCAGGTACTGGTCTATGAAGGTACTTATCTGGTTTTACAAAGACATGGAAGAAATGTATCTGCTTATGCCAAGTGCTTACTTCAGGAAATGCAAGGTGTTATCCAATACTTCACATAAGTGAACAGGATTATATTATAGGTCAATTTAGGTTATAATATTTGAGCTTAATATTATTGGTTCTTAATGTATAAAAGTTTTAGTGGTGTGAATGGATAGAAAATGCTGTATCACGAATGAACTCACACAGAAAAATGATAAAAGACAAAAACACCCTATCGCCCCTGGGAAAACACTTTTCACAAAATGATCACTCCATATTTGACCTCTCAGTCGTCATCCTCAAAGAAAACCTGGACAACACCTTCCAAAGACAGGCCTGAGAACTTAAATTAATAACTCTGTTGGACACTAAAAACTAGGGACACTGGTGTTATGGCTTATTACAACTATTTGTAATATGATCCACTGCCTGCTAACCCTTAATTGCCCACTTCATTTTAAATGGTCTCCTACAGCATGTGTGAAACCCTTATTCTTAACAATCTGTCCCAGCTTATACTTAGCTCAGACACCCAACTTTCTCCATACCTTAAGAAGAGCTCTCTGAAGCTCAAAAGCTTGTCTTTTCCACCAACAAAACTTAGTTCAATAAAAGATATCACCTCACTCACATTGTCTCTCTCATATCTTAGGCCTGGTCTACACTTACCTTCGGGATTCGGCGGCAGTCGACAGGAGATACACAAGTGACATAAAGAAGACATTGACTTCACTGCATCTCCTCCGCACACTGTCCACACTGAAGGGACACAGCGCTACGCCACTTCCCGGGGTGGTTTTCCTGCGTTGATTGCTAGATCAACTGAGTGGGTCTACACAGATCACTCAGTCGAACCAGAGCAATCGATCTGATGAATTCACTGCCATCAGTGTGGACCCAGCCTTAGATATGTTATGAAAAAGGAATCTGTAAGAATTGGATATAGCCTGGATGTGAAGACCCAGAAAGAGGTCCAAATCAAAAATGATGCTCAGGTTATGGGCTTTAGTGATGTTGTCTGTGGTGATCAAGAAAGGAGGTAGTGGAAAGAGCTTAGGAGGGAAGAATAATAATACTGATTGGCTATGCTGAGCTTGAGCTGACACCTACACATCCATGAGATGTCAGAGACGCAGGCTAAGAATTTAGTTTAGACAGAAGTAAGCAATTCTGAAATAGAGTCATAAACATAGAAATGATAGGTGAATTTGTGTTTCTGGATGAGATTACCAGGAATTAAAATGTGATGGGAGTAGAGGAGGGGACCGAGGAAAGAGCACTGTGAACTCCCCAGAGAAATCTGGAGATGGGATGAGGATGATCTTTCAAAGACATACTAAAAGAACAATTAGACAAGTCATAGGAGAACAGTAACAGAAGAAGACAGAGTCACGGAAGCCAAGGGAGGATAAGATTTCAAGAAGAAAGGCATGATCAACTGTGTCAAAGGCAACTGACAGGTCGAGGATGGTGAAGATGACGTACTGGTCTGAGATTTGGCAAAGAAAGTCTTTGTAGACTTTGATGAGAGTGGTTTCAACTGAGTGCAAGGGGTGAAAGCCAGACTGAAGAGGGTTCAGGGTAGAACTGAAGAAGAATAATTCCAAACAACAATTGCAAACAGTGTGTTTAATGAGCTTTTAGAAATGGCAGGGTGCTGGAGTGGTAGTTGGAAAACAGTGTCAAGGTGCTGTTTTTTTAAGATGGCTGAGACTAAAGCATGCTTATATTGTGAGGGGAACACCCAGAGGAGAGTGAAAGATTAAGGAGAAGAATAAGGGAATAGCATGGGCAATAAGGAGATCAGAAGATAGAATGTAATGAATTCACTAGAGCAAGTGGAGGGGTTAAAGGAGAAGAGCAAAAGAGATATTTCGGCATCTGTGACCCTGGAGATTGAGGAGAAGGTTATAGGGGATAAGGAAGGTGAGCTGGAGAAAGGGGGAAGGTCATATAATATTTTTACAATTTTCTCTTAAAAGAAATTGTTAAGATCCTGTGTACAGAAAAAAGTGGAGTCAGAAGAAAGTAGGGTTTGAAGATTAAGAGAAAGGTGGCAAAAAGGTGGCTGGGTTTGTGGGCATGAGATTCAATTAAGTTGGAGAAGTAAAGTTGTTTAGCAAGCAAGAAGGGAGAACTGAAAAACATGAAAATGGTGTGGTCATGCGATTTTCACTGAGGATATTTCGCAGTACAAGAGCAGGAGCATAGGATGCAGATGTTGAGGGTGAGTGAGGACTGGAGAGTGGCAGGATGGACCTTGTAATATGAGTGAGGGGCAAAAGAGTCAAGAGTAGATGAATGGAGAGAATCTACAACCATGTTAATGCAAGAAATTGAAATTGATGGCTGACAGTAGATCAGATGTCATCAACCCTGATGGACTGGACATCACTGAAAGATAACATCCTAGCTTCAAAGATAAATAGCCCATAAACTGCTTAGTCAAAAAATACTAAAAGCTATCTACCACCATATTGAGTTTAAGGACACAAGCAGAAAATACATATTTAAAAATATATTTGTATTTGTCCCACAGTCATGAATTTGAAGCTCTTTAAAATACATATTCCAGTCAGTCCATTTGATTCATGCTGTAGAAAAAAAGGATCCTAGATGCAATTATGCTTGCGTACCAAGTTTAAATCTGTATCTCCATTTTTAAGTCATGTTATAATAGGAGAGGTAATTTATCATTGGAAATCTGGCAGCCCCATGACTAGAATGAGTAATGTCAAGCTGGAAGGGTATATCAAGTGGGGTTCCACAGGGATCAGTTCTGGGTCTGGTTCTGTTCCATATCTTCATCAATGATTCAGATAATGGCACAGAGAGTACACTTACAAAGTTTGTGCATGATACGAAGCTGGGTGGGGTTGCAAATGCAGTGGACGATAGGATTAAAATTCAAAATGATCTGGACAAACTGGAGAAATGGTCTGAAGTAAATAGGATGAAATGCAATAAGAACAAATGCAAAGTACTCCATTTAGGAAGGAACGATCATCGTACACATACAAAATGGGAAATGACTGCCTAGAAAGGAGTACTGTGGAAAGGGATCTGAGGATCATAGAGGATTGCAAGCTAAATATGAAGGTACATCTACACTGCAGAGTGAAGTCAATTTATTTTAAATTGACCTGTACCCACCGAATTTAACAGTTGCAGGAGCGTGATCACACCACTCTCATTGATTGGGGGATTGTGTTCCCACTAGATGTGCTTGGATTGATAATCAAAGCAGTGTATTGTGAGTAGCTATGCCACAGTGCAGCTAGCCATAGTGGCTTTTGGGAAGGTTGTCATCATCCCATGATGGAATGTCCTCCCTCCTCCTCCCTTCTTGTCCCAAACAGGCTTTTTCACACCATTTCTAGAAACTCTTCAGTCTCTGCCTCACTCATGCCATTGGTGGAGAGCCATATAGCCTGCTCAGCTCTGCACTACAATTGTGAGCATCAAGAGCACTTCATGTCTTATCCTGCAGTATTTTCAAGGATGAGACAGGGGCCACAGTGCTGAAAATTGTGCTGTTACTCAAGACACCCTTCCACAAACCACAGAATGAAACAATTCCCATTTGTTGCTGGCTGTCACGCACCATTTGAGGTCGGTGGAGAGTTGCTTCTGGTCCTGGGAATCAAGAAGTGACTGCTGAGATCGCATTATGAAGGAGTGAGATGATGAGCAGTGGTTACAAAACTTTCGTATGTGAAAGGTCACTTTCTTTGAACTCTTTGCATAGCTGTCCCCAGCCCTGAAATGCATGAACACTCACTTGAAACCAGCTGTGGCAATGGAGAAGTGAGGCCATTGCTCTGTGGAAGCTAGCAATGCCAGACTGCTAGTGGTCAGCTCAGAATCAATTTGGAGTCTCTAAATCTACCATGGGAGATGCTGTAATACAAGTTTGCCGGACCATTAATAGACTTCTGCTAAGAAGGATAGTGCCTTTGGGAAATGTGCAGGACATAGTGGGTTCTCCGGAATGAGGCTCCTAAACTGGGGCGGGGGTGATAGATGGCACGCATATCCCTATCTTAGCACCAGACCATCTAGCCACAGAATACATTAATTGAAAAGGCTACTTCTCTGTGGTGTTGCAGGCCCTTGTGGATCACAAGGGATACATCACCGACATCAGTGTTGGGTGGTCTGAAAAAGTGCATGACATGCATATCTTTAGGCACTCAAGTCTATTCCAAAAGATTCAAGCAGGGACTTTCTTCCCTGACCAAAAAATAAATATTGGCATTGTTGAAATACCAATAGTGATCCTTAGAGACCCTGCATACCCATTGCTCTCTGGCTGATGAAGCCATACACCAGGCACCTGGATAGTGAGAAGGAGAGGTTCAGTAATAGGCTCAGGAAGTGCAGAATGGTCATGGAATGTGTATTTGGATGTTTAAAGGCTTGCTGGTGCAGTTTACTCACTAGGATAGATCTCAGTGAAAAACCCATCCCAACAGCTATCTCTGCGTGCTGTGTGCTCCATAATATCTGTGAGACAAAAGGGGAAAAGTTCCTGTTGGGTTGGGTCATGGAGGAAGATAGGCTAGCTGCCAATTTTTGAGCAGCCAGAGAGCAGTGCAACTCTGAGAGCCAACCATGGAATGCTGCACCTCAGGGAAGCCTTGAAAAATCGATTTTGCAAAGTTTCTGAAAAATCTGTGTTCTGTTTTCCCTTCCCATCCCGCACCCCTTCCCCAGCACTACATAACTGTGCTATCCCCCCACTGCTAATCCCTGTAGTCTCAATAAAGAAAGAGTAATGATCTTTAAAGCACTAAATTTTTATTGTTGGTCATTTACAGTGGAGGGAAAGAAAATTATTTCTACACTTTGCATGCATTGCAATGTGGCTGTGAGGGGACATAGAGCAAAGTTTCAATGTGCAATCAGAAACAACACAGTCCCATTTCTTAAAGAGGCTGGTACCTCTTTCTGCTCCCCTCACCTGCTGTGGAGTAGAGCTCCACGTACTGCACCCTGCTCAACCGCTTCCGAGATTGCTTGGCAGTGGGGGCTAAGAAAGAGTGTATGAGTTGAGAATTTTGCAGGAACTGTAGAGGGAGTCTATCCTGCTGCTGCTCTTCTTGAAGCTCAAACAGACCCCTCAATATGTCTGATTGATCACTCATTATGCGCAGCATCTTGTCCTGCATTGCATGCTCACATTCTTAGGCTGCCTTCCTGTCTCTGTGTCCATGTTTATTTTCTCTGATAATAAAATCCTCCAGGCTCTAAGCTATTTGTCAGCAGCCATGGAGGCGTTCATTATCTTGGTAAGCATGTCATCCTGAGTATTTTTTCACTTTCTAATTTGTGGCAGGTGGTCAGCGGGATTAGTAGATGCTGAGCTGAAGGCTGTGCTGTCCACTGAAATGCAAGTAAACCACAAGGTATCCATTGTTAGCTGGCCACATGGACAAAAAGCAATGTAAAAATAACTCCTTTTATATTCCCAAGAGAGTGGCAGACTCGCATATCAATCTCTATTTATTGCAAGGGTCGTAGTGCCGTTCCAACCATGGTAAGTAAGGGGCTGGTGCATCCATTTCAGGGAAATCCCTGTTGTGCATGCTTCAAAAGTCCATAGTTCCCCAACCAGCTGGATTGTTGCATGCCCCTGACCCTCTCAAAATTGTTTTTTGAAAAAGCAGTGCAGAGGGTGTAGGGGGAGGGATGCTAAAATTCTCCCAGGTGAAACCATATGTGGGCATCCATCTCACGGCCCCTAAAAGCCATCACAGTCACATGCTGTCTTATAAGTGGTGGTTTACGTATCCCAAAAAACCTCCCATGGCAGAGGAAATAAAAATCAATTGTATAGATCAGGTAGTGCAAATTTGCGCCATCTTCCATAGATGACGATGAGTGATATCAGTCTTCTGAGGGTAACAGAGGTAGAAAAGGAGGATTTACGGCAAGCATCTGCAAGGCCTGACCCTTATGTTGCTATGCTGTGTTCCACGATGATTCCTGCACAATAATAAGAAAGTGGTGGGGGAAAGTGTCCTATTGCGGTGGAAGAAATAAGGCTGCTCACCCCAGAAACCTTCTACAAAGGATCACATAATACCTAAATGAAATTTTCCTGGAGATATGCCTGGAGGATTCTCTGAGCATTCATGTGAACATAAACATTTTTTTCCAGGGGGAACCCCTTGCTTAGGTGAACTAACAATGAGGAAGCTCATCCCCACTACCACATTCAGGTGTTTTTTTGCTATGACAAGAAGCTGGACTGGGAAGATAACCATAGAAATAAGATTTGAAATACATACTCACCTTCCCTGGCATCTTGGTGGCTCCCGGTGTCCTGTGTCCAGCTGGGCTGTTTTGGGGTTATAAACAGCTTCTGGCTTCCAGGGAGAATGGATTCCACAGTCACCTGACCCTGTTCTTCTCCTCCTCCTCCTTTCCCTCCTCCTCATCCACAGAGTCCTCCTCGTTCATCTTGGATACCCCTGAGGTATCTATGTTGCATGGCGTTACAGTGGTTGCATCACCACCGAGAATCTCATGCAGCTCCTCATAAAAGCAGCATGTTTTTGGTGACAAGCCAGGACAATTGCTCACCACTGGAATTTTCTGATATGACTACCTCAACTCTGATTTTAATGCGGCAGTGCTGCGCATGTCTCCTGTGCCCCTTTTCCAACATGCTTCATGATATCTTTTCATTAATATCTCTATTCCTTTTGCTGGCTCAGAGATGAGCCAGAACAGACTCTTCGCCGCACAGACCAATGAGATCCAAGACTTCAAGTCAACTCCAGATGGGAGCACAGTTCGGGTGTGCAGTCATCATGATTAGTTCTGCTGGTAAGCTCTCTCCACACTAACAAAACAGGAAATGGGAATTCAAAATTTCCCAAGGCTTGAGGATAGGGGCTGTTTCTTGTGTAAGTGGCTCCAGTACGTACAGCAGAGTGCAAACTTGCATAGCGATCACAGCAGAGCATTGTGGGATAACTCACAGAGGCCATTTACATCGAATTATGCTATGCTCCACCTACACAGCTGCTCATCAACCAAACAATACAATTTCAGCACTACGCCACTTGCAGAGGTGGTTTTATGATGTCGAATTTTCCCGTGATTTACGGTGATGGAACTGACCCGCCAGTGAAGATGCATACATTATGTGGTCAATGGAAGCTGCAGTCCATCAACTTACCTTCACAGTGTAGACAAGGCTTGAGTCAACAGTGTAACACTGTTGCAAAAACGAGCAAACATCATTCTGGGATGCATTAACAGGAGAGTTGTAAGAAAGACACAAGAAGTAATTCTTCTGCTCTACTCTATGCTGATAAGGCCTCAACTGGAGTATTGTGTCTAGTTCTGGATGCCACTTTTCAGGAAAGATGTTGACAAATTGGAGGAAGTACAGAGAAAAGCAACAAAAATGATTAAAGGTCTAGAAATCATGACTTATGAGGAAAGATTGAAAAAACTAGGTTTGTTTTATTTGGAGAAGAGATGACTGAGGAGGGACATCATAACAATTTTCAAGTAAATAAAAGGTTGTTACAAGGAGGAGGGAGAAAAACTTTTCTCTTTAACCGCTGAGGATAGGACAAGAAGCAATGGGTTAAATTGCAGCAATGGCATTTTAGGTTGGACATGATGAAAAACTTCCTAAGTGTCAGAGTAGTTAAGCACTGGAATAAATTGCCTGGGGAGGCTGTGGAATCTCTGTCATTGGAGACTTTGAAGAGCAGGTTAAATACCTGTCATACATGGTCTAGATACTTAGTCTTGCAGTGAGTGCAGGGGACTGGTCTAGGAGATTTCTTGAGGGCCCTTCCAGTCCTACAATTCTATGATATATGATTCAGTGTTACTGAAAGCAAGAGTCACACTAGTGATTTGTCCCAAATTCAAAAAAGCATTATAGAAGCTGTGCCAAATTCAGAGGTGAGTCTGAGTCAAACAGACAAATTCTCATCCTTGGTATCCACTTAAATTTCTGGGCTTACATCAGGGATAAATTTAACCTAGGTAAGTGTAAGTCTAGAGATAATCCAAGCTTGTGTAATTTACATTTTTTGGTCTTCTCAATGTGCACATTATACCAATACAAATTTCCTATATGTTGTTACTTAGTCTGCCTTCAATGCACTTAGATAAACTTCTCTCACCAAGGACAATTTAGACCACCATCATCCACAATCTAGCCCACTGAATATGAGTTGGTTTGACTCACAGCTGAAGGGTTAATGAAAGGAGTGTAACAACAAATGCAAACAACAAGAAGACTTAATCACGTATAAATTAAAAGAGGACATCTATTTTAATTTATACCTTCTACTGGCTCATCAGCATATAAATTACTCCAGTTTAGAGACCGTGAAACTCACAACATGACATTAAATGAATATAAGATGGTCTAGGGTTGAGGGAAGAAAAATGAAGACAATCTTGGGGGCCTCCATGAACTGAAAGTTCTTGATTCTGAAAATTGTCAATGCAAATGTTCATAAAATGAAAAACAAATCAAACAAAAACACAAGAAATTGCTCCTTTTCATAACCCGTGGAACAAGAAGTACAATTTTAAGCATTTTTTTTCAAACAGTTTTCTATTTTCCAGCCAGCATTAAGTATAGAGTAAGACCCTTCGTGGGTAGGAGAATGAAAAGGAGAATGGAGCAATGATTTGCTCTGTGTATAGTACACACCCAGTAAATGATGCAGCTCAGTAAACAGCTGTTACCAATGAAGAAAAACAAACAACATAGTTACAAAGAACAAGTCATGCCCTATAAACACAGTCCCTTGGAATAGGCTCACAGCCGCTCACGAGATATTCACAGGGGCAACCTTCAATAACACAAAGTCCCACAGGAGTTCATGGCAGAATTGATGGAGTAATACATGTAATATATCTGGAATTCAATTAAATATTTCATAGAGTGTTTTATGAAATCTTACTTGAAAACAAATTCAGATTGGTTGTCATACTTATCAATAACCATTAGAAGATCCTTAAATAAAGGTAACAGCAAACAGTAATATATTGATCCGAGGGACGTGTCTATTTAGGTTTCTCAGGATCTAGCAATGTAAGAGATAGTCTTATCAATTCTACAATATTAGAGTAATGTTCTGAGCAACTACAACTGACATAGGTTCAAATAGGTCATTTGTGTTATGTAGTTAGAACGTTAATTGCTTCAATGAAGTTGTCTTTTAATATACTCTCAATTATTACTGTTTATTTGGCTGAGAGGGATGGAGTGTGGGTTGATTTGATAAGGAACAGTGTGTCACAAAACCTCTCAATCAGAATTATAAAAAGAACCTTCTGCATAGCAACAGCAATAGTAACTACAGTCTATAAATGTTACCTGAAGCTTTGCTGCAGTGAGATTGCCACCTTGCTCAGTATTTGACTGAAGCTTCTTTCAAGGGTATGAAGTAGCACAACCTGCACTTAATCCTAAGGTTTAATTTTGTGACAGATTTTTCTTTCAATGCATTGTTTAGCAACAGTGTTGACTTTCTATACCTCTCCTCTGTACTTGGAGTCTGGAAAAGAGCTGTAAAGTTCAAACCATAGTGTTTTTTTTCGGGACACTTTTTTACACTAAATTTAAACTTAAACCCTCTGATGTATTTGCTGCATCTCCAGTTAGGGGAAGGGAGGAATAAGCAAGTGAAACAGAAATATAAACATCACAGAGTGAAGAGCAAAAAGCTTTAACAGCTTGTCATTTCCTTTGGGAAAGTAGGGAGCTAAAGGTATTCTGAAGTTCTGAGATGTACCCCTACTGGGGTCCTTCCTGTATGTCGCCCAATGTGTTGTACAGCAAGACCTTATATAAAATTGAATCATTCCAACATCCATAGCTCAACTATTTTAGGGCTTTTGATCATCACTTTGTGATCTACCCTAAGCAGCGCTAATGCATTGTTGAAAGGCTCCAGAGAGAAAGTAAGTGGCAAAAGTTCTTGAGAGAGAGGATGCTCCGGTGGTTAGGCTACTAACCTAGGACTTCCTAGGTTCACTTCTTTGCTATAGCTCAACTTCCTGTATGACCTTAGGCAAGTCACTTAGCCACTCCGTTCCTTAGTTCACCATCTTTACAAAGGGGGCTATAGCTCTTACCTCATGTTGAAAATCAATTATTTCCAATGAAAATTTTCATGAAAAATTTCACTTTTTTTTTTCCAGCCAGCTTTACTGAGGACCATTTCTCCAGAGGCAAGGCTTAGTAGGCCTGCAACTGGGACATGAAAGGCAATCAGAGAATGACATCAACTCCTCTAACTGCCCTCACTGCTGTTGAAAGAAGAAATTAGGCTTTGTGGCTTGCCATTATTGTCCTGACTCTTTGTCAGAGCAGCTAATGAAGACAGAAGAGGGAGGAGCAGGTGGGAATAACTGTTTCTTCAGAACTCCATTCTCTGTCCTTATGGACTCCCTCATCATGCAGACTTGCACTGTAGCTTCTTCAGCAGGGAGGAGGCCAGATTCCTTCACTTCCCATGTTTAATAGCAACATGCTCAAATAGCAACATTCTCTGTGGCAGAATGCAAATGACCAGAGCAAACATTTGAGGGACCTGAATTCCAACATGTTCCAGTAGATCTGTATCCCCACCTGTGGATTTCAAGAATCTTTATCAGTCAAGCCTAGCTTCTTTGGCATATGTCTTTTTTTAAGAACAATTGTTGGAATCATTTTTATTAGAAGAATGCCATTGGGGCATGATGCATGCTTTTTATTTCTGATTTGTTTTACATTATCGAAGTATATCATGCTGTTAGATTTGTTAATTTTTGACCCCACTGATAATAAATCCTTAGAGTTAAATCCTAGTCCTATTCAAATCAATGGAGGTCAGGGCATTGACCTCAATCAGAAAGGATTTTACTGTTGGTATCTAATTTCCTTACCAGATACTGAATATTATGAAAGTCATAGGGCTGGTAGTATAGCTTTTATATATTGTTTCTGGTTCCATTATATCTTTGACTCTAATTAACGTTGCTTTCTTTTCATGGTGCTATATCAGTGATGTCTAGGAAGTCACATCGGTATAAATCTGGACAGGTGAATCATTCCCAATGTCTTTATTTGCATGCAAATATTCTACTACCAAAGTACTTTCAGTATTTCCAGATGCCAAAGGACATGAGCTTTAGAAAGATATGGAGTTGTTCATTTCAGCCCAGAAGATAAATAATACCTTAATGATCCAGTTTTCCTTTAGGAAATTTGAAAATAAGTTTGGGGACTTTGGTTAAAGACATGTACTGTTAATCTTGGGGGGTGAAATCCCGTGTTTGTTGTAGTCAACGGCAAGACTGCCATTGTGACTGCAATCTCATCCTTAATCTTGTAAAATTATAAAAATGATGTTCAGGTTTTATGGGCTAAATATTTATTTAATTTTTAAAAGGACACTAAGGGCTTGTACGTATGAACTCTTAGTTCACAGGAAGCTGGGGTATAAATCTACCCCACACTAGCCTGTTGTGCTTTAAGGGTATTGCTACACAGCAGAAAAAAAAATCCCCATGTCAGCGAGTCTCAGAGCCTGGGTCAACTGACTCCGACTCACAGGGCTTATGCTGTGCCACTAAAAAGTAGATGTTCAGGATCAGGTTGAAGCCTATGCTCTGAAATACCATAAGTGTTGAGGATCTCAGAGCCTGGGCTCCAACCTGGTCCTGAACATCTACATGCTATTTTTAGCCCTACACTGCAAGCCCTGCAAGCTGGAGACTTGCTGCAGCAGGTATTTTTTGCTATGTACACGTATCCGAAGTGTCCATGTGTACCCTGTTGCCGTGCTCTAAAACTTCCCTATCCCACTTTAATCCTCTCATGTTTCAAAGTGGGGTAGGTCAGAATTCACAAGGGAACTCATATTGCACAGCATCAGCAGACACTTAGTGCGTGGCAAACCAGTGCAGGGTAGATTTACACCCCTGCTTCTCATGAACTAAGTGTTCATGCAGATAAGTCCTCAAACTGAAATATTATCAGATATCAATATCTGAACCACAGAGGCTATGGTTTTCCTGTCTCCCACACAAAAGCCTGGAGTAACAAACATTGCACAATGTTAGAACAAAAGAATGCCTCCCTTCACCTTGTCATTCTATTTTGGAAAATAAAGGCAATAATATTGTTTGAAGTAATTATTGCGAAGTCTGTCAACTTCTTCACTGGCGTCCTGATCCAACAAACCCTTTGAGTTTATGAGACTAATAATATATATGAATATGTAATTTACTGGATCAGGACTACAGGAGAAACATTGGTACCTTGGTCCACTTGGCATGCCCAAAGGGATTATGTTGTGCCTCAGGAAGCATCATCCTTTCTTCATGCTCCCAGATGTTAATATTGCAGCCGGTGTGAGAAGAGTAGCCACGGGTGGGTGGGAGACTCCCCATCCTACTTCTTTGAAGACGCAAAACTATTCTCTGCTGATAAAGTGATAGTCCCTCTGCACCCCTGCACAGCTTCCTTTCATTTCTTAAAGGTCACTCTTGGGAACTCAGAGACATATTTCTGTTTACTGCAAGTCACAATACTAACAGCTTTGGGCAATGAGAGCATGTTGTTTGCAACCAGCATCTCAGTGGGTAAATTCTCAAGCACCCCCCTCTTTGAAGTTACCCTTTAAATCTTCTCATTCCAATTCAATGCATGCTAAAGACACCATCATTTTAATCTGACTGAGCAGGTTCACCTCTCCTCCAGGGAGCATGCAACTGTCCTGAATCACATCTCTCCTGACTAGAGAGATATGAGCACCTGTTCCTCACCTGCCTTGCCAGCCCATACCATTTAATTTGGCCATTTTAATAAACTCTTTGTCTACCTCCAAGAGGTCAGATCTGATAAAGTTAACCAGAGCTGTTAACACCTCTAGCACCACTGAAGTTTCTGACTCCTGGACAAGTGTGTTCACCTGTTTCTCTGCCCCACCCCTTTCTTTAATCCCAGGGAAGAACAGGAGATCCATTTTTCTGGCAGGTTTTTGCCCTACCTCCTGGGGCTTGTGATCCCGGTACAGCCTTGCTAGTATGTACAAGTCTGCTATTTCTGCAGCTGCTTCTCCTGATACAGGTGTTTTCTCCCATACTGTTTTCTCCCATTTCTTCAAAGAACTGCTCTTAAGTTATTAAATCCACCAACTTGTCATGGGTGCCTGCCCCTTTACTCTTTATCCACTTTTTTCATATAATCCATCCCATTTTATGCACAGTATTCCACATGACTTCACTTTTCAAGCTTTTTAAGGTTTCTGAATTTGAGGCAGTTTGCCTTTGACATAATCTGAAACCTTTTAAACACAGACAATTTTAAAACATCCTATTTCATAGCTTCACTTACATCCGTATAATAAAATACTTGTAATGCTTTGCTGGTCAGCTTGGAGAGCAAAAAGTCATGCTCTGGCCTTCAGGGATGTTCTGTAAACTGAAGACCTTTTTGAAAGTGGTCAAATAGTCGTCAGTACAATTAGCTTCCTTGTAACTCGGACACAATTTGTCCCAGCCAAGTGGTTCTTGGATAGTGTTGCTTGCTGCTTGAGGGTTTGGTATCCACATTTCCAGGATCTTGCGTTCGTGCTCCCTTGCCTCATGCTTTTGCTTCTGCTGCTCTAGGGTGGACTGCTATTTCTGCTGCCTGTTTCTGCTTCTCGGCTTCCAGGGCTGCTCTCTCTGCTTCTTGCTCTTCGACTCTCTCTGCGGCTTCCTACTTATGGTGCTTTTGTTCCTTTTCTGCTTTAGTCAGGTCCATCCTGGCAAGCTCCAACTTTACGGCTGTTTTGCAGAGGACTGCATCAGGGTGGTTTTTCTACACATTCATGCCCTCTGCCTCAGGCCCTATCGTTGGATTAGTCTAAGTTTTTTGGTCATTTATCCTACTTGCTCCTTTTATACTTTTATTTTATTCTGTTTCCCTTACCTAAAATAAACAAACAGAAAATAACAAACTGTAACCTTTTTTTCCTGCTCCCAGCCTTCTCAGTTGGGAATCTCTTATAATGTAGCATACAAGTGCTTGGAGCACGACCCTTTGCTAGCCAGCAAACTGGGTATAATATCCTGCCCACTATGTCACTGTGATAGTTCTCAGTGTACCCAGGACCGTGAGTCAACTTGTTGCCAAGAAGGCTAACAGCATATTGGGCTGCAGTAGTCGGCGCATTGCCAGCGGACTGAGAGAAGTGATTCTCTTTGGCACTAGTAAGGCCTCATTTGGAGTACTGTGTCCAGTTTTGGGCCCCCCATTAAAGAAATGATGTGGACAAATTGAAAAGAGTCCAGCGGAGGGCAACAAAAATGATATTAGGGGGCTGGAGTACATGATTTCTGAAGAGGAGCTGATGGAAGCAGGCTTGTTTAGTCTGCAAAAGAGAAGAATGAAGGGGGATTTGAAAGTGACCTTTAACTACCTGAAAGGAGGATGGAGATAGACTGTTCTCAGTGGTAGTAGATGACAGAACTAGGAGTAATGGTTTCAAGTTGCAGTGGGGAAGGTCTAGTTTGGATATTAGAAAAAACTTTTTCATTAGAAGGGTGGTGAAGCCTGGAATGGGTTACCTAGTGAGGTGGTGGAATCTCCATCCTTAGACGTTTTTAAGGTGCAGCTTGAGAAAGCCCTGGCAGGGATGATTTAGTTGGGTTTGGTCCCACTTTGAGCAGGAGGTTGGACTAGATGACCTCCTGAAGTCCCTTCCAACCCTAATCTTCTATGATTGTCACCAGACATGTCAGAGTCTTGCTAATGCTTAGCTGGGTGTTAGCTCTCTAATACCAGCCTGTTAGCTACTCTTCTCTGAGGTATGCCAGCCCTTACCGTATCTAGAAGGTTAACAATAGGTGCACCCAACTCCCCAGATTCCTTTGAAACATTCATCCAGCCCTCTGACACTGGCTACTCACGGAAATACCAGGTCTGCAGTTCCCAAAGGAACAATATACACCACAGCTCTAAGATTCAGCTCAGGAGCAGTACTTTGCTTCACACCACAACACTGAGATATCATTAAAGTGAAAAAAGGAATAAGTTTGTTATCAAAAATCCAAGATTCAAATGATAGTGAGTAAGAATATTGGAAACAAATAGTCACACATAAAACACAATCATAAAACACTTTCTAGTTCATTTCACATAAGGTATTCTGCATTGTTTTCGACCAAGGTTAGTTGAGGGTTAGGGTTAGGGTTCCCATTTCAAAGAAAGCAAACACTCTGCCCATTTACTTCCTAGGTGCAGGATGAAGTGGAATCTTCTTTGCCTTCTGCATATACCTGTAAATTTCATCATCTGTGCTCAGAGGTAGGATAACCACACATAGCTTGTTTTTCTTGTGTGATACTTCCTTGTTGGCATCACAATCCTTTGGTAACAGCTGACTTTGTATGTAAATGGACAACCATTGTGTTAGTTTACAATGCTTAATTTACATCCTTACAGGGAGATATACATTTCTTATTTTGGAGGAAAACCTGTTTTTTACCTCTGTCTTCATATGAGACTTTAAAACTATGTTTTCAGTATATATAAATAACTCCTTACATAACATCTGTACATACGTTTCATATTGATATTAATGACCAGTGAGCTTTCATTTGGGAGCTCACATGATCTTCTTTGTTGAAACAGACTGTACATACCAGAAGCAGGATGTCCTTGGCAGTTAGAATTAAAGGATTCTTGGGTCACACCATGATTTTTTTTGGTTGGACTTTTTGTTATACTTGCATGTACACAAGTGAAGTTGATTTAGTTTGGTGAAAGCAATAACGGAGTAGCTTCAACCAAATCTCAAGAGAAATCTAGCAGTTCCAGTATTACTGAAAAATCAGGCCAAGCTTACAATGTTTTGGGAGCAACTGTCTACTTAAAGAATGCTGTGATATTACAAATCTAAAGACAAGTTCGCTACATCCACATTGAGTACTAAGCGGGAGATTGATTGCTCACTTCGAGATGCTTAAAAAAAAAGAGCAATGATATGAAAAGGTAAGTTGCAAGAGATTTATACCATGCATTTGAATCTCCAGATAAAAGGAGATACATAGCATGCCAAGATTTTGTAACGGTCTGTTACAGACCATGCAGGATCAGAATGAAAGCCCATCAGAGAAGTGGACAGACAAGATTTTGTGAACTATGGAGATTGGCAACACTCAGTAGGACCTCATTCATATTGCCACTCATATTGTCTGTTTAATGTAACTATCATGCCTTATAAGTAGAGTTGGATGAAATTTTTGAGGCTGGGTCTATGCTGATGGCGGCAAATTTGCTGCTGTCAGATGGATGTTTCTGGATCAACTGAGCGGTCTGTGTAGACTCACTCAGTTGATCCATAAATCAACGGAGGAAAACCACCCCCATAAGTGGCGTAGCGGTACGTCAATGGGAATGCTTTTCCCGTCGGCACATAACGGTGTGGACAGCGCGCAGAAAAGATGCAGCAAAGTCGATAGGAGATATGCAAGTGTTTTATGTCACTTGAATATCTCCCGTCGACTGCCGCCAAATCCGGAAGGTAAGTGTAGACCAGGCCTTAGATAAAGCATTTTCCCATCAAAAATACCCTTTCTTCTAAACCAGAATGTTTTGGGAAACATATGGGTTTTGATGAAAGTTTCATCAGAAAGGTTTATCAGGTCCAGGGTGGAGGGGGGTGTGCTGAGAAAGGAAAGGGATGAGGAATACCATAATTCAGGATAGACAATGCCTGATGGTTAGGGCTCTTACATTGGATGTGGAAGACCCACATTCAAGTAGCTTCTCTGAGTCACTTGACTTGAATGATGGGTATAGATTCACTCTCTCTCTCTCTCTGGCCTAGGAAATATTTAATTATTTACTCCAAGACAGTGAGTGTAGAGAGAACCCAGTGACTAGGGAATAAACCTAGAACATGAAAGACACAGGCTCTAGTTCTCCTCTGAATCAAGCAGAGCAGAAACTTAAATTTGGATCTACCACGTACCAGGAAAGTAACCAAACCAGTGAGTAGCTACTGTTTATTCTAGGGTGGATGTTTGTCACCAAACCAGGTTTCCAGACCCAAGGCTCAGATAACTGTTGCTACCACCAAGCTTCATACTTGGAATCCTTATCTCGTGTCACCCCTCTGTCTGCTTCCAATCTGACCAGTGGCTTACATAGTTGTCAGCCAGGTCACAGCTTTAGATACCATTCCAGGCTTGTGATCCCTGGTCAGAACCACTTCCGGGGCACCTCCTGCAGGAAGCTCCGCACTGCACTGCCGTCAGGGCTCAGCTCTGCAACCCTCACTTCTGTGCTGCCTTTAGAGCTCAGCTCCCAGTCAGCAGCCTAGGAGCTTCCTGCAGCCAAAGGGAGTTCCCGGAGGTGCGTCTGATCTGGCCTGAGCAGTGGCCCCTGCAGGGGAAGAGGAAGTCCTGTCCCTCCCCAGCCCAGCTGGGACTAGCAGCTGGAGCCTGGCACATGGTAGGAGCCCTACATATGGGTATATACTTTGGTCATATGACCTTCTATTATTGCCATCAGAATACCCATCTTTTCCTCTTCCAGCACCCCCTTAGTGGCATGGATTTTTTCAGACAACTGCAAGAATGCTTCCATATCCTTCATCTCAGTATATTTAGAGTAATGCTTGGGTTCTCATAATAAAATCTGCCTTCTTCTTCCAGCCTCTGTGATAACTTTGCATAACTTTGATAAGTCAAAGTGATAACTTTGCCTTTTCAGGCTCATTGTGCATCCCTTTCACCTCATACACTCTCTCCTCTTTATATTTCAGTTTTGCTTGCTCCATCTTTCTCTCTCCTTCTCCTCTGCATTCATTTTGAGCTGGTGATCAGCAAACAGCAATTGCTTTCTGTCTAAATCCTTGGGCTACCTCTTCTCTTCCAGTTTCTTGTTCTGGAGAATGCTCCGCTGGCCCTCTTCACCATGATGTGAGACTTTGCATTATCCTACTTTCCTATCTGTGTAACATTCCGACTAGAGGAGCGTTATTATGACTTTTACCTTTTACCTCAAGGTTATCCAGTGTTATTTCCCTTTCTTATTCACAAATAGCAACCAACTAGTTCATGTGGTTTTTTTCAGGATGTGTGTGTGTGGTTTTTTGCATGTAACAATGTATTTTTTTGTTTTTTGGCAGATGTATCCCATTCAACCACCAAATTGGCATGCTCCTAGGTTCCCAACTCATAGATTTTAAGGTCAGAAGGAACCAACATGATCATCCAGTCTGACCTCCAGCACATTGCAGGCAACAGAACTTCACTGATTCACTCTTGCAGTAGCCCCATTATCTTTAGCTGAATTACTGAAGTCCTCAAAATTTGATTTAAAGACTTCAAATTACAGACAAATTACATACAATTCACCATTTACTCTAGTTCACAGGTTTTACTTCCTTTACAACCCCATACATAAAATAACATTAACTGAACATATTACACATTCTCCATAGCGTCTCTCTCATTTTTTTCACAAAAGGTCTCATTTTCATTCCAATGCAGAATGAAATCAAATGTCAAAATCTCAAAAATTTTTGAAAAATGGAATTTAATTTTTGGTTTTTGGTCTGCCCTACTTATGAATTCTACTGGATAATAATATGGGACGGCTAATGCAGCTGCCTTAGGAGAGCCTTAATTCATTTAGTACATCATAGTGTATTCCATGATGTTAAAAAAAGTTTCCCATGATTTGAAAACACAAAAAGTACAGAACTATTTACTTTATATTAATATAGCAAGATCTTTTCCTTCCCCTGCCCATCATCATCACAACTGGCAGGAATCTGAGTTGAAATTGGCTTAATTTTAGTCTTGTTTTTATGGCAATAGTCTGACCATATCCACAGAATTTTAATACATCTGCATAAAATGACCCTCAAGATGTTTGTATGATTTCAACATAACTCTATGAACCCACTGTGTCTTATCAGGCACTGTAGAAGTGTCAATCATCAGACACAACAAATTCAGTGTTTGCAGGCTGAGCAATGAAAAGATCTTTCTTTTGTTGTCTTTTGTGTATAATTGTCAAAAAACACCAGGGGAACACCAGGTTGGTCTTCATATTGTGATTCTCTCTCCAGTGGTTTTATATAATGTTTTGGAAAGAAAAGACGAACAAAATATGGAAGGTCCAGAATTAAGATGATCATTTATCCCAACCTTTAGCAACTGTGTCTGTCTTCAACCCCGTGCAGCATGGAGGGGCACAAAATCACAGAAATCACACTGAAAAGTAGCAGCAACCAAAAAATAAGTTAAAGGGGAAATATTCTGCCCTGCTTTCCACTGGCTTCTCTTCCAGATGTGTGATATACAACAGGCAAGCCAAATAAAAGAAATCAAACAAAGCTGTGTAAACTTCTAATGCATCAATTCAAGATGCTTTCCCACTGTATATTTATTAGTGTTTTGATAAATTGAACTTTATCAAACCTCATGTATTGTATAAGTTGGAAGGTGTATACCTCTTGTAAGTCTGAGGAAAAGGGGAGGGCTTAAGCCCACCGAGAGCTAAAGGCCCTTTCCCTTAGCTGAGGGGGGAGGGGCTACTGGACCTGGGACACAGGTAATTCTGGGGATAGCAAATGAAAATACAAAACAGGAATGAGAGTGCAGTTGAAAGTAAATGGTGAGAGATGCAGAGGGGGGACAACAAGCAGAGAACCCCAGACAGCACCCACTGCTCCTCAAAGGCATGTAGGGAATCAAAGGACGATTCCAGAGGAAAGCTGCCCAAAAGCGTGACTATATAAAGGAACATGAATAGGCCCCAGTCACAGAGAACCCCTTCAGCCAGCTTTCTCCTCCTGGTATGGTGGATTGACTTTTTGGCCAGCACCAGGAGGAGGTTGATGAGGCAGTCCTGAGACTGTGGAGTGTGCCAGGATCAAGAGGAGCAGCAAGAACCTCAGTAAGAGGCTCTGGAGGAGCTGGAAGACGGGCTGCAGCCTAACACACTCTATGTAGATGTGCACTATGTCTCCCTCTCACCACAAAAGGGGCAGGTCTTGGGGGTGGTTTGTGAACTGTGCCAAGCATCTGCCCATGCTCATGGCTCTGTGAAGGAGCCGCCAACTAATAACCGTGGCAGGCCATGAGACCAGAGTGGAGTACAGCCTAGCCCACTGGGGTTCCTTGCCTCCTCGGGTGGCAGTAGTTCCTACCACTTGGAGTTGGGATGGGCCACAAGGGAAAAGAAGTAGATGGTATGAAGCATGTGTGTACAGATGATTCCTGAGAGTGCTTCAGAGGTAGACCGTGCTCAGGTGAAAGGCTGCAAGTTGGGGACAGCTAGGGAGGCTCGTGGGGTAGGAGTCCAATGACAAGGTCCGGAGAGCTAGGGATGAAAGGGGAGCACCCTCCCTCAGGACTGAGTCAAGAAAAGCAAGAAAAACAGGAGGCAAGGTACCCTCATCTCCTGTAGTATATGATGGGGAACATGCGGTGTGGAAAGACCTATGCTATGGCTAAGTGCTACAGGGTCTATCCAATCCCTCTGATCGTAGTCTTTGACTTTGGAGTCCCATGGAAAAAATAGCGTGTAATCATGTATCACAATACGTACACGTAGGAGGGTCGAATTAAGGTTGCACAGGCTTCCTTAATACTAGCCTTTCCTAACTTTGGAGCACTCATAGTTTCAACCTTAATATTCTTTCTTTAGCATAGGCTTTTTTGTGAGTAATTATGTTTATATCACAGTCATATTCCCAGGCTTCAGCCAGAATTAGGGCCCCATTGTTCTAGTTACTATTCAAACTCATTTAAAATATGATCCTGGCCCCCAAAAGTTTACAGTGACAAATAGAAAGATCAGGTGAGAGGGATACAACAAATACGTACAATTTTTCTTTTCCCCAGGATGTGTGTAGTTTTGGAGCTAGGTTTCCTATGAATACCCAGCAACCAACCAACTTTCATTTTAGGACACAAATTTTGCCTTTACAAGTGTGTCTTTGGTCTCACAGTTCAGAGGAATGATATGGCCAAACAACTGCATTAAATTGCAGCATTTTCTTCCCCTCCATACAGGAATATGCATATGGGGAATGATAATTTGGTGGACATAGTAATTTTGAATAACATGCCAAGAGTTTCAAACAGTTATAGTAAATAGGAAAGTTATCTATTAACCCATTAACCTATTAAAATCCATTACAAGAAGAATCAGTAAAATATACTTTTTCGTTCTTGGCGGAAGGGGAATCTATTTATCTATATTTTAATTTGTTTCCATTTAATTTCTCTTTTTTTCTTTCCCAATTGAAATATTTATTTTCTCTTGTTTAATACTCATTTTACATTGCTTTCCCTTTCATTTCAGTTTATGCATCTAATTAACATTTCACATCTCATAATTTCTTTATTGGATTTGAGTAATTTAGTCCTATTAGCACTTCAAAAATCAGAGTGAGAATTCTGAGCAGATTGCTTAATTGCATAAGTAGTTAATTTACTATTACAGAGAAACTCATACATAATAAGCTGTCTTTAACCTTTTAAAATTTCATATAAAGATTATAGTATGAAAGTATTAAAAATCTTTTTATACTAATTGTTCTTTGCATTCTTAAGAGATGATTTAGAAGGAGTTAAAAATTTATTTTTACACTTACTTTTCTTCAAAGGTTGTATATGACGAATACAGCACGGTTCCCCTACGGCTGTATCTCTTTATCTAATACACTCTGAAATCATAGCTATCTATCACAGTGTTAGCTTGACAAAGAGAGATCTTCTAGAAGGATGTTCATAGTCAGTTGAGAAGCTTGGCAGTATCTGTTTTATACCTCCTGGGAAGAGCCTTGTCAAACGTCTAACCTAAATCTGTATAACAAATTACAGATTGTGTTTTCTCTTCTTGGTTAGACGTTTTTCTTTTGTAGCTGATTGATTTTAATTTTACAAGGAGATTGTGATAAGAACCTTGGCATCCAAATGTGAGCTCTCTATGCATCAGTCTTTCAGTAGAGTAAGCATGAGCACAGCTACAAAACTTAAAAGACTGGAGTGACTAAAGTCGTAGAAGGCTTTAGGCCCCAATCCTGTAAATGAATCTGCATAGCCACCTGTGTGGAGTCCCATAGCTTAAAGGATCATGACCTTTGTCATTTCCTAGATTCTAGAATGATGTAAATTGGCTTAGCTTCACTAAAGTCGAAATTTTAAATGTGTTTAGCCATTGCTCTGCTTAGCATTCCAAGATCTAATTGATTTATACAGATTCTTTCCATTGTCAAAGCAGCTTAGGCCCAGACACTTAAACGTACTCAAGTGTTGCTCAGTTTAGTATTGGAACATAGTACTTCTAGGAGATGCAACCCATAGTGGAACCTTCAACACTGAGCTAGGCATCCAGGCTCCCATACCATAGATGGGGAGAGTTAGGCACCTAAGAAAGGTATCTTCAGAAGCCAGCAACCTGAGTGGGGACTTCCCTAAGCTAGACAGGAATGAAATGGCAAGGAGAATAGCGGGGAGAAGAGAAGGGGTTAGGTGCCTAGGTGGCTGACCTGGATTGCCTAGCTGATTGACAGGAGACAGGAGATTGACTTGGATTCCTCAGCCAGAAACCATCTCCTGGAATTAGGAAAATGTCATGTCAGATGCTTAGGCAGCCCATGTTCTAGCAGATGAGACCATGTATCTCTCTCTGTTTTCTGCTTATGCTCAATACCTCTCTCACTCTTGCCCTATGTTTCCTGGGCTCATGGTTGTCTTTTATGTAGGTACTGGGCTAAAAGTTATAAGATGGGCACTACTACCCACCCCTACTTATAGGCCCTCCTACCACAGGGTCTAACAGATGTCAGGTCTTTGGCATGCTCAAGATTGGTCCCCCCCTGGTGAGATAAGTATTCTTCCGCCTAGTTTGCAAATCCTGCTTCAGGGCCTCTGTGGCTTTGGCTTGAGTTAGGGCTTCACACTACTCGTTTGCGGTGGGGCAGTGTCATGGCATAGGTGGCTTTGTGAAAGCAGAGAGGCAGAAACATTGACCCCAGTGGATTTAAGGGGTTAGGCAGCAGCTGAATAGCAGTTTTGAAAAGGTCAGTGGCACCTAAATGGTGAAGTTAGGAGCTTAAGGCCTAAATTCACAGAGGCAATTAAAGCCCAATTTAGGCTTCACTGTGGTCCACAAAACTCATGCTGAACCCTGTAGATGCTTAAACTCATCCATGTCTAAATTTTCACTCGGTGCTTATGTTTGTGCCTTCGGGCATGCGCACTTCTGCCTCTCTCTAGGTGTCTGGATTCCTATCTTTCACCTAAATCCCAGGTAGATCTATTAGCTGGAGGAAAATAAGCATTCACTTGCTTATCTTTCCTGTGAGGCCCAATCCAGTAGGCATATTCAGAGGCTCCATTCTGGTCTGACAGAAGAGGTGGTGCCCCACTTAAAACTTAGAGCCCAGTGGTTAAAACCCAGATTCAACTCCTCTTCCGACTACGGGGAAGAAAGCATCTTCTCCTCTGAGTGAGGAGTGAGCAGGTACTGAACTCATTCACTCATGAAACACTTTAGGCCTAAACCACCTGACTCCAGGAGAGGGGTTCCTGGCTGTGTATGGCTAGCAGAGATAGGCACTTCCCTGAAACTTGGACATAGGCACCTATTTCTGTGAGTGGGATGGGGCTTAGCACACACCCCTCTCATCAGCATTACTTATTGGCCAGCTTAGGTAGCTCTCCACCTAATGTGCTGGATCACAGTCTAATGTACCTGCCTTGCTAACCTAGTGAGGAGGCCTTTAAATTGAGTTCAATAGAGCAGGTGACATAAGCTCACAGGTAAGCACAAAGAGATGACATTAACAGAGAGCTAGATGTTACAGAGGAAGTTGGGGGTGGGGGTGAGGGATGGAAAATTACAACATGGCCATAGAAGCAACAAGGGGGAAATCTGCTCAACATCTTAGTTGTCGATACACAAATGCAAGGAATATGGGGAATGAACGGGAAGAACTAGAAGTATTAGTACCAAAGCTGAATTATGACTTATTAGAATCACAAATCTGATTTGGTGGGATAAGTCTCATGACTGGAATATTGGTAGAGAAGGGTGTAATTTGCTCAGAAGGGATACAAAGAGAGGAGGTATTGCATTACACATCAAGAATATATACAGTCGTTCAGATATCCACAAGGAGGTGAAAGTTAAAGCAGTTGAAAGTCTGTTGATAAAGGTAAAAGGGATAAAAATAGGGACGATATCCTGTAATGGGATCTACTATAGACCACCAAATCAGGAAGATGAAGTGGATAAGTCATTTCTAGAATAAATGAAATATCCAAAACATAAGAACTGTTACTAATGGGGAACTTTGGCCATATTATTTTTCCAACAGATGCATGGCTAGTTAAACAGAAAATTTCCAATAAGTTCTTGCAGTGTATTGGAGACAACTTCTTGTTTCAGATAATGGAGGAAGTAACCAGAGAGATGGCAAGAAGGCTGAAGTGTTTCATACCTATTTTACATCAGTCTTCACTAAAAAGGTTAATGGCAACCAGATACTCATCACAATTAATATTAACAACAAGGGGGAAGGAACAAAAGCCAAAATAGGGAAAGGACAGCTGAAATAATATTTAGATAAATTATATGCATTCAAGTCAGGAGGGTCTGATGAGAATCATCGTAGGGCACTTCAGGGACTGGCTGAAGCATTCTCAGCACAGTTAACAGTTATCTTTGAGAATTCATGAAGGATGGGTGAGGTGACAGAGGACTGGAGAAGGATAAGTATAATACCTTTCTTTAAAAATGGGAGCAAAGAGGACCAAGGGAATTATAGACCACTCAGACTAACTTTGGGATCTGAAAAGATATTGGAACAAATTATTAAACAATTTAATTGTTACCACCTAGAGGATAATATGGTTACAAGGAGTAATCAGCATGGATTTGTCAAGAACAAAAAATGAAAAACCAACCTAATTTCCTTCTTTGATAGGTTTACTGGACTATTGAATAGGAAGGAAGCACTAGACATGATATATCTTGATTTTAGTAAGGCTTCTGACACAGTCCCACATGACATTCTCATAAACAAATCAGAGAAATGTAGTCCAGATGCATGTACTATAAAGTGGATGCACAATTTAGGAAAGCTATGCATAAATTGGAGAGATTAAAGACTGCATTCAAAGTTAAATTATTAATGGTTCCCTGTTGAAGTCAGATGGTGTATCTAATGGGATCCCACAGGAGTCTGTCCTGGATTGGGTAGTATTCAATATTTTCATAAATGTATTGGATAA
Organism: Mesoclemmys tuberculata; assembly: GCA_007922155.1. Lineage (NCBI taxonomy): Eukaryota > Metazoa > Chordata > Testudines > Chelidae > Mesoclemmys > Mesoclemmys tuberculata. The sequence continues at coordinate 64,691,177 of ML675610.1, forward strand.
TAGAGTGGAAAGTAAGTATGCTTATAAAATTTGCAGATGACACCAAGGTGGGAAGGATTACAAATACTTTGAAGGACAGGATTAGAGCTAAAAATGACCTCGAGAAATTAGAGAATTGGTCTGAATTCAGCAATAAAGACAAGTGCAAAGTACATCCCTCAGTAAGGAAAAATCAAATGCACAGTTACAAAATGGGAATAACTGGCTAGCTGATAGTACTGCTGAAAAGTCATTTACAGTGACTCTCAAATTGAACATGTCAACAACATGATGCAGCTGGAAAAAAAATAGCTAATAGCATTCTGGGTTATATTTACAGAAGTGTCAGCAGTAGGTCACAGGGGTTGTGACTGTCCCATGCTACTTGGCACTGGTGAGGCCCCAGCTGGAGTCCTCTGTACAATTCTGCGCACCACACTTTAGGGAAGATGTGCATAAATTGGGGAGATTCTAGAGGAGAGCAACGAAAATGATTAAAGATTTTAAAAACTGACCTCTGAGGAAAAGTTTAAAGAATTAGGCATGTTTTGAGAAAAGAAGACTGAGGTAGAACTTTATAACAGGTTTCAAACATGTTTAGTGCTGTTATAGAGAGGACTATGGTCATTTTTCCATGTCCATCGGAGATCAGAGATGAAGTAATGGGCTTACTCTGCAGCAAGGGAGATTTAGGTTAGATATTAAGAAAACCTTTCTAACTATAAGAGTAGTTAAACTCTGGAGTAAGCTTCCAAGGGAAGTTGTGGAATCCCTATCACTGGATATTTTTAAGAATAGGTTGGAGAAACACCAGTCATGGATGGTCTATGTTTACTTGGTCCTGTCTCCACACAGAGGGCTGGACTTGACAATTTCTTAAATTCCCTTCCATCCCAATATTTCTGATATTCTATGATTATATCTCTCCATTCATTGTATAGGTAGCCTACATGCCTAACTCAGGCTTTGTGGATCACAGTGTTGTTCCTGTGATTTTCCTAGGCATCTAAAAATTAGGTGTTATAACATTCAGGGCTAGTCTATATTGATTCAGCTGTGCCACTGTAGAGCATCTGGTGAAGATGCTTTATGCTGATGGGAGAGAGCTCTCCCGTCACCATAATAAAACCACCTCCACCAGAGGTGGTAGCGATGTCTGCAGGAGAAGGTGTCCTGCTGACATAGTGCTGTCCACAACGGCGCTTATTATGTTACTCATGGGGGTGGCTTATTCACACCACTCACTGACATACGGTAAACTATAATGACATATGTGGTAGTTTGTACAAGCTCTTAGTGTCACACCACTCAACTCTCTTTGTGAATCTAGCCGTAAGTATCTTTGAGCAACCGGGCCTTAGGAACCTAAATTTTATTGCTGTTCAATGAGTCTTTCTCCCTAGTCCTGCCCATTGAAGTCAATGGGTACAAGATCAATTCTTTATCCCATTTTGTAAATGCATGAGTCGCACAACAAATAGCCAGGGAAGTGAGAATGTCAGACAAAACTGATGCCCACTTCTTTGTGGATAAATTCCTAGGAAGAGCCATAAAGGCATGCAAATTAGGCCTTGCCCTCTACTGAAACTAAAATAATCACTTAATGTTTCTATGGCTATCAGTTCCAGAAGGAAACCCAAAATTGATGCTAAACTCTAATTTCCCAGGAGGCTGTAATTTTAAATGTCTGCATATCCACTCCAGTGGCTCTTTTTAAATAATCTCTGTTAACTCTCGTTAGCTATTTTTTAAAAAAAGTCAAGCGATCCCTTATACAATACTTCTGTAAAATATTAAATAAATATTGAGCTTGATTGATTCATAAATAGTTTTCAGAGAACATTTTAGGCATTTTGAGATAAATAAAACATAGTAAACAAATCAGATCCAACATTAATGTACTTTAGATGTACAATAGTCCTATGAAATATGCATACATTTACTGATTGCTGCCTGGAAAAAAAAAATTAAGTAACAGTGAAAATGGTATTGGAGTTGCATCACAGATACTCATATATTTCAAAAATACATCCCTCCCTTTGTGGTGGAATGTGGACAGGTGAGGGGAACTTTGAAAACAAGAAACGCTTAACTAAAAATCAGCTACAACATACAGTGTAGGGCAATAGCTTTGCAGATCATGTAATTTACGGTCTTTTTTCAATATAAAGGAATTGCAGTAAAGAAAACAGGAGATCAGATTTATACATCTACTGAATGTTTTAGCAAAAATATGGTCTGCTTCCACAAGCTTTATTTTCCATGTTTCCCATATTTCAGAGAACCAACAGGGGAGGAAGACTTCTCTATAATGAGTACCTCTGTTCCTGTGGAGCTCTTTGCCAGACTCTGTTGGATAAAAAAGTAACACAGTAACAGAGGAGCATTATTTTCAATGTTTAGAATTAATCCAGCTCAGAGCTGGATTAGTGAGTCTGCAGAATCTTTTGACAGAGCACAGTGAACAATGTATATAATGGAATTCTCTGAAATTATTTCTGGTCCAGATATATTCTCTTGTCTCTCCAAACTCACCAACTACAAAATAGAAGGCATGATGCCTGCTGGCAAGTTAGCAAGTCCTTTGCCAAAAGTCACAGATGCCAAATAACAAGGAAGTTACATGGACATCTTGCTTTTGCATGGAGAATTACCTGTTTTTGAGACTATTTATTCCTGCCAACTCTGTAATATTGCCAGATCACATGCTGCTGTAACTGAATATGCCCTTAACCCTTTTAAACAGGTCAAATACAAAGAACTAAATCACAAATAAATAAAATGGTCCAATGACAATTCTGCCCCATTTCTCTTTTCAGTCCTTTGAAGCCTGGCATTTCAGATTCTCCTTCCAAGATATTACTATTTGTACAGCACTATGAGTGTGCATGACACTTCACAAGTAAACTAGAAATGACAGGCCCATGCCATGAGAAGCTTAAGAAAATCTAAGAGCTATATCGTCACGTCTGCCTCCACATGCAGAGGAGACTAGGGTTTAGTGAAAACCTGGCACAGAAGATCTGAAAACAGAGTATCACCTGTGAACCATCCGTTCCCTCCTTCCCTCAATCCCACATAATCCTTCTGGGGATTGGAGAGGTTTGCCATGTTTAAGGTTATCAAGACAACTGTAGATACTATATCACATCCTTCTCTTTTATAGGTCAATGAATGCTATCAGTGTTAACTAATCTGTTTTTTCCCTCGATAATTTGGAACCCTAAAGGGAGGGCTATGTTGGAAACCAGCTTTTAAGATGCCCTTTACAGCATGATTCCTGAAGAAGTCATGCTGACAAAGAGCCAGAGAGGGCCAAAAAAGGACCAATGCTAAAGCCCGGGACCTGTAGTTCTGCTAATCCAACCTCTTCCCTCTGTGATGCATGGTTTACAGAAACCAACTTTAACCCTGTGAATTGAAGAATTCCAGGGAAACTCTGAAAGTCCAATGCAGGAAACATACCATAGTGCTTTACATAGATTTAAGCTTCCTTTGCCTATGTGTAAAAAATGATACAAAGTGCTAGATAGTGAAGAACAGAATAGAATGTAATATTTACTGATGTGGGTTACAGTTGGTAGTGAAATATCATGAGGTTTGGTTATATATCTTCTTAGTGCCTCATTTTGAAGTGGTTGGTTCTATCATTTTTAATTATAGAAATATTTTAGTGTCTCCCTAAAGAAGATTGAAGCCAGGTTCGTATTCTCAGGCTTATTTTCACTGCTTACTTCTCCATTCTTTTACATTTATATCTATCTATCTATATTTGAAAACTTACTCTATAGGTTTTCAAATTTTAGGTTAATTTCATAGACCTCTAGATTTTTTTAAAATTTTTGAATAAAGATTAAATGCTTAACAGTAGCTATTTTTGATAAACTTATTTCAGTACTTAATATTTCTTTGTGTGTTTCTGTGCAGTGGCGTACCGTGGGTCTCTGGCACCCGGGGGCCAATGCTTCTATTTGCGCCCCCTCCATCCCGGGCCACAGCAGGGGCAGTGCAGCTTCATGGGCAGGAGCCAGAGATGCTGACCAGGGTAGGCGGCAACCTGCACAGAGCTTTTGCTTTCTCTTCTACTGCTGTTTCCTCTTTCCACTCTCTCTTCTTTCAGGGGCTCCCCCACTCCGACTTCCTGCTTGGAGCTGCTGCTTCGCTTTCTGCCTAGCTCTGGCAGCCCCTGCTCTTCTTCCTCTTCCCTCCTGGCTTTTTTTCCCCCCTTGTCTCTTTCTTCCTCCTCTCTTTCCCCCATCCCTTATTTCTTCCTTTTCTTTTTTCTTCCTCTTCTTTTTTCCCTTCCCTTTCCTCTTCTCCTGTCTCTCCTTCCCTCTTCTACTGATTGGTGCTACTTTCAAAGGGGATTTCCCTGTCAGGTTTAATCCCCCTCTCTCCCATGTCCCTTTCTCCCCTGGTCAGCCAGTTTGCAGCCCAAGGCCTGTGATTTCCCATCCAGAGCAGCAGCAGCAGCTGCAAGGAGCAGAGACACATGGAAGCTGCTTCTTGATTTACTTTTGCCCCCCCCCCTTTTAAGGAAAGTCCAAAGTCCTTCCCCCCACCTCTCTCTTTCTCCAAGAGTGTAGGTGCCCCCCCCCTTCATGATACTAATGGAGGGGTAGGGGGATGGAGAGAAGGATGACCCATCCGTGCCTAGGGTAGACCATCTGAAAATGCCAAGGTCAGGGCAGGCTGCAAAAGGATATCAGATTTTCCCAGCACTGGTGGGTGACACTGAAGTCAGGAGTTCCCAACCAGCCCCAAACAGTGCTTCTGATTCCCCACACTCGTTATCAAGAAGCTAAAACAAAATATACACAGCCCCCTTTACTGCATTTCAGTCTCTGGCTCCCAATTAGCCACTTGGTCCAGTAAAGAGATAGGTTATTTAAAACTCTATGCTCTTTACAAAAAAGGTTCTCTTGACCCCAAAGGGCCAGATCAATGTAAGTTTGGATCGTACTCAAAATACCACATTGCCATTCAATCCTTTAGTAACTAACACTAATGGTTTATTATAAAAGGAAAGGAACAAAGTATAAGACGTATTAAATGATTAAAGCAACCATATACATACAAATGATTTTAAAGTCCATATAGATCAGGTTTCCAGTAGAACCGCAGAGTTTACAGGCTTTTATAGTTCCTCTGGTGAACATCCAGAACCTGGATGGGTCTCAGTCCTTTCTTTCACAGCTTCAGTTGTAGATTAATTGATCCAAAGATAGGTGACGACAGACTGAAGACAAAATGGATGTGGTGCAGCTGTCTTTTATGTCCCTTGGCCTTTGCCATGCTGCTTGTGGAAATTTACAAGAATAAGATGGAGTCCAGGGTCACATGAGTCCTGGTTACTCATCAGGTGTGTACCTGGGTCCCCCCCCACGAGGCCCATTCTACCTGTGTGTTTTCTTAATGGGCCACTAAGCCATTTATTGCTGCAGCCATCCTGTCTGGGGTGTTACCCAGAAACACAAAACAAGTTGAAGTACAGATACATCAAACATATCCAAAACTTCCAATACACATAAACAACATCATCATCCTTAGCAAATAACAACCTTTGTAATGGTACCTGACATGGCCTAGTTCATATGAATTATTGTAATTATGACATATTGATGTTTGTAAGAAAGCGCTGCGGCATCCCCCGGAGTTGGGACCCGAGGGAGGGCCGCAGCCAACCGGCCGGAGGTATGGCCTGCCAGACAAGTCTGCCCGGCAACAGGGTGGTCAGGCTGTGATAGGGCCAACCCGCCAGTCTGCCCGGCAACCACCAGGACAGACCGTGATAGGGCCAGCCCGCCCGACCAACCAGAGGCCGAGAGGCGGAGCCCCTACAGGAAGGGGAGGTATAAAAGACAGGCCCCAGGCCTCAGTGGGAGAAAGACAACTGAGGGAGGCAGAGGTGCCGCCCTGCAGCCCGACAGAGGCAAGGAACACCACCGCTCCAGGCAGGAGCCCCACCGGCTTCCTGACCTCCCCCCAGTACCGGGAGTGGGTAGGGCCTCCGGGGCCGGGTGCTTGGGACTGGCCCATGGGCCCCAGAGACTGGTCTGTGCTCCCTGAGCCCCGAGCCTGGCCTGAGGAACCTGAACAAACCTGATGGGAGGCCCCACCGGAGGCCGGGCTGGACTTGGACGAGCTGCCCACCGCTGACCCTCCAGAGGCCGGACCGGACCTGGAGGAGCTACCAGACGCCAAAAGCCCCCGCGAATCCTGTGACCTGGAGGAGCTGCCCCTCGCAGAGGACCTCCCCGCCTTACCGCCCATCGACGAGGAGGGACTGGTAAGCCAGCTGTGGGCCAAGTATCCCTACGGCATACTGGGAGTGGGTGCGTGGAACTCGGGGAGGAAGTAGCCCAGGGACAGCCAGACATGGTGGCTGAGTTAGGGGCCCAACCCCAACGGAGTGTTGCGGCAGGAGCTCCGCCGAATCAGTGGCGACAGCTATGCCACTGATAGGGCCCTGTGCTGGGACACAGTGGAGACGGGTGGGCCTGCATCCCCCTCCCTCTCTCCCTAGCTGCCTCGGAGGAAGAGTCCTCCACCCCCCAGCCGGACGGCTGGAAGTCGTCTTGTCTCGACTCCTTCCCCGAAGAGAGAAGAGCATAAGACTGCTTGCCCGCCCGCCCTGCCAGAGGGCCATGCGTAAGACTGCTTGCCCGCCCGCCCTGCCGGAGGGCCGGGCGTAAGACTGCTTGCCCCACTGGCCCTGCCTGAGGGCCAGCGTAAGACTATTGCCCCGCCGGCCCTGCCTGAGGACCAGGCACTAGACTACATACCGGCCACCTCTGATGGAGGGCCGGGAACCAGACTCAGTGCGGGCAAAATCCCACGCCAGACTAACTGCTAGTTCCCCTGTATAAGAAGGCGCTGCGGCATTCCCCGGAGTTGGGACCCGAGGGAGGGCCGCAGCCAACCGGCCAGAGAGGATGGCCAGTGACACATGGTGGAGAATGCGGGCATAGACCCTGAGACATAAGGGTCCCCGCTTGCACGGAGCCCCTGGCAACTGCTGGGGGCAGGCATTGTGCCAATGGAGGCGGAAAAATTAATTAAGTGGTGGGCAGAAGCCCAGCAACAGCAGCAAGCAGCTCAGCTGCAGCAGCAACAATAGTTGTTACAGACACTCGGGACACAGCAACAGCAGCTGATTCGGGACCTCGGGGCTCAACAACCGGAACTCCAGCGGCAGTTTGTGCAGCAGCTGGGGAGCCGCACCGGGACAGTAACCCCGGGCCCCAAGGAAACCCCGAACACGACCCGGATGGTCTACCTGAGTGGGTAACTGAATTTAGTAGTCTACCTGTGCTCTAACCACTGGGCTTAAAAGCAGCCATTCTCCACTGCCTCTGGCCTACCTACTTTTGTGGATGTAGACCAGCCCATATATACTATATACTGCAGGACAAATCCTGTGATGTTTGGTCAGGCAAACGCCCCCTAACTTCCCTAAGAACAAGTCAAAACTGGCTTAGAATATCATTAGTACATGAAACATTAGCTTCTAATAAAACCTTTATATAGCTGAGAGTAGCAAACCTGGTCTACAGAATATGGGTGTTTGTATAAAATGTAAGTAAAACTACAAACAAAATAGATACGAGGAATCTGAAACGTGTAACTCAATATTCCTCTGAATGAATGTCTAATTTTTTTAAAAATAAGGATAGTGTAGGCCTTATATAAATCACTGCAGAAGCTTCATTATTTAAGAGCTGCTTCACTGTGAGAAGGTCAAATGTGCATTCAATCAGAGTTCTGCCTACAAATGATACAAGTGGTTTTAAAGGTGACATCTAAGCCGTAGTAGGAACTATTGAAAACACTAAAATTGTATTGATGGTATAATATGGTGTAACAGAACCATACCGATAAACAATCAAGTAAAAGTTTCAAATAAAATGAAGTCTAGAAAACATTGTATAGAAACATGAAATGAAAAAGAATTAATTTATTTCTTACAAGGTACCTTCTTTTTATGCACCTTCTTATACACTTTGGCACGGAGGTACTAAATTGCTTCTTCAGCACATGCTTAGTCAGTGGGCTAACCTCTGCTCTCATTTCAATGGTGAGAAGAATCTCATATTTTGTTACTCTTCTCATGGGAAAGTGGGATAAATGGCTTTTTCTGCCTGGGCTGGGTGAACCATCATGACAATTTCAGAAGGCCACATAAACTGAATTAAAACCACTATACACTGCTCTTATTTTATGGATTTAAATTTAGAAGAGTCCAATGAGAATGGGGAGGACACAACTAGAATTTGAAAATCCATCTGGGAAATCAAAGAAGAGTGGGATACTATCAGGTTTTTTTTGTTTAAAACAAAGAGGTTGGAGGATTCTGGGAGTATCTCATCTCAGTGGCCATATCTACACTAGGAAAAGATTTGCTTTCTTAACTCAATTTAGTTCATCTGAGCTAGCTGAAATTGATTGAAAACCCACTTACTAGGAAGGTAGACGCAGTCTGACACCTCAATTTAAACAGAATGTGTGGTGTCTTAGGAGGGCTCTAACTTGACTGACTAAAATAGTTAGATGAAGCTGACTTGACTGAAACAACCCCCACACCTTTCTCCCCACTTCTCTAAGCTAGACAGGGCCAGTCAAGGTGGCATAAAAAGACATATAAACCTGAAGCTGATGGGAGCTTCTGGATGCTCAGCATTTTTAAAAAATCAGGCCACTGGTGTAAGTACCTAAATAGGGAATTAGGAACCTAGCTCTGGGCAACTATGCTTTAAAAATCTTGGCTTTACTGTCCTGCAAATACATCTTACAAAAATAAATAGATACATACATACATAGAGTTGGCCCATTGTGGCAGATTATTTTATGTATTTAAAAAAAGCAACACCCCAAGTTACTCTGTTAAAGACGAAATGACAAACAAAGAAACAAAAAACCTAAAAAGCAAGCAAGAGATAAAACTTGAAACTAAACGTTGAAACATTTTTAAAATATATTTTCTTTACTACAATGGGGTACTGGCCCTTAAAGGTATAAGTCCTTAAACTGAGAAGCCAGTTACCCCATTTCAGGTGTCCAGAACAACAGCAGTTGTCACTAGGAGAGAGGAAGATGGACTCAGGGAATAGTCAGTGTCTGAGAGGGAAAAGGTCTGAGACCATCCCAGTTCCTTGTTCCTTTAAGGGCCTGGGACCAGGAGCCTTGTGGAGCATTCAGGATAAGACTCCTGCCTTTCCCAACCAGCACAGACAAGTGTTTGTGACTACTAAAGCCATCTAGAAAGGATTGGGGGCCTGTTCAGATGATTTCAAAGGAGGCTTCAAAGCCAATTGGGGGGAGCTGCTGAAGCCAGCTCTTGGGGGAAAGAAATCAAGCAGCACACATCACCTGGAGGAGGGCTTGGCAACTCCTAGACCTGAATGGTGAGTTATGAGCCTGGGGTCTGTGACTGAAACGGCAAATCCTAGGAGGCAAGACTGTAAGACCCTAGATATGAGCAGTGATAAACATGACAGGATTGAAAGCAGAACATGCAGGCCCTAGGGAAGAGAGCTGTGAAATCCTCTCAACTGAAGGGGTGAGAGAGTCTGTAGGCCAGGGAAGATTAGGCCCAGATTCTGAAAAGGTGAGCTGTGTAACCTCCTGAAACTAGAAGTGAAATTACTTAATATGAAAACAGACACCCACCCCAGGAGAAGGGAATACTGTTTTAAAGACGCTAGGAATGTGTGAATTATTTTTTGGGACTTGGAGGGAAGCTGAGGAAGGGTGGTGACAGGGTCACCTGAGGCTAAAAAGGGGCACTCTGGTGTGGCGCCTGTCAGCACTTAATATGCCAATGCAAAAAAGCTTTTTTTTAATTTTATTACTAGAAGGCTAGTGAAAGACACACTACTAGACACACATCTGTGTGTCTTTGAAACATATATGTATGTTAACATAAGACCTAGAGATCTACAACAGAGAAGCAGAAAAAGCAGACTGCTGTAAGGACTACCACACTGAAACAATTACTGTGCCCAAAGAAAGGGTTAATCACATGTGAAATTTAATCCATAAAGCCTGCAAGTATTAAAAAGGAACAAAAGAATACAACCAGAAAGCCAGTAAACAAAACAAATTATGCAATGGAGAGCAAGAATAAGAGCCTTAGAAAACTAAAAATCTGAGCTCAGAACAAAAAATGTACTGTACAGTCTCTTTTGTTGTTTGTTGGGGCTTTTTTGGAAAGGAGGGAGGAAATCAAACACTCAGTTTAACTGTTCCCCATCTGTGCTACAAGAAGCATAGCAAGCACAAAAATAAACTACATAAAACTGAAATTCTTCCAGATAGCTCAAGGAGACTTACTTTCTCAGGTAGCTTATCAAACGCCTATGGTCAAAACAAAACCTTACTTCTTTTTGTTGTTTCCCCCCCCCAGTATCTAAGGACAGATATGGTTCAATTTTGGTTTGTTATGGAAAGTTTGGATTATTTTCCATGCAACTGTTAGCAACAGATGCTAACTGCCTGAAATTAGTCTAATGTTTGTATCTATCTCAATAGTACATCTTTTCTGTTCACAGAGAAGGGTATTTCTGCCCCCCCCCCGGGGGGGGGTGGGCGCGTCTATCCTCTTTTAGTATTTCCATTCTTTCAGGCTTGTGCCCTAAACCAGGTTCCAGCTGACTCTGGTAACCAACCACGTATTTACATCTAAATTACTGGAGAGAGGTACATGCCATAATCATTACATGCCACATATATTAAAAGATGTGTAACTCATTGAGGAATAAAGTCCCAAATATCTAGACTCATTTTCAGGACAGCAGTTAAACATGTACTTAAATCCAGTTGAATCTGATCCCTACTGCAGGATTTAAGCTCCATTCCTGAATAGGAATGCTTTCCTGAATTGGGGCCTTTTCTTGTGAAAAAAAAAAATTAAAACGAACCGCTCCTGCTTGATATGCTTGAATACAGTTTGTGCTTTCATCCATATTCTTTGTCCTGGCAGCACATTTGCAAGGTGGGAGAAATTTACCCTCTGCAGAAGCCCAGCACAAGGGCTATGCACCACTTGAATGCAACTTCTGCTCTATTTTGTGAATTTAAGTAATGAATTGTGTTGACTCCTCTTTACAATGGATGAGTTTGACACAATATGGGTAACTCCCACTGATTTCAGGGAAAGTCACTTTTGGCAACTCTACGTTTGCATCACGGAGTGAGCCTTCCATACTCATGTTAGCAGGGATTGTGCCAGAACACTAAAGATACCTGTATAGACATGGCTTCAGAGCCTAAGTTCCAGCCCAAGCCACAGTATCAAAGCCAAGTATACACAGCTATCTTTAGAGTGTTAGTGCAAGTCTTTGGACCTGCACTGGAAGGCTCACTGCCAGTTGCAGTGGAGACATGACTCTCATATCTTAAGATTCCTGGATGAGAGGAAGCTGCTTTGATATACAGGCAGTTACAATTTAGGGAGCAATTGGCCTAAGAGTACTGAATCATGAGAGCATAATATATTGCTCACATTATGTTGTGCAGCTACTAAGGAAAAAGAGAGAGCACCAAAAAAGCAGGCTGATTGCTGTAAATATATCTGCCACTGAGTCATGTCTCTTAATTTACTCACTATTTACATTTTAGTAAGAAAATAGAACAGAAGTTGTCATCAATATTTAAGAACTTATTAAATGGACCAATCATTCATTATTAGTTTAAATAGGGGCATTTCCTGGACAAACCACAGCAGTACAATTTGTGGTGCTGTTTAATTAACCTCTCAGCCCTGATGAACTGAAAGGGTGAATTAGTGCTTCAAGGGGAACAGCACATAATAAGCCCCTTTAAAACAACTTGAGTAGCACTAATGACATCCTGGTTTCAGTTATGCTAATGAATCTCTGAGAGGACTGTACAGTTAGGAATCACAAAGAAATCCTGTAACAGTGCTGGTTATGTAATGTCCACTTGGAAATTCCTCAGTGCCCCTTTAGACCACCATGATGCATCATATTGTTTGAACAGTGGGGTACAATTTGGCTCAAGGAAAGTAAGTGAACTTGGTCTTTTAACTGGAAAAAAACCAACAAAATCACAATTAAGGTTTAGGGACTGACTGACGCTTTCTCAATCAATTATCTTCTCTAAACTATGCAGCATAAACAAAATACAAGATTATGTGGTATAATGTGTATGGTGTGTTAAATTTATAACTAAATCACTTATTTCTAAGGAGTTACCCTTGGTTTACTCTGGGGTAATTGAGAACTGAGGGCCTGATTCTCCTTTCATTCTCACCAGTGTAAGGTGAGAATCAGACCCAGAATTTGACTCAGAATAGCTGCTTTCTACTTTCTAAGGTAAATCAGCAACTATGCTGGGTTCCTTACTCAGACAAACTCAGCTATTAACAGGTGCCATGACTTGCTAAGATTCTTTTAACTTATTTTAGCAAGAATGAGTTCTAACAGTGGGGCAGGTAAAATAGATGATGAAATAAAGAAATGTGAAACACTCTTGTCTTTCTGTGCTTTATTATAGAGTGTCTGTTAAGAACCTTCCCCTCCTCTTTGGTTTACTATTACAGAGTTTAAAAAACAATACACAAGTCATGACAGCTTGTGGCTCATAGACAGGATACATAACCTTTTAAAAGTTTTAATAAAAACAAGAAATTAGAAGGTTATATTCTGTCTGTATCAACATATGCCAGCAATAAAATCAGTCCACACATAGAAAGAGGAAGAGAAGAGAATTGCTTAAAAGGGCTTGTCTACACGGAGAATTAGGGTGCAGCAAACTCAGGTGTTAATCTACAGTGCGCTAACATCCCACTCACTTATTTATCAAGAGGAGCATGCTGCTGCACATTAAAATTTCTATAGTCAAAGTGCACTACCCTGCTTAGCTCCACACTGAGGCCTTATGTACATAGTGCATTAGTCTGCACTAGAGGGGTGTGAATTTTAATATGCACTAGCATGTCATGCAGTAACTGGTCCATGGAGACCCTACTGGTATACACTAGAAGTTTCCTAGTGCATGTTAATATAGTAATGTTTGGAAAGGGGACTACATCAGTGCATGTTAGGGGCCTTCTAATGCACATGAATAGGGTCCACATGGGCCAGTTAGCCCCATAGCATGCTAGTGCACACTAGAATTCACACCCCTCTGGTGCAGACTAATGCATCATGGAAACAAGCCCTGAGAGAGCTAAAATAGTTATGTAGCTCTCAGTGATCCGCTGGTGGTTTAATGAAATTCTATTCTGTGCTTTTTAGTGCTTCTTTCCTTTCCTTCCCAGCATGTCACTTTTGATGGAGGATGAAAACTAATTACATCTCCACAGAATACATATTTCAGTCTGTACAATTAAACCACTTGTTAAAATTATGCACTTTAATTACCGAAATATTTAGTTCTGCCTAGGAAACTTTGTGGGAGGTCTTGGCCTCATTGAAGTCAATGGAAGAACTTCCAGGGAGTAAAAGGGGCCCAGATTTAAATTCTTTTATTCTCATGATTTTCCAGATTATGCTGAAAAATGTTCCCATGCGGGAGGCTACTGCCATGAGGTTTTGACATTACTAATGTCTTTCTGCTGCTAGTTGAGGCAGTTTCCTTAGAAAGAGTTTTTATACAACCTACAATTTAAAGGGGTAGACAGATATAATATATTTAATAAAATAATTCCTGTTACTATAGCAGGTTAATAAAAACATGGCTGACAAACTTGTGTATTAATATGTAAGCAAGTTATCCTTGATACAATCAAAGGGTATGTTTATACGGCAATCAGGAGGTGCAATTGCAGCATGGGTAGATGTACACAAGCTAGCTTTGATTAGGCTAGCTTGCTAAAATAGCATGCAGCTGTGGTGACACAGATGGGCTTGCTGCCTGAGTACAAGCCTGACTAGAATCTCAGGTGTGTACTCAGTGGGTGGGCCCTTGTTGCTCTTGTAGCTCATGCTACTGTGGCTTTGCTGATGATTTCAGTGAACTTTCTTAATCAAAGTAGCTCAGGTTTGCCTACCTTTGCTTCAATCCCACCTCCACAGACATTGAAGATTTTAAACAGCTGGATAATAAAACACTGACATGAAGCAATTAAAAGTTCAGTCAAATGCAATGCACAAGTCCACTACTCTTTCCCTTCCCCCATCCTCACTTTCATATGTAGCCCTTTACTTGTCATCGTTAAGTAGTCAGGGAAATCAAGAGCATAGAAAGATATTTTTTTTCAACTTTCTAGCCTCGCTTTTTTGATCTTTTTTGTAGATCATCAATTCCCCATGGTGTAAGGAGCTATTGGTATTGCATCTCTCTTAACAAAAACATTTTTTAGATGTAAATCCTCCATGGATCAATTATGGTAGCTCAGATAAATGGAAGGATTCTGTTTTGGTTTTCTTTTAAATAGCTTTTATCACTAGTGTGTTGTTTTTTTGTTTAAAAGAAGATATACAAGTTATTGAGTAAGGTACAGTCATAAAAAAGTAAAAGTTTTGTGTATAAGCTCAGAGGTATAACATTTAGTAAATGTTGGAAAAACAAAAGGATCCATTTTGATGCTGTAACATTATTCCTAATGAAGTCAACGGAGTTAGGTGCTATTCAATATAAGGTTCTCAGAAACCGTTCCTAATCTGTTTCTCTGTGTGTGTCAATAAAAGCATTGATTACATGACTGGAACTGTACAAGACACAAATATCGAGAGAGAGGATAACTAAAAGCTATCATACTCATAGTCTCATGCTTTATATATACAGGAAGACATTTTTATAGCCTTGAATGTTTCTGCTTGAGTGACTGGTATATCTAAGTAGTCTGGCAATATTTAGATATTTGTAATCGTCTGGCATTGTTTAAAGGGATAATAGTATGGGAGCTTTCTGAATGATAAAATATTCAATAATTGTAAAATTAAAAATCAGTCATCTTAACAGTGTAATTTCATGAAAATCCTGGCCAGATCTTATGGCAAGTATGCTCAATTTGTTTGATTTTTAAACTAAAAAATATAAAAATCATGGAAAGCAGAAAAATATTTTTTAATTAATCCAATTTGTTTTTCAATATTGTCATTAAACTCATTTAATTTACCTCTGGAATTAAATGTTTGTAGTCGGAGGGAGAAATGCTGGCCCAATTGAAGTCAATAGAAGTTCTTCCATTGTACGGCAAGGTTTTTCATCCTGAATGTTTTGAGGGGTGTTTCTTTTGTGTGTGTGTGTTGTTTTTGTTTTATTTTGTTTTTGTATTTTAGAGATTATATGGGAATAGAGCTATGCTCATACAAACAGGCCTTCATCTAAACAATCTGCATGCAGAAAAGGTTGTAAACATTAGCTGACACCTATATAAGTTTAAAGGCGGGTCTTTGAAATGCTTTGGGTTACATGAGAGGAAATTGGAAAAATAAAACATAGATACGGAAGGAGGCTGTCAATAAAACATGATATAAATACAATAGATGTTATATAGGAAATTTAGTACCTTATTTCTTGATGGTGAACTGAAGTAAACTTCATTGTCAGTGTACTATCCCAAATTATGACCGCATTTGTCAATGTTCTTACTTGCATAACTAAGGCAAATGAGAATTATTGCAATTTCATTTGGTCATTTTTTTCTATGTAGGTCTCTTTCATGTTGTAATTACTTTTAGGACCTTTTCAGGTGTGCTAAGTAAAACAACCACCCATCTCACTGTGGAACAAGCATTGCCTTTTTAAAAACATTTGTTAAAAAAGCCAGTGTTTCTTAGACAAACAGGCTAGCCTGGCTTTCACTGAAACATGGCATCACCTACAAATTAAAATATCTTCCATTTTTCAGAAGCAAAATTCAGTTACAGTAAATTGGCATAGCTTTCTTCACCTCAATGGAACTGAGCCAATTTACAGTAGCTGAGGTTTTGAAGCTCATTCTCCGTGCTTTTTGTATGTTCAAACACTTTTACTCTTCTCTACCCATCTTTGCTGTGTGCAGAAAGTTAAATTTCATTAATCTCTTGCTTCCTTTGGGAACTACTGCATGTTATTATATGGAAATTTCAAGAGCCTTTAGCAGATGTTGAATTCTACCATCATTCTTGAACTAATTATGCCAGATTCAGATCATAGCTATGTGGGAACCTTCCATCTTGTTCTCTTGCTGTATTGACATAATTGGTGGCAAGGAAATCTTCAATAGGCCAGTTAAACTAGCTTTCCTGGCCCCTTTGCTCTTTGAGAGTAACACAAATCAGGTGGAGGACACCAACAAATCTAGTGCCTTCTTTACAAAAACAACTGGGCTGTGCTGATCTTCATTTGATCAACCACTCATTTCTATAATGGCAATTATTATCTGTCTTCTGTTTCTGGTGGTTTCATGTTGATATGTTATGTATATGTTGTCAGTGCTGACCATGTAGTACACGGGCAATGCTAGCTTTCCGCCTCCATCCACTTTCCTTTCCATTAGTTTATAAGTTTGAAAATCCTGTCTTGTTTGTTTATATTTAGCACTTTTTCTGTGCTTTTGTTTTGTTGTTCCCCTAATTCATCTGTGCCTTCATTCTGCTGGTTTGGTTCACCAATAATTTAACTTGTGCTGCTTGCCATGCAATGTATAAATAGTGTATTCCCATAGCTTTTTTATTACACTAACCTTTCTGTGTGCTATGGTTTCTCACTTCCTTGTCCGTATATTAGTTTTTTTTCTATCCACATCTTTTATGTCTTCACTCTGCTCCTTTTGTTAGCAATTAAATACACATAATAGTGTTCCATCGCTTTAGTTTGTTGTTCTTGCTTCCAGAGGTGAGTTTAATTTACTTTAAATCAGACTCAGGATTTAAAGTACATCCCTTGCCCTATTTCCATTAATTCCATTATACATAATAACAATAAATAAATAAAATAAATATCTTCCAGTCTTGGTCAATACATCTACTTTTAATATCCTAATGCTTTTAGTTAACTCTGGTTAGTTTAAACTGTTATTACATATTTAACTGCACTACATATTTTTAAATGGAAACACAAAGATAACTGAATTATCAATGGTCATTCTTTAATTCGGGGTAGCACCATAAATAGAGCTCAAGAGTCTTGATTTTCATCCAGCAACTTTCTTCAACTGTCTTTTTGGTAACTAAGGCCCCCGTCTTGCACTCAGTTCTCCTTCTCTACCTGTGCAGATGCCCAGTGACTTCACTATCCTGGCATATGAGTTTATTTGAAATAAATTCCAAAGTAAAAAATCAAAGTAATTAAAAGTGAAATAGTATAACACATGACTACACTCAATACTGTGCAGAAGCCTAGCAAGCCAGGATAAAGCTTGTGATTACATACTATAGATATTTGCAGGATTCAAACCTTGTATTTTATCAGGGCTTATATGGTCCTGTTTGAATCATGTTTCTTTCTCCCAACATAGGTCTGTCTCTGTAAGTAACACCCTCTTTCATCCCTTTGATCTTTGTTTATATAGTTCTTGGGATTTGGGATACAATTTGCAAAGATAGATGACAAAATTTAGGCACTTGAATGCATATTCAGAAACCTGAAAAAAAATCAGGACATTTTTATTTAAATGTTGTGTACATAGGAGATGCTGAATGCTCAGCACTTGAGAAAATCCACTAAACAAAGCTTATTTAGGTGCCCACATATGGATTTAAAAGGCTAACTTGACATCTATTTTTGAAAATCTTGGTCATAGAGATTTGACTCTCTGTGTTTAATAGTCATGGCTGTTTGCTTGGAAATCAATTCACAGACCATGGTTGTACATTTTATGCTGTGTCAACAAGCAGTGCAACATGATTCACTTTCTCCTCTCTCTATTGATTTCCTTTGATAAACACAAATCCAAGCTTACCACTTAAAATTAATATGACAATATAAAATGGTTTCATTAGATACCTACCTTGTACTTTCTAAGTGTACTTTACCAATTTACTGATGGATGGAATGAAAGGAGTCTCTGCCACTCATATTACAATATGTCTGATACAGAGGTGAAATAAATCTTAGCTAATGGGAAAGAAGGGTGAGCAGTTTAGCTGTTTGGGACAAGCTAAGTTGAATAGCTCTCCCCCAAAATTCAAAATGACTTCCTCTTTGGGGTGGGTTGTGTGCGCATTCATCTATGTACAGAAGGACTTGGATTAACAGGCTGGAAATCAAATCCTATCTTGGACTACATTAATAGTATTTGTGTGTCTCAAGAGTATTACCCATTTATAAGATCTGGCTTAATTTGTAAAGACCATGCACGCAGATGCACTCTGTATTACCTATCTCCGTTTGGTAGGGATAGAGGCTAGAACAAATGACATGCCAGGCAAGGAGCATCTCCCCTCCCCCATTTCTTGCCATCTATAAATAAATAAAAAAAATTCCTCTAAGCATATAGAAACTTTTTAATTTTAAGAATAACTGAAATAAACTGTCATCAAGAAATTGAACTGTGCATCAACATTAGGTGGACCCATATTAAATAGTGTTACAGAAGGTGACAGGGCATTGTAACTCTCATTCACATGGTACCTCACTAGTCTTACATTGTCAATGCAGATCTCCTAGCTATTGACACTTAGTTGCTTCACAGTCAGATTTGTAACATTGTCCACGAGGATCCTCTACCTGATAGTTGATGCTGAAAACAGGATATATATCCTTTCTATTACCCCAAAGAGAAACACTGAATCTAAAGAAGATGATGCTGCATCTGACACAGCCAGGTTCAGGGAATGGCACCCACAAGGCATGAAGAAAGTTCTTGGATTCAGACCAAGGATCCTTGCCTGGATGCCACTGTTTCTTCCCATCATGTTCGTGCCATTGTCATAGCTTGGCCATTACAGTCCTGAAGCTTTATTTCATTCTCATTCAGAACATTCATAAATGGTTTGTTAGGCCTTTTCTGGTAGAGTCATCCACAAACTGGAAACAAATGAAGTGTTCCTTTACTTGGACACAGCCATCCTGGTCAACAAATCTTACTGTAAATGGCATTGTTTCACTGGGATTAATGTCGGGAGTACAGTCTATTATTAAGGCATAGTACTTTGTTTTGCTGAGCTTTATCAGTATGTTGTCAAGAATCTTCCTTGCCATAAAATCAATCAACTTGTTTTGAATTGTTTTGCTGCAGTAATGGTCCATAGCTCCCTTATGAACTACTCAACGAAGATGCTCAGGCATGACAGTGTCATATTTACCGAAGCTCTACCAAACTGAGGAAACTACCATTATGTTCAGTGAAATACTTATCTGATGAGCCCCAGAAACTCAAATTATTTGTTGCACAGAAGAGGGTAAATGATATCAGATGCTCAAACATGTTCCTACAATGTTGGGTTTCTACATTATTAATGTGCTGGTTTTCTGCATCTATGCATTTATTCAGCTTCAACCTGGACTCAACCTCCATCCATTTGAGTATGCCATAAAATGGCCATGTGAGTTTTCATGTTGCTTCAGCTCATCAGATAAGTTATGCTACTAATTGTACCCAGAAAGTGAAACAACAATTCATGTCAAATATTTTACAACAAAAACGGAACACCTTTGCCAGTGGATTTTGAATCAACTTGCTAACACCAATTCAGTTTCTCACCATTCTCGAGCACTCTTTCACAGTGTGACTTTGAGAAGTGTTGCTTTTGCTCATTTACTGGAAATGTCACCGTCTTGATTTTGCCCAGCCCTTTCAAAATTGTATGAACAAAATTAGCAGAGTTTAGGAATGCCAGCCATAAAGCAGGATGTGAAGTATCCATTTGTGGTGTGCAATTTTTCTCACTGTTTTTTCTGTCATCTTGTGAGGCAGAGTTGTCTTTATCGTTTCTCTCCTTTTGATGTGAGCCACATTCTTCTTTATCATCACTCTCCTTTATGCCACCATGAAAACTGGACAATTCTCCAGCAGTTTCCTCATCACTTTTTTCCGTGCTCTTCTGTGACTTCCCAGATTCCCATCCTTTCTGGCTTTTCTCAGGAGCTGTCCTACAATAATGTCTGTGTCCCTTCATCAGAAATTTCA
Organism: Mesoclemmys tuberculata; assembly: GCA_007922155.1. Classification (NCBI taxonomy): domain Eukaryota; kingdom Metazoa; phylum Chordata; order Testudines; family Chelidae; genus Mesoclemmys; species Mesoclemmys tuberculata. The sequence goes on from ML675610.1 coordinate 64,711,179, forward strand.
CAGAATAGAAATTAATGCCATAAAAGCAGCATTAAGTTCTAGGAGATGGGGGACAGATGAAATACCATGAGACTGCCAGGGGATCATTGACACAAGCATATAAGAATCACAATAGAAGATCAGACCAGTGGTCCATCTAAACCAATATCCTGTCTCTGACAGTGGTCAATGTCATGGTCCGGGACAGGCTGCCCTTTCTGTGACCCTTTTCCAGTCCCTCAAGTGTACCCCTTAGCTACTTATGCCTTCTCTTCTCTTCAGGATGGAATCCCACTATCCAACCACTCTGACCAAATCTCCAGATGATACCTCCATGGTTACTAGCAGTGTTACCTAGCAGATACAGCTGGGCTCAGCCCCTGCCAAAGTTCATGTTTGGAGGCCTGTGGTCAGTTAGAGTATGCAGTGACATAGAAGCATTTTCTCCAAAACAAAATGTGATTTATTTGCCCAAATGGTGCACAGCACTTAGAAAGGTAGATTTAAAAATGAAAGCCCTATATGCATGTTGTTTACCTAACCTTGGCATTCCCCTCAAGCACCTAGGAAGATGTGACTTAGCCATGGTGTCCTCCATTCTCCCTGGGTATGATGTTACAGCTTACTTGCTGAAGACCCTAAAACTCAAGTGTGACCTTGTCCGTGCTTTAGCAGTAGGTAGGATATATGTAGTTATGTGCCTCAGTGAAAGGCTCCCCACTGCCTCCCTGCTGCCAGAGTCTTTCACTATGTGATTTGTGTCATTGTTTTACCCTTTCTGGATTTCTTAATAACTCCCCATTTACAACCTTCTTTGATTTGACATTCAGGAAGGTGAGAATACCAATTTGAACAGGGAAACAGGGTCATGAATAATACAGGCATTTTCCTGATTTGTCACAGTCAGCCCCAGATGCCTCTGAGGAAATGCAAGAAACCCATACTGTGGAATAATCGGTCCATAGGGGCAATTTCTTCCTAACCTCCTTCAGTTAAAAGTTACTTCGTGCCCTGAGGCATGAGTCTCTTCCATAAAAATGGTGTCTAGTGTGATAGTAGATAAATAGCTAATCCTTTTTTGTATCATGCCAAGTCCTTGGCCTGAACAACATATAGAGGCAATGAGTTCCACCAGCTAATTTTGAATTGTTTAAAAAAAGAAAAAGATGACATAGGTTCCTTTTATTAGTTAAAATATGATGCCTTTCAAATGCATTGGATGCCCTCTTGTTTTCATATTTGAGATAGGGCAAATAGGACCACCTGATTTATTCATTATTTTGTATAACTCCATTATAATCCCCTCATTAATTTCCTCTACAAATTTAGCAGTCCCATTCTTTTCAGTCTCTTTTAACGTGGAAGCTTTTCCAAGTATATAATCATTTTTGTCACAGAATATTCTTGTCCTGTGCAGGAAGTCCATACTTATAAATTGAGACTCGGATGAATACAGATTCACTGTGTGATCCTTTCCACCAAAAAATTTTAACTCATTAGATTATACGGAATCTTTAAAGTATAATATTATCCTGTCCTACCCCCAGTTCCACCTCTATGACTACATCCATCCTGCTTGTATCATTTGCAAGTACTGCAGTATGTAATTTGTCATTCCACCGTGTTTCAGAAATGTCTTTTGAGTCATGGTCAATGTCTTTCATTGCTACTTCATTGAGATATCAGTTGCACAACTCTTATTCACATTGAACAGTACCATATTACCCATACAGTCTCACTGATTTCAGCTCACTAGGAGTAAGGGTGGCACAATTGGATCCTTAGCCTCTTTAAAGTGTCTCACATTGATATATAGATATTTATAACTTCTGTTTTTGTCTGTCTGCCTAACCCTATTGCCCTCCCTAATGTGACACCTTGTTACTTTTCCAGACTTAACCTGTCCCTCCTCCAATTCACTGTGATTTCTGTCACATCCTTCCTGGGACAGAAAAATACCTTTGTGTTACTAACCCTAACACATATCTTTGTCTGATCTCAGTGCTCCTCTGCATCCATTAACAGATTCTATTTAACTAAATCCACCAAATCCTGTTAATTTTTTGTGCCAGTAGTAGGGTTCCACTTTATCTAAGGTGTATGTGGTGGTGTTTTTTTAATCTCTCCTGTTAAGGCTGTATCATTCACACATATTCACTATGACACAGCATACAGTGTTCATGTGGAAAGGTTTCCAAGGAATTTGAGGGAGAGAAAGCATCCTTCTTTGACTCCACTTACCCAAGGAATCTAATTAAACTATAAAGCGGATTCACAGTACGAGTATCTAGTTCACTGAACTGGGGACACACAACCTTTGGAGTGGATTGAAAATTCACTTGACTGGTGTCATGTACTATAATAAGAAGCCCACCTTGTTCAGCTACTATAATCTTTTATGTCTGAAACACTTCTCCCCGTTTTAAAATAAAATGAGTTCTTTTCATCTCCATTTTCACCTGACCTTTTACTTTAGGAAATAGAAACAAAGCCAAAAATCACACAAAACCACCTCCAAAATACAGTATAATATGCTAGAAGGATCCTGTATTCTCATTCTGTGAAATGAAGGCAGTGTTGTTTATCCAGTACATTATATGTAGAACAGTTTGTTTTAGGTTATCTATGTAATAAGATTCCAGGAGTGTCATGCTGTGTATAACTGTGAAGCCTAAAATGTCTGGAGTCAGTGTGAAGAGATGGAAAAAGCTACAAACATGGTTAAGGACTCTTTTTGTTCAGAATGTCACCTATTGAATCACCACGCATCTGTGGTAGTGTTGCTGTCCAATTTTTGAGTTCTCAACCATATTGATTTTACGAATTACACGTGTGCAGTGTACAGCTACAATAAAGTACGTATCTACATCATGCCAAGAGTTCTTGACCATTGTGGCTGGCTGGTTCTTGTTTACATGCTCATTTGGGAAGGAATTTTCCACCAGATCAGGTTGACTTTTTTTCCCCTTCCTCTGCTGCGTGTGGTGAGGGTCACATTCCCCCAAGTATATATCACTTAATCATTTCCCAGCCATTGCAGGGGCTTCAGTCACTGGTGCACCTCAGTTCATCCTATTATGTGCCACAGGGAAAGAACAGTCTGGTCTCATGTGGGCTGTAATACTTTGGTCTAATTTCGGTTGTTGGGTTTAGTGTGTGGGTGCTGGATGGTGTTGGTGTCCTGTGATGTGTACTAGGTCAGACTGGATGAGCTGGTGGTCCCTTTTGGCCTTAACTCTATGACTCTATGTAACATCAGAGGTAATTCAACCAATGGCCACCTTTGCTCTACAGCTAATTTTCATGTAATAATTTCATTGGATGTGTGAGGGAGGCTACACAGATGGTGGATTATGAGGACCAACTGATGCCCCTGTGCACACAGCTGCCACCCACAGAAATCAACATGAAACTCCCAGCACACACAATAACACTAAACACACACTGCCCCTCACTGTAGCACAGTGCATCACCTGTACAAATCCATGCAGAAAAAAACACACAATAGCCCCAAATGCATAGAATCTCTGAGTCCATGTGAAGCAGCTACAAGCATGATTAAGAGCTCTTGTTTGTGAAGACTATCACTAAGCTCTGTCATCACTGGGACACACTGTCTGTTGCCATCCAGCTTTTACATTCTCAGGCATTTTTGCTTTTTTACACCCACACACAATTTTGAGAATTACACCCACGAGACAGCATGGGCTTTCAACGAGTTGTTGACTGGTACATTTTATCTCTCATTAATAGGATTTTTTTATCTTGATACTTATTACCTTTGCTTTGTGCCACACTGAAAAGATGAGAGCAACTAGATTATTAGCAGTTATAGTTAACGCAGTCAACTAACCCCTATATTCATGAGGTGACTTGATCATTGCTCTTTTTTTAAATATCCATGTAACCTAAAGCTGCGTAGGAAACATGCAGTAGTGTAAATAACTATAAAGGTCATCACAGTCACCTTTAAAAATAAATTAGAAGCGCATACGGACTTAAGGTGAAATGCTGGCCCCATTGATATCAGTGGCAATACTGCCATTGACTGCAGTGGAGTCAGGATTTCCCCCCAAATATCTGATGAAAGAGAACGTGATATAGACATTAATAAATGGTTGACCGTCATGGAAAGCTGCAAAGTAGAATAAAAGAGATTAAGGAAACAGTCATTATTTGATTTAAACTCTTGGGGCTTAAGAATGTGAGTTTCTAAGGGTGCTGTGCTCTGAAGCTTGGAACTGATCTTTGTAAGGAAAACAGGTGCTGTAGACGTGGGCCTCAGTCTTGAAAGACACATAAATTCATAGATTCCAAGGCCAGAGAGAGAATTGTGATAATCTAGTCTGACCTCCTCTATAACACAGGCCATAGAACGTCTCCAAAACAATTCATAGAGCAGAACTGGAAATATATCCAGCCTTGATTTCAGAAATTGCCAGTGATAGAGAATCCACCATGACCCTTGGTAAATTGTTCCAGTGGTTAATTACCTACAATGTTAAACATTTATCCCTTATTTCCAGTCTGAATTTGTCTAGCTTCAACTTCCAGCTATTGGATTGTATTTATATTTTCTTCCCTAGACTGAAGAGCCCATTATAGAATATGTTTCTCCTGCAGATACTTACAGACTGTGATCAAGTCACCCTTTAACCTTCTCTCTGGTAAGCTAAAGAAATTGTGCTCTTTCAGTCTATCATTATAAGGCAGGTTTTCTAACCTTTTAATTGTTCTTGTGGCTTTTCTCTGAACCCTCATCAATTTATCAGCATCCTTCTTGAATTGTGGGCTTCAGAGCTGGATACAATATTCCAGCAGTGGTTGCACCAATGCCTAATACAGAGGTCAAATAACTTCAAGGATCGCATTAGCCCTTTTAGCCAGTGTCAAATTGGGAGCTCATGGCCAGTTCATTATCCACCATCATCCCGAGTTTTTTTCAGAGTCACTACTTTCCAGGGTAGGGCCCCAGTCATGTTAGATTGGCCTACATTCTTTATTCCCAGATGTACACATTTACATTTAGCCATATTCAAATACATATTGTTTGCTTATGCCCAGCTAAATTCCCACTGGATGTGCTAAGTTCTTTCATTTCTTCCTGACAATGGGAGTCAAAGGAATCCAGTGCTACCCAGACACAGCACCAGAGGTTAGTGGTGTACCTGTTTGATGAATACAACTATTGTATTGCTTGTAAAAGATTTTCAACAGTATTTTATGTGAACTAATTGACTTTCAGTGGAGAGAAACCTAGGATCATCTTATTACCTACCACGTACTTTCAAAATATAGCTTCTTTTTTGTGAGTGTTGATTTTGTGGTCTCTTTCTCCCCCATTCTTCCACTTGTAATAGTGTCTGTCAGGGCAATAGTGTCTGTCAGGGAAATACTGGGCTTGAGTAGTGGGGAGGAGAGTTCATCCATAACTCTGGCTGTACTCCGCTGGGGGCGGAGGGTTCTTAATTTATTATCTCGGTGGTGGAAGGAGTCAGACCGACAGCGGGAAATGGCTAAGTAAAAGTATTTTATTGCATTAACAGAAGCTGGGCACAATTTCAAAGAAGTGGCTCTAGAAACTCCCCCCTCCAGTTATCTTAGTAGAAACTGGGCACAATTTCAAAGGCAGGATTCCCAGCAGCCACCCTCTCCAGCTATCCTGAAGCATAGGAAGAAAGCACCTACCAAAAACAATAGAGTGGGGAGACCCATCAACCACCCTCTAGGTGAATCGCCGACAGGGAACTGACTTGCCTGGGGCATCCGGTGAGGCCTTGACGGATCCACGGAGAGTCTCTCCAAGCGGTTCCCGGGGCCGCTTGTTATACCCCCATCTCCCTTTGTCTTAGCAAGATTTTCCTTCTAGCAACACAATACGTCTCTCTCAATCCTGACTAGGGATTGGGTCTTAAACTTGTTTTCCATTAGTCTATTGGTTAATAATTACAGGCAACTAGGCTGGCAGCAGGAAAGGGGAAGCTGTCCGTTACTGATATTTATTTTAGTTCTGTGGTTAGACATCTTGCTGGCCTGTGGTTAGTCACCCACTGCTTATCTCAGACAATTTCCACACAGCCAGCTATTTTATGCTAAAATAGCAGACAAAGGTTAGTTCCGCTTTTTAGTGCAGGGGCTATTCAAGCAGTTACAGGCCTAGTCTTGCTCACAGCCTAAGCTAGATTTTTAGGGCCTAGTCTTGCCAACTACACTGATTCCGCGTGACAAATTCTTCCGAGCCCTACACTGGCCCAGGTTGTTACAGCAGACTTAGTGCAATTCAGAAATTAATAATAAATAGCTTTGCTTGATTGTTTAACTCCTTGAAATAAAAAAAATCTCTCTCAAACAGCACTTTTCTTTTTACTGGGTTCAATCAGACTGTTGCAGAGCTTGAGCATTGCAACTGCTTTGTGGATTTCTTAGCTGAACTTTGTTACGTCCGTTAATTAGGAACAATGTCTCATGTGTCCCTGCTCCAATAAAATTAATTAATTAATTAAAATGTGGAAGAAACAATATTCACTTGACCTAAGTGAGTTGTCGGCCTCCAGGTCGGACTGAACTTGGCTGTATCTCCATTATTTGCTTTTGTATCCCATTCTTTGTTTGCCTTCTGCGGTGTCCCCACCATCATAATCTGTTTTTATTGTAGCAATTCCTTCCCCAATTTGACATCCTGCTCTCCTAACTTAATTTGTCTTAAAATCATTCCACTTGATTCCTGTCATCTTTTGACGAACTCTCATTTCTGCTGCCTCTAGCCTTCTGATGTCTTTTACTTATTGCAGCTGATTCCAGACCTTACCATAATACTGTTGGTACACTGCTATGATAAAAAAAAATGTCCATAATTTCATAAATTTCTTTGGAGCATTTTGTCTAAGGCACATCTTTTAACCTCATCCTTGACGGAACCATTAGGACTGGTCAAACATCCTAGGTACCCGTAATAGTCTACTTGTTCTGTGACTTGATTTATTGCCCCTTTTCCAAGATGCAACAACTTCATCATTTTGGGCTTTTTCAGTAGGTCCAAATTGACTAGACCAATTTTCCAACGTTGCCAAGACTATTGTAACTAATTCAAATGTCTGCAACTTGTATGTATCCTGAAATCCAGAAATAATTTGGAATGTGTCTTAATTATAATTGTCTTTATTTTTTTCAACTATTTTATCAAATGTTTGTCTAACAGCAACATACTTTGATTTTTAACTTCATTTAGTTTGCCTTCATAAAAATGTAGGTTTGGGCCCTTATTAAAATAAATCATATGAAAATTAAATGGTGCTAGTAGTTTTAACATTCTAATAGCAAAATTGTTGCCAGTTCAACTTATTTCAATCACAGCAATATATTAAGAGAAGAGAACTGTAGGGAGTACAGATAAAGATGAGTAAAATACAAGAGAGAAAAAGAAAAGTAATATTACCCAGATTTCTTTGTTTCAATTCTATAACACATAGCAAGTGCTTATATCTAACTCCAGACTGACCTACAGTAAGAATCTTTTGGCAACTGCGTTGTCATTTTTGTCAATGAGCTCTGATAATACAGGATATAAGACAAAACAAAATAGATTCATTAGAACAACTGATCAACACCAGCACCATGGAGTTACAGGAGTGTGAGCCCAATCCATGCTTCCAGAGCCAAATACCCTGAACTTTGTCACAAGGAGCTGAACTTGGATCTGAATTTAGCAAATAACTCCTGTGTCCCTATAATGGGCTGACCAGAAACCTTGGTTTTGAATGTTGAAGGCAGGATAGAATGGAAGATTTGAAATGTGGATCCAAGTCCGAGTTTCAGGCACTTAAGCCTGTATCTAAAATGTACACTTCTGAATTGTTTCATGGTAACCAAGCCCTGTACCCATTTACAGTGCCAAGTGTCACATTCTGTGTTATACACAATTAGATACTTTCAGGAATCAATAAACATTGACCAGCTATTACGCAAAAATAGAAGGCAAGTGGTATTTTTTTTAAAGAGGCCTTTCTGATGTTCATAAATTCTTTTTAAAGGATCACTCCTAATAACTTAATTTTTTTATGTTTTCCTCAAGTTTGTTTAACAATTCTCCATGCTGAAAATGTAAAACTAATTCAATCAGCCTTGCATTTCTGTAATCAAGCAATTTTTGGATGCAGGCATACAAGTTTCACAGCAAATGGAAAAGTTTTCTAAGACAAAAGATTCTTGTAATTATTTTTTCATATGATTAATTCCAAAGCAGCACAGCCATATTCTTTGATGAAATAGAGGCACGCCAAGAAGCTACAGCAAAAAATAGAATGTTATTCATCTCACACATTAGATCAAAGGACCGGGTGAGTGGAAGGTTCAGCATGTAAACACTCTCAACTCCAGGTGTCAATCAGCATTCATGAGGTGAAGAGCGTTGCCAGCGTCAAAGCTAACAAAAATCAGTTCTGAAGCCCAGTAGCTCTTACAGTAAGTAGTGAAATAGAGTCCCTTGGTGCAGAAATGAATAATAAAGTGCTGCCAAGACGACAGTCACATGGTGTTTTTTTTTTTCTCCAAAGAACATCTAGTCTGTGGAGTTGCTATTTTTTTTTCTTTTTCTCTATGGAAAACTACAGCTGGTAGGAAGTTTCAATTTTTTTCATTGTAAAGTTCTGCAAGGGAAGAGTCAAGAAGATTATGCTCTTTAGAAGTAGGACACCGTTGGCTAAATCCACAAAGGGATTTAGGCGCTGGCTAAGTCTGAAGTTTAGGTAACCAAAAGCTCTGCCCAGCTGCTGCCTAAGACAGTCATTACCTAAATTCCTCAAGTGCCTGAATTTCCATCAATAAAATCTCCTGGGCGCCCCTACTGAACATGCATGAGGCTGTTTTATTCCTGATGCCCAGCACCTGGCTCATGCCTAACCCCTAATGGGATGCTTAAACTAAGTGTACCTCCACTTATCTCATCTGTGCAGCCCAATCCACTAGGTATACTTGGAGGCCCTCTGAGAATGCCCAGCAAAACACAGTCAACAAGGTTCAATTCCCCTATCTAGCTGAAAGGACCAAAGATGTAAACCCAGGTCTTCTACTTCCCATGTTGTTCCCTGACCACTAGGCTATAGAGTTTCCTTGCGTGAGTCTCTCACTTCTGTTGTACCTGTTCCACATTGTATAAAATACTTTAATATTAATTTGGTTAGGGAATTAAACCTGAAGCTCCCACATTCCAAGGGAGTCCCATAACCACTGGGCTATTAGCAGGTGCTAAGAGGAACACCTCCATCTTGTCAGAGACCAGGATTTAGATGGTCATGCCTAGTGGTCAGAGCAGCGGAGGTCAGGCGTCAGGAACCAGAAAGCAGAACTGCAGACAGAATTAGGCATCAAACCAAGGCAGAGTTGAAGTCAATATCCAGGACATCTATAAGCCGGGATCTAGAACAAGGCAAGGTTCAATATAGAATCCAGCCAAAGGTACCTCTAGTTGTTGGGACAAGTTCCTGTGCCTCCTTCTGGCATAAATAGTGAGTCTGAGGCCATCAGAAAAGCTCAATGTCTCCTCCAATTTGGAGCTTTGTAGGTAGTACCTAGGGTGAGCTATTGTTCACCAACCCACAAGCTGCCAGGTGCTGGCTGTGAAATGAACAATACTGGAAGACCTATAGACTTGGATTCAAGAACTATGATCCCTCACACATCTCCTCCTTTTATTTATTTATTTTTACAGGAAAGGGATGACCATGCTTAGGCGCCTAACTATCTGACTGGGTGGTATGTAGGGCCCACCCGTCTCTTTAGCATTGCTTGTTGACTAGCCTAGGCAGTTACCCTTGCATTTGGATGGCTTTTGTGGATACTATGCATAATATAGGAAGCCTGGTCTCCTTTTTTGGGGCTGTGGATTCCACTAAATAAAAGGGCACCTAAAGGTAGGCTAAGTGTTGTGTGCCGGGCACCTAAAGGTAGGCTAAGTGTTGTGTGCCTAAGTCCCCTTTCTGGATTTAGTCCTATGTTGTAAGTGACAGCAAGTGTTTCAAAGGTCTCCAAAATAAATGAAAAGCATTGCAAGCAAAGCTGAAAAGTGTGTTAAACTCTAGTATTTGCACAATAAAATCAATACAGATAATAGTTAATTCTGGCTTCTTGAAATTGGCAAGTCAATGTGGTGATAGATTTTTATTAGTATATATGAAGCACTCTTGAAATAGGACTTCAAAATAGCTTTTGATAGAAACTTAATTATGTAAGCCAATCACACAACTTACCTAAATAAAATGATCTGAAGGAAAAGCACTTGCTTTGGTTTAAAAGGAATTTAGGAAACAGAGCAAGTTCTCATGCAATTATTTAGGACCTAATGAGAAAGGTCAGTGAGGTGACAACAAGAACCAGCTTGCTATCAGGTTCGATTAATATGGATCCCTCAAATAAAGAGTGACAAGGGTTGCTTTGGATACAACTTTGTTTTACTAACAACAATCTATACACTAACAATTACAATTTAAAAGATACAGCAACTTAACTATATAAAACACAATCACAGTTACAATTATACAATTATACTTACAAAGCTAGCTTATACTAAAGGGTTAAACTTATGCTATTATACTTACACTGCAATGGTGAGGTTTGCCAGCAGTAAAAACAGCACTTCAGTTTTTTCTAGTGAAATTCCCGGGTTTGCATCTGAGTGGGATACAATGCCACACTCAGGTTTCGCAGCCACACGCTCTATACTTAGGTTTTGAACGGCAAGCTGGGGAGAGACGGTAGGTAGATCAAAGCCTGCACGTAGGGCTATTCTGGTGCCCTTCCAACGAAGATACGGGACAACTCCAGTTTACTTCCTGTTTGTGACCACCTTTTATATTTTTCTTCCACACAGCAATATGCCCACTTAGCCAATTATGAGTTTCCAAGAGCGATGAGGTAATTGGGGACTGCACCCCAAAACAGCGAAACTGACAGAGAAACCCGATTCTATTCTTCTTAATTGTCCAGCTGTTGTTTGCTGCTGTCAAAGAATCACCCATTGCAATACATATCTAAACACTATTCAAATGCAGTTTACTGGGTTTCGAGTCACAGAGATTTTGTTATAATACATGAATGGGTGCTATTTAACTGAAATTTACTGAGTTTCAAGTAACAGGTTTATCAAAACTCACAGGCTACATCCTGATTGTATTGCCCTTCAGTACTTAACGCTTGTTGAGGTTTTTCTCGGGGCTTGTAAGTTTCACAGGGCGTTTGCTGTAATACATGAATGGATACTGTTTTACTGAGTTTCCAGTCACAGAGTTTTTGTTGTGATACATGAATAGATACAATTCAAGCGAAGTTTCACAGAGATGGATACTATCTTAATGAAATTTTGTAACAGGGTTACCAAAAGCTACATACTGATTACATTCACTTCAGTACTTAGCACCTGCCGGCTCCTCCCGGCGCTGGTAAGTTTCACAGCGATTCTGTTACAATACGTGGCGGGCGGGGGTTGACACAAAGCAGCCAGCATTTTATACTTCACTCCAATGAGCCTACATTCTTATTAATTCAAAATGGAGTCAGGCCACTTTTAATTATTCTATTAATCTAAAATGGAGTTGGGTCACTTTAATTATGAATGAAGCAATGTTACAACAGTCAGATTCAATAAAACTGTGTTTGGCTTCTTTGGTATGAGCAGCACAGGCAAATGTAGCCATGTGACTTATCAGAGAGTGGCTGCACAAGTATGAACAATTGGCACAGCAAAAATTTATACAGTTAAAAAAAAAGTTTCCTTTGTGAAGAAATATTGTAAGTAGAAAATAGTCTGGTGGCACCAAAATAAAGGGTTAGCTCCTCTGCATAAAAGGGATGGAGTAGTACAAAGAAACCTAAAAGTCCTGGTTCTGGTTGGCGCGGAATCTCCCAAGAAGAGATACTAAGAGAGACAGCCATAAAGCTGCCCCAGACATTGCAAGTCCCAGCATTGGGGCATTCAGATATATCAGAGTCAGGACCACAGTGTGCAGTGGTAAATATTATAGGGGAACCTAAGGGAATTGTTTAACTTACATAGGCCCCTAGATCTGTGTAAATTATGCTGTGGGCTCTGGAGCACTCCACAATCAGGAGGGCCCTAAATGACTTAAAACAACCAGAGACCCCATTCCCATGAAATGTGAGTTTTGTGCTGCATCTTGTACTAGCACAGCATCGAATCTCACACATAAATCTTAAATATATTTCTGTCAAAACTATGAGCTAGTTTCTACCACCCTTAGTCATGGTGAGCAGTACCTCACTCTCACTTCACTGGGAGTACTTGTGGAATAAACTTCTGCTGCTGTTTGTAAAGGTAGAAGAATATGGCCCTTGACTACTGTGTTTTAAATTACAGTGAAATATATAGTCAGTGCCATCTGCAAGCAGTGTCAATGAAATTCCCAATATCATTTATAGTTTAAAGACCTCTAACCACCACTTTATAAAACTTGTAAGTGGCAGAGAAGAAGTAACTCATATTAATCAACACTGCTTCTCAGTTGCTCTCACTCTTTGTTTCTCCCATGTGTGCTCTTCCACCTGAGAAAGTCTCCTTCCCAAAGCTGTAAGCCTCACCTCGTATGCTTCCATTGGGACATCTAGCTCACCCATGGTTTCCTCAGACCCACAGACATTAGTAAGTTCCCACACCGTGTGTAAATTAGTACTTGTCTGCCACCCTTTTTATTTCCTAAGACCATTCATCCTGAGATTTTGTGATCCAGTGTCAAAGACACCCATGACTCTCTTGTGACTATTTTCCCCACAGGGCCTATAACTTCACCAAATTTGGGTAGCTTCTCATAGTGACAGCACCTCTGCTAATTGCAAGTCGCAGCCTGGAAGTGCAAGAGCTTCTCAAAGAAAAGATTGTCAAATTTTTTTACCATGGGCAAATCAATGTATTTTTCCCTTGCTTCATTCTCAGAAGTGAACTTTCTGTTTGAGGCAGACCTGGGGCATGGGATTCACAAAGGTATTAATCACTCTTTGACTTCACTACTATTTGAGAACCAGAATGTGGGCAGGTGCTTGCCTGCCCATAGCTAAAAGCCCCTACTCCAAACTAAGGGGACTTGGACACAACTAATTACAGAGGGCAATGAATGAAAAAACAGGGCTGAGCGTGGAGGTCAAAGGGCTAAATGGAGGGAACCTGAGGTGGACACCAAGCAGAGAACCCCGGACAGCACCCACTGTTCCTCGAAGGTAGCCAAGGAGTCAGTGGACATGCGCCAGAGGAACTCTGCTCAGAGACGTGATTGGATGGAGGGACAGAAGGAGGCCCGACAGTCACGGAGCACCTCCTCGGCCAACCTCCTTTCCCTGGTGTTGTAGAGGGCTGCCTTGGCCAAGGCGAATAGGAGGTTGATGAGGAGGTCCCACGACTTTGTGGATGGGGTACGCGTAGATGAGGAGGTGTGGGGAGAAGTGGAGGATCTGGAATAGGAGCTGCAACCTGGAGCACTCCAGGTTGCTGTGCGTCAGTGTCTCTCTCACACCACAAAAGAGACAGACTTTGGGATGGGGGGGTGAACTGCACCAGGTACATGCCTGTGCTCATGACTCTGTGAAGGAGCTGCCAGCCGATATACCTGGAGGGCTGTGAAATCAAGGTAGAATACAGGCAGGCCCACTGGGGTCTCTCACCCTCTACAGGTGGTAAGAAGTCCCGCCATTTGATGTGAGGGTAGGATATGAGAGCAAGAAAATGAAGAGTGTGAGGTACAAGCATGTGGAGCTGTGCACCGGGTGCAGATCCCGCAGCCGGCTCAGGGTGTGCAGAGAAGGCAGGCAGGGGAGCTCGCCAGGATGGGTCCAAAGAAGAGGTCTGGAGGGCTTGTGATGAGGGACAGGCAGGGAGCACCCTCCCTCAGGACCCGCTCGAGGTAGGCTTGAGCAGTGGGGGGCAAGGCTTCCCTCACCTCCTGGAGGTGCCACACTGGGGAGGGTTCAAAGGGTGGAGAGCCCCATGTGCCATCCCAGTGCTTGGGGATCCACCCTGTCCCCCTGGTTCTTTGACTTTAGTAGAAGTTAGACACGTAAGTCCTTTTGTGATTCCCACTCTGGGCTTATAAAATTTCATCTCTGTTAATGTACACAAAATTTTATGTACTAGAATATATGGTCTTATTGTTTGAAGTGTCAGACAACCTAAAATGGGTATTATTTAACTCTTAAGCAGCATTTTTCATCTGTAAATCTCAAAGTCCTTTGCAATGGTCTGTATCATTATTCCTAATTTACAGATAGGGAAACCAAGACAAAGGGATGGGAAATGACTTGTTCCAGTTCACCCAACAAACCATTAACAGATTCAGCAATTGAGGTCTCCTGAGTCGCAGTCCAGTGATCTATACACCAGGCAAATTTGAGAAGAAGGGGATGCTGTAGCCCTTCCCTCCTGTGTCGTGTGTGTACATTCAACATCCATGGCATTCAGCTATACAAGATTTGCCTGAGTTTCTAATGAATGTGTGCCTGCCAGTTACTGCTCTTATTAATTAAACTCTCTTATGGTAAATGGTTTGTCCTCAGCAAGCATACTTATTCCTAATGTTCCATAGTCTTATTGAAACTATTGCTGAAGTACCTTTATGAGCCTTTTTACTTAATTTTCTGTACTCCGTAACATGATAATTTTCTGCAATAAACAATTTTGAATCTTTCTTGCCTACTAAGTGTCTGGAGGAGTGCTCCATTTTGATATATAGTCACAAAGCTTTGTACAGTGCACTTACATCATGCATGTGAAGGGTCAGATTGTTCCTGACCCTTGGACGGGAAGAAGGAGTATTTACTTCCCTAGTGCACCTTGCACAAGGGTTGCGGATGTATACGTACAAGGGAAAAGAGAGACTGCTTCCTTCATATGCTTAATGCTCCAAAAAGGATGGGAGGATTGCATGGTGATGCCCCTTCCCTGCATTTGTAATGGTCCACAGGTCAGGGCATGAATGCCTATAAAGGCAGGCTTCATCATCTTATACTCCCCACCAGCTTGAGATGAGGCACTATCTATTCCTGAGCTCCTCCTGGGAGAGTACAGCGCTGCCCCAGCACACAGTTACACTTTAATCTTTTGAGTTTATTATCTATATATCATATACAGTATACACTATTTATTTGGCTTCATCTGTAAACAGTTTAGGAAGGGCTTTTTCCACCTTTTATTGTTTTTAATTTAATATAGGTCAGTTTGCCTTTTCTTTCTCTTGCCGTTTCCGCACACGTGTCTCTTTGTGTTGGATAGAAGAGATGCTCTGTGAATATTGTGATCCTGCCTGCACGCTACTCCAAAGCAATGCAAGGTACATTTTGTATTCCTATCCCTGGGCCACACTGCCGCAATAGTGCTCTGAGTGGAGGCACACAGGCTGGAGTGTGCTACAGTATAAAAGGGTTTGTCCACTCTCCAGAACGAACTTGAACGAAGACAACAAACTTGTGGCAGAATATTCTATGAGAACCCCTTGACTCTTCAATCCTTTTTTCAATTCAGCCTGAAATAGCCCCAAACTCACTGTATTTAATGAAGATAATGAGAGTTTGAGGTACTGAATGCTTCTCCAAAAGTGCTGAGCATCAGGCCCTAAACTCGTAAATGGATGATGGCTCAACATCAGGCTCAGAGTAAAACAGCTAAGTTATGTCTTTGCAGCTGCCATCTGTGCTAACTGTAGTCTCCTTTCATTTTCCCGGTGGAGCAGACGCTCACTACATGTGAGCAAGCATAAATGTTGGATTATGGCCCAGTGAGCAAATGGGATGGCCTACCACGGCATCCGGTGGAATGGCAGCTATAGTGGGCTGTAAAATACTGATTGAAGTTTCCTTCCATTTTCCCTCAACATGCACACTCCTCCCCTCCCCCGCCCTCCAGGAAAAGAACTGCCCATTGTTGCTTAGCTTCCTTCCTTCCAAGCCAGGGAGACTTTGGTTTTCCCTCAGGTAAGGTAAAGGGAGAGCAGTGAGGAAGCAGTTGCATGTGGAGCCTGTAGGCAGGCAGGCTGGGAGGGTGGGATAGGGGGCTGGAGCAGAAAAGGGGTAGAACTGGGCTGGCAGCAGGGAAGAATTCAAAATGAACATTGGAAAAGGAGCTTAGCTGAGCTTTCAACAAATGGCCAGAGTGCTCCAGTAGCACTTCCAGCTCTTTATTTATATTAAGGCAGAAGGCCCAGTCAGTAAAATGCCAGCTATGCCACCTCTTAAATGTGTCACTGTAATTGAGATAACACTGCTTCTCAAGAGAGTCTTCTAGCACTTAAGATGCAAGTACGACAGGTCCCTGTTCTTTTTTCTGCTTCCTTTCCCTGATCAGCGTCACAAAGTCAGTCCTGGAGAACCCTGTGAGAGTATGTAGAAGAAGGAGAAATATATGATAAAGAAGAGCTGCTGCTTGGGGGGAATCCTTTATGAAAAAGTCCTAAGGACCTTAATAAAGAATTACATGATTTCTGTAGAATTCTGTAGCTCTCTCTTTCTATGCACACGTGTATATTTACATATATAATAGAGAGCAATTAATGAATTGAATAAGTTAAACATTCTATAAATAAGATAGACATCTGAATCATATTCTGTAGGTTTTGTAGTGATTCCTATTCAATTTCTACAGAGCCACATTGGTTTCATACCTATTAAATTGAATAGAACTTTTTCCACAGAGTCATTTCTAGGTCTTGGGATCTTTATTGTACCAGATTTTGCTATTCAACCGGGAACAATGTCCTGCATTTTCTATTCTTCAGTTTTCTTTTCTTCCTCTCTAATATTCTTAAATTGCATAGGCATTTCTTCCATGCTACTGAATAGTTAGTTTTTGAGTGGGTGTTTAGAGTGCGTTCCAAGTGGTGGGTTCCATCTGTAGATCCTTTTTCTGTACAAACAGCAGATTGCATTGCTGCTGTTCTTTGGGGTGAAAAAAATCCTACACTAATGGCATTGTTTGTCTTCACAAGTTCTTCAATGTTGTGTTCTTCTGCCTGTTTGCACCCCCAACCAAGTCCATCGATATCAAATTTATCCAAGATTTATCTTTAGTGATTTATACTTTCTAAAGTAGGTAGAATTTCTACCGATTAAAAAAAAAAAAAAAAGCTTTACTCTAACAGGTGCCAGTTTTCCTTGCAAGAACTTTAAAGTATGACTCTGACAGATGTTATTCATTAATATTCCAACAGACTCTGGCTAAGTATGTACATTTTTTTTAAAACTGAGTAAATGATTAGAATAATTATAATTAAAGTGTGTGAAGTATTCCAAAATAACTTGAATAATCAACTAATTGTAGTTTTCAGTGGTCCATGAAATATATGAATAATTCAATCTTCACAGCACATCTAAACTCAGATTTAGAAAAGATATCTGCTTTCCAAATGCATGTGATCAACTCATCTGAGACTGAAGTACAGTCTACTTTAAATGAGTGGGGATCATGTTATGTGGCTTGAATCCTTATTTCGCTGCAAGATAGTAAGACGTATCATATGATGCTAATGCTGAAATATAATGGGGAGTATCATTTTTCTGTCTCATTTCAGATATTGAAGTAGATAACCAAATTGTTATTCTGGTGGGGAATTTGAAAATCTCCTGTGTAGAAAATGATGAATGCTTGCATATTTTTCTTCAACCTACAAAACAGTTTTATTTCATAGAGTCTGTGTGTTGAGTGTCAGAGTATTTCCAGTCTGCTGTGTCTGTCATTAAGTACAGTAAGTCCTCACTTCAGCAAAGCATTTAGGCCCTAGACCCCAGTGTTAGGCACCTAAATTCCAGTGCGATCCACAGAACACTTTCTGAACCTGGTAGGTGCCTAAATTCACTCAGTGCCTACGTTTTCAGGATAAA
Source organism: Mesoclemmys tuberculata (assembly GCA_007922155.1). Taxonomy (NCBI): domain Eukaryota; kingdom Metazoa; phylum Chordata; order Testudines; family Chelidae; genus Mesoclemmys; species Mesoclemmys tuberculata. Next base: position 64,729,023 of record ML675610.1, read on the forward strand.
ATTTCCCTAAATACCCGTGTTTCTATCCTGAGCACGCTCACTGATGCCTCCCTCTAGATATCTGGATTCTTATCTTCCACCTAAGCCCCAGAGTGATTCACGCACTAAGGGAAGATAGATGTTCAGCCTCCTAAATCAGGTGTGTGACCTAAGCTGATAGATGGCTTCTGAGTACCCATACCAGTCTGGGTCCCATTCAAAATCCCACTGGAGGAGGAGGAGGTGACCGCCTTATAACTTTTAGCCCAGTAGTGAGAGCACTCACCTGGGATGAAGGAGATCCAGGTTCAAATCTCTCCTATCTGCCAGATGGCAAACAGTGTTTGAACAGGGTTATCCCACCTTTGAGTTCTGAAATCACTGAGCTTTGGCATATTCTGATCTGAGCAGAAGGTCTAGTCCTTTGGTTTTCCTCCTCCCAAGTGGGTGATATAACCACAAGACTATTGAGTCATTTTTATGCACCCTAACTCCAGAAGAGGTTTCACACCTGTGAATTTCAAGCAGATTCAGCACCCAAACACCTTTGAGGGGCTTGGCTCAGGAGTCCTGTCCTTAGAATTTCTTATTGGCTTATATGATACAGCTCCCTGCTCAGCTTGCTGGTTTATGTGAATCCTAGTCTTAGGCACCTAACTCTTCATTTGTTTACATAGGGAGCATGGTGCCTAAGTTGGGGCTATGGATTCTGCTAGGCAGCAGGCTTCCTAAACGTCAGCCATTGTGAAACTGAGCCTAAGTCCCCTTTGTGAACTGAAACCTTTCAGTTTAAACTTCTGAATGGGTAGACATTTGACCTGTAGTTTTGTCAAATACTCAGTATTCCTGAATGTCACAAATATGTGCCAATTGTCTAGGTATTCAGCTAGTATTATATGACTACCAAATTTATGGTGAACTAACCTTGGTGCTTTTCATGAAAATTATTTATTTTTTTAACTGTTCTCAGCCTTATTTACAGTTAACTTGTTGTGTCAATGATACCATATCAAATAGTTACTTTTTCTTTTTCTCTTCCAGTGAGAGAAGTATAAAAGTAGAGTGTCTTTCAAAAACCAGAAACTCAGAAAGCTTTGCTGGTTACACTGTATTGTCTTTTGTTGATGATCAAACCCCTGAACCAGCAAAGAACTTACATACAGTTAAGCGAGTTTAGGTGTATTGCCCCATTGAAGTAAATAGGATATAAATTGTCTCAGTGAAATCAGTGGAATGATTCACTTACTTAAACTTAAGGATGTGCTTAAGGGTTGGATCTGTAAAGGTACTTATGCATTGCAAAGCTGTGTCGTGGCACCTAACTTTTAGATGCCTAGGAAATCACAAGAACAACACTGCAATCCACAAAGCAGAGTTTGGTTTACGCTGCAATGGTGTATGTCTACACTGCAATAAAACACTTGTGGCTTGCCAGTGTCAGCTGACTGTTGAATTATGGTGTAGATGTTCGAGCTCAGGCTAGAGCCTGGATTCAAAAACCGTCCCCTATCTCAGGGTCCAAGCTTCAGCCCAAGACCACAAGCCTGAGCCCCACACACCCAAGTCAGCTGAAAGGGGGTAGCCATAGATGTTTAATTACAGTGTAGACAGACCTTAGGCCTCTTATACAATAAATGGGGAGAGATAGATTGCCTAAGAATGGGCTTCATAAAACACAGCATTCTATGTGGGGAGCATCCTAAGTTAGCCAATGGGAGATGCTGATGACAGAGGTGGGTGCTAAGGCCTGTGCCTCTTTCTCTCTGGCCCAATGACTGTTCCACTGTGGATAGATAGTCATAAGATTTTCCATTGGTAAGACTGTTGATCCAACAAGACTAATAAAAAGTTAAAGTTAAAGAAGACCTGTTAAGTGATCTAGCTGTAACTCATCTCCCTGCAAAATGCTAGATTTTTACGTACAGTCCACATTCCAGGAGTTTGTACAGTTTACTGTAGTTTTAAAAGCTACATAGGAACAGACATCCACCATGTTCTTCAAGGGATCATTACATTGTCTAATATAGTGTTGTTATGGAGAGTCTCTTGATATTTAATTTATTCATCATACTGTATCCATTTATTTCTGTTAATGCCCCCTTGTATTCTCAAAAATATTTATCCTCCCTCCTTGATATTTATACTCTTCAGATAATTGTACATTCAGGGTCCCTCATGATCACTGCTTTCTTATAAAGTATCATTGCCATTACAAAAAATGGACATTTCATGAAAATTGCCAGGAAGACCAAATGAGATGCAAAAGTCCCCTGAAGGCAAATAACTAGTCTCAAAAAGCTAATACAGAATCAGGACTAGCAGGGAGATGGATAGATGCACAAGTAAGTACTGTCACATTTACTGTACTGGAAAGGTAATAAAGAAAACATTAGTAGGTCATGAGAGGTAGGTTGCAAAATGAGAGATGAATGCTAGCACACACAGCTGTTGCTGTATCTTTGACAGAGTGATTAATCCCTGAAATGATAATATTATTTTACAGTTGGCTAGGGGGGACACAAGGAGCCCAGCTATTAATCAAAAGGAGCAAGGGATCACAGACTGTAGGCACATATTGAAATGGTTGGACATTGGACATTGGAGGAATGTTTTCAAAACCTTTTTATAGTCATATGCAGAGCACCCAAATTCAAGGGTCATGCAGAGGAGGATTTGAAATGAGATCAGAGAGGCAGAGATGTGCAGATAGTGGGGATGTTGATGGGAAGATTGCGCTCAGTTTAATGCTTAATGCAAAAAAGAATCAAAAGAGAGTATAAACTTTGGGATTGGTTTTGCAACAGTGAAAACAGTGAGATCAGTCGTGAAGCCTAGCTTAAGACAACACCAAGAGGAAAAAGAGATAGTTGTGATATCTGAGGAAGAAGTAAGAGAATTCATGAAATGCATGTCCAGTGCTCTCAGAAATACAGCGTCTCAATGGCTATGTTTACATTTATGATGGTGTGCCGAGAAAAGGCAATGAATGAATAGCTACACATAGCAGTGAAAGGGCCTGGAAGTAGAAGGGAAGGCTCCAGTAATGAGAAGCTGACAGAACTTCTTACATGGTGGTAGAGATAGGCTCTGGCATGGTGGAGGTGGCAAAGAAAGTCTCCAGCAACTCTCTGGGAACTACTGAAGCCTTTCCCCCATTATTGGAGATGTTCCCCTGTGTGAACCCTCAGGGTATATACCTTACATGTCTCTCTACATGACCAAGAAGTCCTCACTCTATTTTTCAGCAATGTAGTCAATGGTTAATTTGTGCCAGGCTTGCCAGGACTGAACCCTGGCACTTCTAGGTTTCTCAGTTCATTGCTCCAGCACCTCTGGGCTTGCTGCATCAGTTAGGAATGTAAAAAAATTGCTTGAGCTCCGACACATTTTTCAATACAAATTAAGCACTCAGTGTAGTGTCCCACTGCCTCCCTGCTGCCGGAGGTTTTCTCTGCTACATTGAAAGTCTCTAGCAGCAGGGAGCTGCCACAACCTTTCACTGCAGTGAAGAAAGACTCCAGCAGCCAGGGAAGGCTCTGGCAGCTCCCTGACTTTCAGATGATTCAATATTGTTCTTTTTTTTTTTTAAAATCAAAGAGATGAGGTTGTGATCAATAAAGGGAAGCTTTTGTCTTAATCGGTCTCAATCTCTTATACATTGATATGCAACATTTCCACTTCCCCTTCATTCTGCATATGGTTTTTCAGTGTATGGTAAATCTGGAATTAAATAATTTCACCACGCCTTAAAACATCTTAGGGTAGTAGGTGGGTTATGCTACCATCATAAGAGAATCTGACCATTTCTATTTAAAAGTTGTGCAAGTGCTATATTGGTCATTTAAGATATGAAGTCATTGTCCCCACAGCCTTGTTTTGCCACTACCATTTGTAGCAAACCATAACTGAACATGCCCTACAGAATAACAGAACTAATGACATGGAAACTCATCAAAAACAGGAAAAAACGTCACCAAAAACCTTCTTTTATGATTGAGGTATTATCGTTTTTGTGGCCATCTTAAAAAGTGTTCTCAATTATTCACACTGGGAGGAAAAATAAATTTTAAAAAATCAATTTGTTTTCAGTTTTGAGAAATTGGTCCATTTAAAATTCAAAGTAATTAATTATATAATAATAATAATTAATATAAAATGTTAGTGGTAAGGCCTATTCTTTCTTTGTGTGCAACAAACGTAATTAGGTCATGATCACTTGCACCTAGGCAACCACTCATTTTTTGTTAGGTGAGGTGATCAGTTCATCTTTATCTGTTATGAGGGAAGATCTCATCATTGTGGATGGAGAGAAGGGGCAGAAGAACTTTGCAGGATGCCCTGAAAGTTAACCAGACATGGACTATTTTTGGACCAGGGTGGACAGTTCCAAAGCAGTGGGGCCCTGATAGAGAAGACCCTGCTAACCACCCTTCTTGTTAACACCAGTATAAATAGCCTGTGTTTCCACTGTTAAAAAGGTGAAGAGTAAAATTTTCAAAAGGGGCTAGGTCACTCAAGATCCTAAATCCCATTGACTTTCAATAAGATTTAGGCTCCTAAAGCCTAGATCCACAAAGGGGACTTAGACTCAGCATTTCAATGCCTAACTTTTAGGTCTTCAGCTGCTTTGTGGAATCTACAGCGATGAATTAAGCATCTCGGGAATTAAGGCGCTTAGAAATAGGCAGCATCTGAGTGGGGGATCTAAGGATTTAAATGTTGAATTTGAACATTTAAATTAGTAGTTAGACACCTAATCTCTTTGTTGACCTAGCCAGAAATGCCTACATTGATACACTTATTGATACAAAAATGTCTCTGCACTAAAACAAAATTCACCATTGATCAAACTTGTGAACTGCCTGTATTGCTAATATGGGTCAGAAATCTGGAGCCTCTTACAGGCAGACTTGGAATGACTAGAGGCATTCCATATGTGCTGCTGACACCAAATCCTGAACTTACAATGTTACAATTTCATGTGCAATACCATAATCTCATAGAAATCTAGTCTTCCTCTGTGAAAAGTTCCAGAGGGGTAGCCGTGTTAGTCTGTATACAGCAAAAACAACGAGAGTCATGTAGCACCTTAAAGACTAATAAATTTCATCTGACAAAGTGGGTTGCAGCCCATGAAAGCTTATGCCCGCAGAAATTTGTTAGTCTTTAAAGTGCTACAGGATTGTCATTGTTTTAGCCTTCCTCTGGTCACTCATTACATTTAAAGCTGTCATTATATTCAGCCATGTCACAAGAATGGACAAATACTCCACACTCCATATTTTCAATCTCTCCATTGTTGTGTAAAAAAAATAAAGACCTCAGCACTGCCTGTGTAGCCACCCCAGAGATTCATGGGTTGAGCCAGATCTGAGAACTTCACTTTATAATGCCTGGTGGTATGCCATCACTGGTGGTCACTTTGGCTGGTGCAATGGTCCTCAAAATGCTGCGTGTTTGAGATGTGTGTTTATGTAATATGTTATTGTTTTCATTTTAAAATGATTT
>ML675610.1:64734909-64770482 GCA_007922155.1 Mesoclemmys tuberculata
CTGTGTTCACTGGTAGTCTCAGAGAGTCTAGAATTACAAATTAGAATTTTTTCCCCCTAAAAGGAATACAAAGATCAACCTTTCTGAGTAGCTAGAAAGCTTTTACCATGCTTGAGTTATGCTTCTGCTGAAGAGAGTGAAAATGGTTGCACTATTGTCCCTTTAAAAAAGTAATTGTATCAACCAAGTAACATTCATTTTAACAAGAAGTTTTGTCATTAAGTTTGAAGGGCAGGAATTTGGGAAACAGGCTACATCATAGCACTCCAACAATGAATTAGATATATTTAGCCACATAATTGTTACTCTTGAACTTACATTTTAAATAGATTTTTGCATTTAAAGGCAGAGCATTTTACTATTTTCAGTGTTTTATTTTGTTTTTTCTTTTGTGTAAATATCAGTATACCATAGTGTCATCACATATTCTGTGCCTATTTTCTACTATGGTACCCATGGACACTATTGAAAGCCATTCAGGAATTCACTGAAATTTGCTTTGCAAATACAGTTCATTGTACCCTACGCGGAGGGGTCATGCACAGTAATGAGGGCTATCACTCTCTGCACGTCAGTTTAATCTTTTTTTTCCCATTCATACATAATAATGGGCTTTTAAGTAGTAATAATGTCTTAGGTGAAAATCTAAGCATTGGTAGTTCATTGAAGAGGTCTGCTGGATGGGACATAAAAGGGTGGTTGAAAAAGTGATGCTGTGTTAGGATGGGGATAAACATTATATTTCCTTAGAAGAAGTAGTGAAATGGGGCTGGATTACTGATTTAAGGGATTTTTGGAGGAGATAAGGTAGAGGAAATGTGATAATGTAAAAACAAAGTAAGATTAGTGGAACTGTAGGATCAGTTGCATAAATCTCTTTACTTGATGCCCATATTATAGTCTTTTATTTGAGGTCCAACATAATTCAATTAGTATTATGTTGCTCCCTGTTTGGGAAGGAAAGAAAACTTGAGTGGGGTGAGAGTGAATGTGAGAAGTGTGTGTCTGGCAATAGGGAATGAGAGGGAGTTTGTCTCATTCTGAGTCCTGTAACCAAGATTGTTACATTTAAGTAAAACAAACAAACAAAAATAACTTTGATAAAAATCAGTTCAACTTCCTTTATAATTCTTACAATAGGGATTTAAAAATGATGGATCCCAGTGAGGGGGTCCATCATAAATTCAATTTCGCATTCCCCATAATACAAGAACAAGGGAACACTTGGTAATGTTAAGAAGCATCACTTTTTATATGGTTACAGGGAAATACTTTTTACGCTTACAACAAATCCATGGAACTCAGTATTGCAAGATATTAAGGCAGGGTTCAGGAAAGGATGCGTGCCCCCTGACTCATTTTGCCGGTGGGCTACTGGCTCTCCACCTGGCTGATGATGATGCCATCAAGTGGCTGGGCACATTGTGCATAGGCTGATATATTGACACATAAGACTCCAATTGATTAGATGTTTTTATAAACAATATCTTCATGTGAAACATACCAAATGTTTGAAATTATTATAAAGCATCTCTTACAATATATGAAGTTGATGCTTTTACCTGTTTATCCTTAAATATAAGAAACCACCAGTGTTACAGTCAGAAAAAATGTGGTAGTCCTTTAATTAAAAAATAACAGCATTTACATCACTATAGAGGTCATTATATCAACTTAATTACCTTGATTCTCTGTAGGTATATGTGTCTCCTGCATCAAAACAACATGCTTTGCAGTAGGACTAAGCAATCGTAGCTGTTACAAGTGAACTATGAAATAGGTTTAAGGTTACACTACATTAGTTCCTCTGTAACAGCATAGTGGTTTACCTGTCCATGGGGAGCTGCTCCAAAACATTTTCTTTTGGTGTAAGCCTTTGCCGCCAGGCTTCCTATTACACAGCAGAACACAAGCACACTATTAAGAGTAAATAAAGATGTTCTTTCACATCAACACTCTTCTGATGCTGAAGAGTAGTCACAGAGCGTTGCAGTCATTGTGGCCTGATGTGGAAAGTTCATTCAATAGATATAAAATATGGAAACTCACAAGATGGAAGAAAATAGCCTTGCTGCATTTGGCGAGGAGTGGATTTCAGGCTCTCTAAGTGATATAATTCTTCAAGCTATAGTCTTGATGGGTCACAAGATATTCAGCCTGTAGCTGGTATAGGACTGAATATTCTCCATTCTAGGCCTCAGGCTTTTTCAACTTATTTTGTGATTCTACTTTCAGCGGGAAAGAAGATAACTTTTTTTTTTCTCTGGGCATTTTTTCCCATGGTAGCAGTTGCTGAGAGATTCAGATTTGGTAGTTGTCCCAGAAAGATGATTCAGGGGCAGAGTGCAAATGAGGCAGTGAAAGATATGAGATGAATGGCATTCATCACATGATTTTCCAACATGCCAAAGACATCTCCTTCCATATATGTTTTTTGCATGTGTGTGTCTGTGCTTGACTCACATGTATAATTTGCAGTGGTTCCTATTAAATCTAAACATTTTGCAAATAGAAGTTACTTCTCTATTCAACGGATTCCCTATAATTAATACAGAGATACTACAGTAACATTTATTAATGTGAAATAGCAATTTTAAAGTTTTTAATATGACTGATAGGTGTGTGGTGTGAGAAATTTCTGTATACAATGATCATTAAGCAATAGATTAATTGTTTGGAGTCTGACTTTTTAGGCTACTAAAGCCTACTAAATATACTCTAGGCATCAGAGCTGGTTGAAAGTTTTTGATTGAAAACCTTTATCACTTTCCTGTCAGAAATAGGCATAGGTGGGGTGAGGAGAAGATCAGAGGGCAGTCCTTTTTGGAGGTAGTAGGATTGATATTTCAACAGTAGAACTGAACATCTAAAAGGCTTTTCTAATCCTTATTTATAAATTTGGACAGAAGAAATATCTTTTCTGGACTTATATTGGTCCAGAGCCTCAGCTGGAATAAATTGATAGAACTCCATGGACTGAGAATTTAGGCCATGAAATCTTAACGTGGTAATTAGGGGCAGCATAATCTATAGGATTGTACATTGGGTTGGATAATAATCTAGACTGTGCACTGACGTTAATGTTTATACATCTCTTTGAATATGAAATAAATGATTTCAAAGATTTTAAGGCCAGAAGTGAACATTACACTTATCTAGTTTGACCATTGCCTGACAAAGGCCATAGAATTCCTGTATCAAGCCTATATCTTGGTAAGTATTAAGTATTATTACTAGACTGTAGGAAATCTAAAATATCATGTCTATGCTAATCCAGCATACCAACCAAGTCAGTTTACTATCATATATAGTAGTCAGAGTGAACAAAGATACGTATTTTTTTATAACATTCTATACGTTAAACTGGTCCCTTTCTGCCCTAGTGGTTTCCACAATGGATCTTTATAATTTTAAAAAAGTTATATGTTTGAGAGGTTCGAAACAGCCTCCATATTGAACTGTTGATCTGACAGAATTCTGAAATCCTGCCAAATGTGCACATCTTCAGATTCATGTCTTCTGCATTTGCGATTGCAGATTTCAAAGAAAAGTAGTATCTGAAAGAGTTGTATTAAGACAGGAGGAGCCAATTTCTTGAGTATTTCTCATTCTTGATGGTTCCTGGAATAAATGTAGCTCTTGAGCTTGTCTGAGTAGGCAAACTTTAATAAATCTTCCAGCAAAATGAGGGGTCTGAATGCTGTGGTATAGCAAGGGAAGAGGACACTGGGAAAGTTCTCCTATTTCAATCCGGGGGTAGGTGGGTGGGCGCGAGCTAGTACAGGGTAGGTGGGTGGGCGCGATGACTGGTGCCCTGGATGGGGTATGAGTAGATGAACAAGTGAGGGGAAAAGTACAGCCAGAACCTCAACAAGAGGTTCTGGAGGAGCCGGAAGAGGGGCTGCAGCCTGGTGCACTCCAGGTTTATGTGCCCCAGGGTCTCCCTCATGCCGCAGAAGGGGCAGATGTCGGGGTGGGAGGTGAACCGCACCAGGTACGCGCCCATGCTCACGGCTCCATGAAGGAGCCACCAACTGATGTCCCCGGCAGGCCGTGGGGTCAAGGTGGAATACAGACTGGCCCGCCGGGGGTCCTCGCCCTCCAAGGGTGGCAACAGGTCCCGCCACTTCGTGTCCGGGCGGGACATGAGGGCGAGGAAATGAAGGGTGTGGAGTACGAGCGCGTACAGATGGTTCCTTGGTGCAGTCTGGAAGGGGACCGGCTGCAGATCAAGCAGCCGGCTTGAGGCGTGAGGATGGGGGGGCCGAGGGGGTTTCGCGGAGCCGAGGCCTGATGGCTGGGGCTGAGGGGGGGGGCGGGGAGCACCCTCTTGCAAGACCTGCCCGAGGTACATCAAAGCAGTAGGGGGCAAGGCTGCCTTTACCTCCTGGAGTATGCATCAGGGGATTCGAAGAGTGGGAACCCCCATGCGCCGAGCCAGCGCATGGGGTTCCATCCAGTCCACCCTGGCGTAGTCCAGGAGGTCTCCGACCCTGGTGACTCCTGCCAGGACCATCCTCTGTCGCACCAAGGGGGTCTCCGCCACCTGCATACTCAGCTGGGGGTTGTGTAGCAGGGGCTCTGTGAGGAAATCCTCCCCCTCGGTGACCGCAAGGGGCCTGGAGGCCAAGACGAGCCTCCAGGTCCGGAGGAGGTCCTGGTAGAAGACTGGCAGCTCGGAGAGGTCTCGCGGAAGACCTCTCAGGTGGAGAAAAAAGAGCTGCCAGTCGTATCGGAGCCCTCAGAAGCGGCGGAGGAAGATGTGCGCCAAGTGGCTCCACGCCGGACTACCTGCACCATAAAGGAGTCTCTGCAGGGCCTGGAGGCAGAGGTATGGACCTGGCTGCGGATGCAGAACAGGCCCTGCCTGCGCTCCTCCATGGGAAGACTCAGAATCCCTGCAGAAACCCAGTGCAGTCCTGGCCAAAAGAACTCCAGAACTGTCTTCTGGAGGTAGGCCAGGAAACTCGGGGTCGGGACCAAGGTGTTGAGCCGGTGCCAGAGCATGGACAGGACCAGCTGGTTGATCACCAGTGCCCTCCCCTGGAGGGAGAGGCACTGGAGCAGTCCTGTCCATCTCTGCAGCCACGCAGACACCCTGCCCTCCAAATCTTGCCAGTTCTCTGCCGGGGAGGGATGGGTGGCAGAGAAGTAAATGCCCAGATAGAGCAGTGGACCTGCGCTCCACCGGATGGCTTGAAGCGCAGGTGGGAGGGAGCTCGCCTGCCACCCAGCCCCTACCGTCAGGCCAGAGCTCTTGGCCCAGTTGACCCGGGCGGAGGAGGCTGCCGAGTAGATGGCCAGGCAGTCCTCCAGCCGCACCAGGTCGCCCGGGTCCTGGACCACGAGGAGCACGTCATCGGCGTACGCTGACAGGACCAGCCTCAGCTCCGGCTCACAGAGCACCAACCCCGTCAACCTCCGGCGGAGGAGACAGAGGAAGGGCTCCATGGCCAGAACGTACAGCTGGCCTGACAGCGGACAGCCCTGACGTACTCCTCGACTGAAGCTGACCGGTTCAGTCAGGCTCCAGTTGAGCTTGACCAAGCACTCTGCGGAAGCGTACAGCACCTGGAGAAAACCCACGAAACGGGGTCTGAAGCCGAACGCCTGCAGGGTGCCCAGGAGATACCCGGGGTCCATCCGGTCGAACGCCTTCTCCTGGTCCAGGGACAGGAGGGCGAACGACAGACCATCCCTACACCCGAGTTCCAAGAGGTCCCGGACCAGATACAAGTTGTTAAAGATGCTAAGGCCCAGGACGGTGTAGGTCTGGTCGGGATGGACCATGTCCTGCAGTACAGACCTCAGCCGCAGTGAGACGGCCTTGGCCACAATTTTAAAGTCTGTGCTGAGGAGCGAGATGGGACGCCAGTTCCGAAGGTCGCAGAGGTCCCCCCCTTTTTCGGTAGCAGGGCGAAGACAGCCCCCTGCAGGACAGGGGGAGCGCTCCGCTGGCCTCGGACTCGGCCCAGACAGTGACAAGGTCCGGGCCGAGGACGTCCCAGAACACGCGGTAGAACTCCACAGTCAGTCCGTCCATGCCTGGGGATTTATTGGTTGGCATGAGGCAGAGGGCTTCCGAGAACTCAGCCAGAGTGAGAGGTAGCTCCAGCTGGCCTCGGTCGCCCGCACTGACTGTGGGAAGTTCGTTCCAGAGCACCCTGCAGGCAGTGACGTTGATCGGATCCAGGGAGAAAAGGTTGGCATAGAAGGCCCTGGCCCTTCCATGCATCTCCACTGGATCCGTGAGGGGGGTGCCGTCGGCAGCCAGGAGGCAGATGACATGCTTCCGGGCCTCCCTCCTTTTCTCCAGGGCATGGAAGAAGAGGGATCCACGATCCATCTCCCGAAGGAGATGGATGTGGGATCGGATGAAGGCACCCCGAGCCCGGAGGTTTTCGAGGGCCCGGAGCTCCTCCCGCTTCTCCTGGTACGCTCCGCAGAGGGACGGATCCTCGGGGCTGGTGGCCAGATGCCTCTCCAGCTCCAACACCTCCCGTTCCAGCTGCTCTATCCCCGCATCCCGTTGCCGGCTGGCTCCCCGAGTGTAGTCATGGGAGAAGAGTCGGGCACGCACCATCCCTACATCCCACCAGCACTGCGCCGAGGGAAAAGGCGCCTCTCTGCCCCCGCCAGGACAGCCAGAACTCCTGGAAGGACGCCACGAAGCCCACATCCTCCAGCAGGCTGTTGTTGAAATGCCAGTAGGCCGGCCCCGGCCTCTCCGCAGTGAGAGAGGCTGTCACGGTCACCCATGTGGTGATCCGAGAACGGGGCCAGCCGGACGCTGAAGGAGTGGGCCCCCGCAAGATGGTGATGAGAGATATAGATGCGGTCCAACCGGGAGTGGCGCGATCGATCTTCCCCCACCCAGACATAGGTGAAGGTGATGACGTTATCCGGGTGGTGGTCACACCAGACTTCCACCAGGGAGTGATGGTTGATAATTCCCCGGAGGACATCCGCGGCAGCCTGACACTGCTCGGTCCCTGTGTGGTCTCGCTCCTCCTGGGTGGTGTTGAAATCCCCTCCCAGGAGCAGGCATTCATGAGGATCTAAAGTGCCGAGGAAGGCGGCCGCTCAGTGCCAGCCCCTCCACGTGGACCCAGAGGTGCAGCAAGCGGCCTGGCTTGACCTTGGTGACCCCCAGCACCTCGGGCTGCAGGACAGGGGAGAACAGTGTGGCCACTCCGCCCGCATGGGTGGAGAGATGACTAAGGTGCACCCCGTCTCCCCACTCCAGCTGCCAGCTGGCCTCGGCGGCTGGGTCTGTGTGGGTCTCCTGCAGGAAGAGAGCACCTGGTTCCTGTGGAGACCCGTCCTGCAGCCCCTTGTATTTAAGGTGACGATGGTGACAGGCATTATGAGGAGGGCTGGGGGGGATCCTCACGGGTAGTGGCGCCGGCGACCTTCGTCAGGCTCCACAGCAGTCCATGGCCGGTGCCATAGGCCATGAGGGCATCACAGAAGCTGCAGGCCCGCTGGTAGGCCGCGGCGTCCTGCCGCCCGGTCCCCTTCCCCTCCTTCATGGTGGCCCTCATGGCCCGGAGGCAGAGCGAGCCTCGGTTCCGGGCACCACGTGTGTCCCGGAGGAAGACACAGATCTCTTCATGCAGCGCCTCGGGGGGGTTATCCTCTGGCTCGGCCTCCGCAGCTGCCTTATGGACCACTGGGATGGGGGCTAAGGGTGGTGGTGGCAGCGGCGGAGGGAAGACAGCAGCCCCGAGTGGGCTGGGAGTGCTGAACACAAAGGCCGCCTCCTGGGAGCTCTTCATAGGGAAGGAGACAACACCAGGGACGGCAGATGAGCAGGCAGTGGGGGACAAAGAGGAAGGTACAGGGAGGAGTATGGGTGTCGAGGAAAGGTAGGGGGTAGGAATTGGGGTAGAGGTAGGGGAAGGGTCAGGGCAAGGAGCGGGAGAGGGGTCAAGGTTAGAATTGGGGATGAGTCCCACAGCCACAGTGGCCGGGCAGGTGGGGTGCATAGCCTCTTTGTTGGGGCTGGGAGCTAAGGAGGCGGGCACAGAGTAGGTGGTCTCCCCGGTGGTGTCCTGTGGGGTTGTAGTGACTGTGGCTCCAGGACCTCGTGAGGGGGCGGCCGGGAAAGCATCGTTGGGGAGGATAGGAAGGGGCTGGCCCACAAGAAGGGGCAGTGTACCCAGTGGCTTGGGGCTCAGCCATTCAGCCTTGGCCAGCGCTTCAGGGGCTGGGGCAGTGATGATGGGTTCCCTTTCTCCCGTGTGGTGGGTGGAAGGGTCGAAAGGGGTCGCAGTGGTGGGGACAGGGGTGGCAGCTAAGGATGGGGGGCAGGGGAGAGGCCACTCAAAATTGCCCTGCTCTAAGCCCTCTTTGCCAGGGGCTGGGTCATCCTCCTCCGGGCAGGCCGGGGTCAACCCCAGGGTGTCAATCTCCTCCATTACTTAATTTTAAGTGAGGTGGAGGGCTGGGCAGCGGGGGCAGGGCCAGAGGGCAAGAGCACAGGGGTTAGGGCTTTGGAAAGAGGGGGTGGGACAGCAGGGGAAGCCTCCCCCTGGGGCATTCCCCCTCCGATGCCCAATGAACGCAGCCCAGGCTCCCTCCCCTCTGCAGGCCCCGCTGGACTGCTCCGGGCGTCAGCAGGGCCCATCAGCTCACCCTGGCGATCCAGGGGGTTGCTCCTGGGGCCCGAGCGCAGATGATTATTGTTGATGGAGGGGCACCATCGCTAGTCTGACTGGTGCCCCCCTGGGTCTCGGGGGTCCTGGCCTTCCCTCCGTGCCGGGCCAGGGGGCAGTCCCTCCAAACATGCCCCGTGCCTGGCAGAGGTAGCACCGGGCCTCCCCCATTGTATAGTGGACCCGGTACTGGGCCCCTTGATGGGGCACCAGGAACGACCCCTCGAGCGCCTTCTCGCCATGCACCACTGCAGGTAGCAGATGCATCTGCACCTGCCGGCGGAACGAGAGGATGTGGCGAAGGGTGGGGTCCTTGCAGCCGAGGGGAAGCAGGCTGATGGTGGAGAGGGGCTTCCCCAGGGTGGAAAGGAAAGGCAGAAGGGTGGCATTGGGGAGGAAGGGCGGGACGAAGGAGAAGACCACCCATACGCCCAGGTCCTCCAGGGGCTCCACTGGGACGTGGACACCCCCCACCACCAGGCCCATCTCCACCGCCTCCTGGGTGGCGGCCTCCGACACCAGAAAGAAGACCACCTTGCCGTACATTCGGGAGGCCGCCACCACGGCCGTCTGCCCCACCACCTGCGCCATCGCCTGCAAATAGGTTTCCATGTGGGGCAAGGGTACCTCCTGGTAAGGGTGGGGAAGGGGCCCCAGCCACGTGGGATGGTGTTGGAGGCGGTGGTCGGGTAAGGTGTCTTGACAGCGGCAGGTGATGGGGCTGCAGCCACCTGGGCGTATGCTCTGGGGGCGCCGCTGCCCCCAGAGCTGGTGGAAGGAACAGCGGGAGAGGATAGAGGGAGAGGAGGAGGGGCCCCAGCCATGGGAGGTGCTGCCTTCCGGGCGGGGCCTTTGCCCTTTTTGTTACCTCCCTGGTTTTTCCTCCCAGTCGAGGGCGCACCCCCCGGATTAGGGGGGGCAGGAGCCGTGGCGGTGGCAGAGTCCCTGGTGTCCCTCCCTGAGTTGTCCACTGCTGGCGCCCGGGGACAGACACCCGGCAGCTCAACGGGGGCACCAGGACCAGCTGTTATAGGCAGGGACAGGGCCTCAAGATGAGAGGGAGGGGCAGGAGCATCTAGGGAGGGGGTCCCGGCCCCAGGCACACCCACCATCTGGGGGGGGTAGGGACAGGTTTGGCAAGGGCTGGGCGGGGCAGGGAAAAAACCAAGGCAGGAGCTGGGCAAACAAACAAACAAACCAACCAACCAACCTAAGGGATGAGAGGACAAACTGCAGTGGAGGGGGTGAGCAAGCTAGCAGGGGCAACAACAGGGGAAGAAAAGGGGAATGGCAGGGGTACCCCCTAAAGTGGGGGCAGGAGAAGAAGCAAATGGCAGCAGGGAAGGGGGGGAAGGGGTGCTCACAGCAGCAGTAGGACCCTGGAAGCAGCAGCAGGGGTGGTGTCAGTGGCGGTGGTGTGGCCACTCACTCACCCCCTCCCCCCTGGGAGAGGGGGGGCAGCTAGCAGGGCTCCCAAGAGCCAGGAGCACGCCAGCAGCAGCAAGAGGAGCAGCAGCAAGAAGAGTAGGAAAGTTCTAGAAGGGCACTATGTAAGTGCTAGAATGCTCCTGTAGACTAGCCAAAGGGTAATTAGGGTCAGCTGAGACCAATTAAGGCCCCACCCAGGTACCTGATAAAAACCCTCTACTCCTGAGAGGCAGGGTGGGAGTTGAAGGAGTAGGTGTGTGGTGAGCAGAGGAGTGTGTGGAGATAATGAAGAAGAACAGGATGGAGTATGGTGGTGTGTGGAGAAGTGGAGAACAGAACGGTGTGTGGGAGAGAGGTGGAGTCCTGAGGAAGGTAGTGGGCTCAGGAAGCCAGAAAGACAGAGGGGGGAAAGTAGCCCAGGGGAAAAGCCTGCAGCTGCAAGTAAGGTGCTAGCAGCACTTAGCTGCTACTCATAGGGCCCCTGGGCTGGGACCTGGAGGAGTGGGCGGGCCCGGGTCCCTACCCCTCTCCCTGGGAAGATGGGGTAACTGGAGATGCCCTGGCCCAGTAAGAGAGGCAAAAGTGTGAGACCCACTGGGAAGAAGCAGCCGTTTGCCACAATGCAAATTCTAGCTCTCAGTGACTTCATCTGAAGTTGACACACTCTAAAGATTTAGGTCCGTAAATCAACAATACATTGCACTTATCCATGCATGCTTTTTCCTTCTGTGTCAGATATAATACCAATATTAATTGGATTAATACAAGTATAATTTAGCAGAAGTTACTAACAAACTAAAATATATATTCTATTTGGCAACAAAGGGTTGTTTTCTTTTTGTGAACATTTTACATTTTGACTTTGAGAGTATGAGCTAAATCCTTCCTTTGTGTAATCAGGTACCGCTCCATTGACTTCAGTGCATTTGCACCTGCTTATATTCAAGGTGAATTTAGTCCTGTAGTTTTAACAGCCACTGTGGAATAGATGCTGGGTGACAGATGCTTTCTAGCTGCCCTCTTTTTTCATATATACTTTTCCAGTATTCCCCAGCTATTTTCCCCAGCTGATGCCCATTACCAAAATGTTGAATCTGCATAAAAATACTCATTAAGCATATTTCAGTTATGTACAGTGCATTCTAAACAGCATTGCACAGTACCACCTACATGCTGTATCTGGGTTTATAATATGTTTCCATATCTTGTGTTGGACATAAAGGGGAGAACTAGCTTTTCCCATTTGGACAAAGAGTTACAAGATATTTACATT
The DNA here is from genome assembly GCA_007922155.1 of Mesoclemmys tuberculata. Classification (NCBI taxonomy): domain Eukaryota; kingdom Metazoa; phylum Chordata; order Testudines; family Chelidae; genus Mesoclemmys; species Mesoclemmys tuberculata. Next base: position 64,746,268 of record ML675610.1, read on the forward strand.
TTGCATATTTACTATTTAAAGAATTTCTACTATTGTTCACACTGGAAACACTCCAGGCAAGATTAATGCTGCTTGTTTGGCTTTCTTCTCTTTTGTATGGGATTATCCCTAGATAATAGGTGCATATACTTTCTTCACTTCTTGGATGCATATAATTCATACTGATGGAAGCAGGATGTGTTAAAGCACAGTGCTGAGAATCAAGAGAGCTGAAATGTGTTAGTTCAGTGCCTAGCATAATGAAATCTGGTTTTATGTTTAGGGTCCCTAGGCACTACCAGCATACAAATAAATAATTATGCATGCTATGTAGCTAGTAGATGCCTACTGTTTTATACCAAGTGGTTGGTATAGCATTTCAAAGATTCTGGGGGGCTTCTCTTTTACTTCAGGGTATGGTTTTCCCTTGGATTGACCTAAGACCACATTTGCTAACTTTGCGGGTACATTGCAAAGCCTTTCCACGTCAAGTTTTCAAGGAAGGGTTGGATGGGTAGTTATGTATATTACATAAATTATACATTTATGTATAATGTATTTATTTATAATAATATTTATTTATAATTTATAAATTCCAGAAATTCATGTACATTCCATTGTGTATTATGATTTATGGGATAGAAACCCAAAGCATAGGAAAAGATTTTGGTACAGTTAAATATTCTCTCCCAAGATCTCCTTGCATATGTGAGGTTCCACGATGCCACTGTCAATGCAAATTACATTTCACATCAGCATAAAATGTATAGCTTAAAGTTCCCTATCAAAAGTAAGCTTAAAAAGGAAAGGGTCTGTTCTGAGTCAGGTATTAGTTCAATGTTTTCATTAATTACTTGGATTATGCAGTGGAGAGTATTTTCATAAAATTTGCAGGTGACACCAAGATGGGAAGGGTTGCAAGAACTCTGGATGATAGGATTAGAATTAAAAATGGCCATGATAAATTGGAGAACTGGTCTGAAATAAAAAAGATGAAAACTAATAAAGACAAGTATAAAGTACTGCACTTAGGAAGGGAAAATCAAATGCAAAACTATAAAATGGTGTATAAATGAGTAGGTGGTAGGACTGCAGAAAAGGATCTGGGTTTATAGTGGATCACAAACAATAATGTGATACTGTTGTGAAAAAGGAAAATGTCATTCTGGAATGTATTAACAGGCATATCATATGTAAGACCCAGGAGGTAGCTGTCCCACTCTATTCTGTACTGGTGAGACCTCAGGTGGAGTACTGTGTCCACTTTGGGGTGCCACACTTTAGGAAATATGTGGACAGATAGGAGAGAGGAGAGCAACAAAAATGATAAAGGGATAAGAAAACATGACTTATGCAGAACTGTTGAAAAAACTGTGTATATTCAGTCTTGAGAAAAGAAGAATGAGGGGGGACCTGATAAATGTTCAGATATGTTAAGGGTTCTTAAACAAAGCAGTGATTTATTGTTCTTCACATCCACCAAAGGCAGGGCTTAATTTACAGCAAGGGAGGTTTAGGTTAGATATTAGTAAAAACTTGCTAACTCTAAGGGTAGCTAAATTGTGGAATAGACTTCCAAAGGAGGTTGTGGAATCTTTATCACTGGAGGTTTTAAGAACAGGTTAGACAAACATCTGTCTTGGTATATTTGGTCCTGCCTCAGCATAGGGGGTTGGACTAGATGACCCCATAAGGTTCTACATTTCTGAGATTTTATGATTCTGCCTGTGTCCTCTTCCCTCAAACAAGACCTAAGCTTTCCTGGAAGTCACACCTCTATGTCTTAAGCTCTGTCTAGAGGACAAGTAGCAGTCTAGTCTAGTTCTTGCAGTAAATTCTGAGTTGTAAATTTTATGCCCATATAAGATGCAACTGGTCTAGCACTTCTTAACTGGATAATTGTAGTCATCTGAGAGGATGGGATATCTCAGTGAATATGTTGGGAAGGGATACTAAAGCCTATCTATTTATAGATTGGGAAGGAGGATTTTATCCTTCCCTTGCTTAACTCACACATTAGTTTGCCTCACAAAGACAATACCATGGCTTTGTGAAACCACTGTTAAGTTTTCAGACGCCAATCTGCTAAGAGGATTGTGTGATTGGGTCCTGTACTTGCCCAGGAGCCTGCAGAGTAGGGTCAATGGGACTCTGCGCTAGTGCAAGTGCTAATCCACATGGAATTTACTGAAGGATCCGGACATAAGTGTGCATCAAGTAGGGGTACTCCAGGATGGTAGAGTCTAGATCCTAGACCATGTGCTGGAGAAAATCTCCTTTGCTCTTGACGAAGCACCACACCTCTCTTGGAGAGACAGGAGTCAACCCCTAAACTGTACACTGCTCTCAACAATAAAGCCATACTTCTATCTGAGTAAGTGCCTTCAAGCAGTATCAAGGATGATTTCCAGAAAGAGACCCTTATAGGCAATTACACGTACACATTTCCCAGTTGTAATACAATGTATCCAGTCCCCAACACCTAAAAATTAATTATCACTGGCTCGTTAAGGCTCTGAACGTCCCCAGACCAATCTCTCCATCCTATGCAGGGTACCAATCAACTCTTTGCTGTAGTCACTGATACTGGAGCGGGATGTGAGTTTGAAGTGCTGAGTTCTGATTCATGCCACCATGCACTGTCTATTTCTATCATGGTTGGGTGGGGCTGAATTTCCTTTCTGGGTTCAGCTTCTCCTTGGATCAAACCCTTCAGCCACATCTCTCAGATGTCTTACTTGTTTTCTCTCCTTCAGTACAAAGTGAAACCACCACCGGCTGCTGCTGTGTTATTGCCAGAGGCAGCTATGTGGTATCCAGGCAATTTCCTGTCTTTGTTCCAAAGTGACATCCCTCTCCTCCAGTGGAAATCAGGTTACCTGCCCCCAATCCCTTGTCTTTGTTTTGGAGTCACTCTCCTTCCCTCCAACTGTAGCCAATCTGCTACTCCCAGCCTGCTCCCGTAATGCCAGATGGCAAGGAGATGGTGCATTCCTTGACCCTACTCATACAGACTCTACACAACTCCACATATGCAAAAATAAAAGAGAAATTAGAAATCATGTTTAAGAATCACACAAGAAGGTAAAAAAGATGTAGGTCATCTCTTCCAATACAGGTTTGTTTATTAAAGTACATTTTCTGGTGTTTGTCCATACTGGTTTTAAAACTACTTAGAAACTGGCCTTCTACAACCAATTTAAAAAAAAAAAAGATAATATATACATTTATTAGAATCAACAAAGAGGAGGCTTTGTGGGATATTCTCTCCCAAAGGAAACCTCCATCTATTCATTATCCCCAAGTGCCTTGGTCAACAATCGTCCTATACTGAAACGAGTGATAAGCAAAGAACTAATCAGACCAACTCTGTGAAACGAAAATTCTCCATGAAATCAACTGTAAGCATTGACTGACAGAGTAGATAGCCCTGGTGTACTTTAATGAATATTCCCAAAGCTCAAATATTTGTACCAGAAAATCCCCATTTAAGTTGTCAAATGGATGTGTGTATAACTAGTGAGAAATGGGAAAGACAGTTCAGTTGAATGAGAAAAATATGTCTTGTAAAATAATGTCCATATATCATCAGTTGAATTTTGACTAAAATTAATCCTACATGAGTCAAAGTAAACTTCTAGGGAATCATAGCTCTGTGTCATTTTTGTTAATAATCTTATCCAAATAGTTTTGTGTACAAGTTTTATGGGAAAAAAGTATATTCTGCTGTCTAATGAGGCCATCCACAGTTCTTAAAGAGATAAAATAAGAAGGTACTGAGGGTATCATTTGTTGGACTTGATAGAAAAGGCATCTCTTGGGTAATTTGGAAAGATAAATTTTAACTTGAGAGTCACTGTGCCAGGGGGACTTCTCATGCTACATAGTTAAGATATTTCTTTGACACTGATGACGGCAAACATTTCCCTGAATGAAATTTACAAATTACTCAGTGTCCTTCACAGAAGCAGCATGATCTAAAGAACATAGGTTAATAATAAAGGATTTGTAACTATTTCAGAAATATCCCAAGGTACCTGAAACTAATTCATCTGGTCCCCCGTTTTAGGTTTGATCCCCAAGGGTTTTGGCCTTCACTGTTGTTGAGTTACAGTACAATTTACTCTTGTGGAGTGAGCCAGAAAGAACAAAGCCTATGCTCCACTTAAATTCCACGTGTGCCCTTAAATGAATCATATGTCTTGTGCTGGCCTTCTGCACAGGGGTGGATTTCACCCTGAGAGAACTAATCCAGTTACTACATACAGTAAATCCTTGTGTTTTTTGTTTTTTTAAAAAAGGGAAAAATGCTGATTTTTCTGTTTTGTATCTCTACAATAAAGCTAGTCTTTCTCTTATGTTAAAATAGCTTTAATCTCATCCACCTACCCAGCTTTATTTCAAGGCTCTGTGTTTACTTCCAAACAAGTGCAGGTGTAAAACAGACTGGCTGAGACTTTCAAAGACTCTTTAAAATGGTTGGACACAGAAAATACCCTATGGACATATTTATATTTCCCCATCACACAGTCAGGAACTAGCTTTCTGTAGACTGAAAGGTTATATTGTTACTGCTCTTCTTCATCTGATGGGCAAAATGTTCATCTCTAGTAGACAACAAGTAAGAAGCCAGTGTGTAACTCATGTACAACCTTTCAGGATAGAGGGAAAAATAGAAAGAGCAGGTGTGATTTAAGTCACTTAGCAATACAAAGTAAAAAAGTTAAAAATTAGCAAAGATCTCCAGTTTGCTGTAATATCTAATAGGATAAAGGAAAATCCCTTTTCTGTGGATCAAATTTGAGGCAGATATAGAACTGCCTTTCTCAACAATGAGAAAGGCCCAAACTTTCCTGAATGAAATGTTCCTTCTAAAGTGACTGTCACTTTAAAGAGGTGACTGGCCCCTTTAAGAGGGAGCAGGGCTAGTGCACCTGTGACCAGTCAATTGATTCCAATCAAGTTTAAAAGAGACCATCTAGGCCCAGAGGGGTGGGAGACTTGCTGAGTCAGAAAAGCCATGAGAAGCAGGAGTAGCCAGAGTTCCCTGGGGGGGGGGAACCATTGGAACCTGCTGGGGAAAAAGAGACTCCAGAGAGAGGTGTAACCAAGGGTGGACTGAAGAACTGATTTTGTTAATTTGGCCTATGCTGGGAAAAATAACTCTTCCTGGAAAGAGAGTCTGGCAGTGGCACTGTGTCCTGGGTGAGCTGGGGAGGCTGTTAAACTACTAAGATGCAAAATTCAGTTGAAAAATGTTCTTACACAAATTATTGAAATTTAATTTGTCTGAAAAAAACTGCATTCAAGAATGCTGCAAGAAAATTATTCTCTTGAGGATTAACAGAGTACATCTCAGTATTAATATTGTTTCCCCTTGGCACAAGTGATTATCCAGTACTTGGGGGTCTTGCTAGAGAGTTTGTTAGGATAAGAAACTGATAATACGAGTTGGGTATTTCTTTTGTGGAGCCTGCTTATTTAAAAGAACGAATGCAAAGACTTCCTTCTCTGAATGCACAAAGAACAAACAGGAGGCAGTTTACTTGTTTAGAAATCCATGCATGCTTTCCAGCCAGGACTATGCCCCAAAGAGTTCTCTCTCTGGCCCCTCTGAGGACCATGGTTCCAGGGCTTCTCTGATTTTCTTTTGGCTTTCTGTTGCCTTTCTGGCTGCTTTCTGCTTCTGACACACACATGGAGCTCCAAACAATTGATGCCCCAACCCCTGTGTTAGCAATCCATCCCAGGGAACCTTTGCTTCTTTTTCCCAGAGTTAGTTCCTCTTCAGGCCTTCCAATGTGGCCCAGTGTCATGGGTCATGGCATCTGTTGTTTCATCTATCTTACTCCACAGAGGAACTTATTTGCTTCTTCCATTTAGCCTGAATGAACAATGGCTAGCATGCTGATCACCTTTAATGGGATCTGTGTTTGTCTATAGCCCAAAGACACTTCCTGGAAGCCTTTTGACATCTTCCAGCATAACAGTATAAACAAAACCTCCTGCCTTCTGCAAAATCTCAATCATTCTAAATGTGCCTGTGGGGTCCAAGTCCTTGGAATGATAAGGAACCATGCAAAAGAATTACAATCAGCTTTGTGCTAAAAATTGTGAGCATCAGAAAAGACTTCTCCCAGCCATCAGACTAATATATCTGGAAAGTGATTTCAGAGAACCTTGTTTGGATGGGATGTCTCTTTAAATATATTTGGATGTAAATAGGTTGTTAATTCTGGAAAAAAATATTAATTTTAGACATTTGGCCTATCAATATAAAACACATATCTCTAGGTACATTATTAATTTTTGCCTAACTCACATGGATTCTGGGACTCTAAATTAATTGGTCTTTGGAAAATATGTTGAGATCTTTGGCTGAAGGTTCAATGCAAGTTCAAAGTCCTATTATTGTTAATCATGTATTGCTCACACTGTATGTATTGGTGGGTCTAAGGGGATATGAGTAAGCCTGCTTTCAGCAAGCAGAAAGCTTTCATACAGAGACTCCACATTCATTCACAGGTAGTTGGGTTTTTTCCCATAATACGGACCCAAGGAAAGCCTTTTGTGATGGGAAGCAGCCTGGGTAAAGACAAACTTAACTATATACAAAGTAATTATTTTTATTGCAAGAGGACTTTAAAAACTAATATATTAAAAACTAATATCCTATTTACTTCAACAATGAGGAATACTTATTGTTATTTTTAGCACTTAGGGCCAGCTTAGCTTTATTTCTTTTGGCAGTAATGCAAGGAACCCACAGGTCTGCATTCTATAAAACATTTTCTTAAGCAAATTAGCATAAGTCAGTGGTTTTCAACCAGTGGTCCTTGGATCCCTCGATGTCTGCAGACTATGTCTAAGATTTGAAAATGGGTCTGTACCTCCATTTGAAATTTTTTAGCGGTCCCCAAATGAAAAAAGGTGGAAAACCACTGTCCTAAGTAAAGCATAAGCCTGTGACCTTTTGCATAAAGTGGCCCAATGATCATCCTAGATTTTGGGGAACTGGGAATAGTTTGCTTAAGAGAAAAGTTGGCATAAAATGAGACGAGGCAACCAGCGGAGAAAGGAGTGTAAGTATATAAGTCTATGAGCATGTGCTATGCAAGGAATAACTGTGGAGATTACTCTAATACTCCATTATTGCTATTTGCTTATGTGGTTTGGAGCTTTCTTGTCTCTTTTAATTGTATTAATAAAGGTGGCGAAGGTTGTGTTTTGCTTTTTGTGTGAGCGTCCATGTCATATACCCCAGGGTTCCCTATATGATATTCGACTGGTCAATTTTAACTCTGTTGTATCTGATTTGGGAACAAAAATCTTCTCAGTAACTGAGTACAAATTGGCATTCATTATAGGATCAGCCTACATATTCATGATTTCTTATCATTGCTGAGAATATTGTAAAGCCAAGATCAATAGTAGGTGTTTGGCTCAATCGCTACCAGTACCCTGGAATTAGTAGCTGAGGTAGTGATACAGCGGTGATACAGTGATACTGATACAGTAGATTAATTTAAAATATCTTGTGGTAATGTCTTATTCAACAGATTAATATGGTCATAGAAAGATATTAACTACATGTCTAACTATTTGATCTGTGGCTGCAAACAGCAAATTAGATTTCAAGATACTTTTTGTGCCCGCAGTTCATTGTGGGTATAAAAATACGGACACAGTTATTGCTGATCCAAAATTGCACTCATAAAAAGAGAGGCCATTGCTGAAAATCAGGGCCTGAACTTATTTTTTTTTAGACTGTGTCTCTTTCTTGGGTAATGGGAATCTAAATTGCTCAAGGAAAAGGAATGAACTATAATAAACAAGAACTAATGTTGACTCTTAAATCCACCCCTGGAAAAAGTTTAACGCTGCGTCGATGGGAGGGCATTTCCCATCGGCGCAGCATAGTGAGGATACCATGGTAGGTAGAAGTTAGGAATTTCGCTGACAGTGTAGACCAGGCCTTTTTCACCAACAGAAGTTGGTCCAATAAAAGATATTACCTCACCCATTTGCCTCTTTAATATCCTGTGACCAACATGGCTACCACAACCCTTTTTAACTTAATTTAAGACTGCTACGCAAGTCAGCATATAAAAAAGTTAAAGCAATGTAAGTATGAAGTAAGGACACTTGAAAATATTCAAAATGAAAAAATTTTAAAATCCAATGTATCTATGGTACCAAGTCATGCAATTTCTCAGGAATCTCACCATGTTTGGTCTTTTTCTTAAAGCCTCAGCTTCTGCAATCATGTGATTCCATAAAAATCTCTTCTTTCTTTAAAAGAAAGCGTGAGGTCTTTTTGTCCTTGTAATTGCAGAAAAAAGCTTGAAAAAATTCTAAAAGCTTAAAAAACAGAAGGCAAAGAACTTAACATTTATTATTGTTTTAAAGTTGAATTATTTTGAAGACAATGGTTTTTTGGGGCAGGCTGACATGATTTTCAGCACATGGTGTTGGCAATACTGCAAGTCTCCCCATTTTTGTGAAGTTTTTATTCATTGAAATTTTTTATAACCTTTAAATACAGGTTATCTTTGGAAAAAAAATAGAGAGGTTTGTGCCCTATGGGTGAAATTCATTCCTTTTACAAGCCAAAACAATAGATGGACTTAAGTAGACCATTTGCAGGCCCATTACATGAGGATGATTTTCATTCTGTTATTAAATTATATAAAATAGTGCAATAACTGTTCTAAAAGACTTGGTTCTGAAATCCTCACTGAGCCAAAACTCAGCAAGGAAGCTAGCAAGGAAATTGACTTGAATGGGACCTGAGCCTCAAATCGAATGTACTGTGTACAAAGCCAAAACGAGGTGATGTCAGATGTATATTATAGTGATTGTTTAGGTAGCCACCTCAGTAAAAATTCCTATTCATTTTCAAAAACCATATCCATGGAAACTGGTGTTCTTTAGAACAGGTGTAGGATTTGGGTCTGTTTTCTTAGCTGACCTCACTAACTTCTTTTTTTTTTTTTTTTAATCATGTAAATTGTGATCCAGGTCAGGCCATCAAGCAGGTATTTCAATGACTTTAAAACTGATAACAGTAAATGGCCCTATTTTATCTCAGTAGGAATTTCTCAAGAAACAAAGAACCACAATGAGAATTTAGCAGACAGATTGTTCTGTTTTATATGAAAATCGATATATTCCTATTACATGCACTTTCATGACTCTTTGGATGAAAAATGTTAAAACCTATTACACACCCTGAACTGAATTATGGGATATTCTACAGACCAGAATTCCAAAAGAGCTCTGCTCCCATTTCATCAATGCAAGCTGTTTTGAAACTATGGCCAAGATCAAACCATTGGGTTTCTCTGTCATTAACAAAGAATTTGCAGAATTTAAGAATTGTGACCATGGAATTTGTTCCCTTTGTGATGCAGTGCATAGGGAGTTCTGGTCATTATCTTTCATAATAAGAAATAATAATCTTTAATAAATAATCTTTTCATGCATAAGAAAATCAAATTTAGGTATGCAAGTACATAGCTGCTGTGGAGATGTTACACTCCATATTGATATGATCTGTTAGCACCTTTTGATGCCATTGATCTTCTTCTCCCTTTATATCCTGTCACTGGATGATCGGACATCACAAAAATAAGCCCAACTGTTTTCTCCGTGAAGAAGATATAGATTTACTTTTCCACTCCTGACCTCACTCCCAATGTCCAATCTAAAATTTCAGCCTTTTTGACATTTCTTTGTGGATGCCCAGCCTTCAGTTTAAGCTCAACATGAACAAAACAGAGCTCCTAATCTTTCCCTCCAAGCACTCCCTCTTCCACTTTTCTCAGTCCCGACGGACAGCTCTTAACCTTGACTGCACTTATCTTTTATTTGGCCTTCTTTCTAGGTCCACAGATTCAGGCTGTGTTTAACTCTTGTCTCTTCTTCTAGCATAACATCTCTAAGAAAGGACCTTTCTTCTCTGTCCACACAGCTAAAAGTCTCCTCCAGGCCCTCACTATCTTGTATCTTGACTACTATAACCTCTTCTCATGTGGCCTTGACAAATGAAATCTTAGGGTATGTCTACACCACACTACAGTGGCATAGCTTTGCTTCTGTAGTGCCTCAGTTTAGACATTCCCTTCAACTGTGGGTGGCGTTCTCCCATTGCTGTAATTAATCCACCTCCCTGAGAGACAGTAGCTAGGTCAGTGAAAGAATTCTCCTGTCGACCTAGCACAGTCCACACCAGAAGTTAGATCAGCATAGCTATGTCTCTCAGGGAGGTGGATTTTTCATACCCCTTAAGAGATGTAGCTAGGCAGATGTAAGTTGTTGTGTAAACCAGCCCTTACTTTTCTTACATCCCTTACAGCCCTTACATCCATTCAAAATGCTGCTGTAAAGATCACTATCCTCCAATCTTGTTGCTTCAAGCATATCACTTCTCTCTTTGCATCCCTCTCTTGGCTCCTTGTTCTCTACTACATTAAACACAAATAACTTGTCCTCACTTGGGCCTTATCTACACTACAGAGTTTTGTCAATGTAAGTTTTATGCTGATGATAAAAAGCACTAATTACATCACTTGTGCATGTTCACAAAATGCTCCTTCTGTCGACACACCACATCCACAGCTTGTGTGCTAGTATCAACAGTGAGAGCAGTTTACTGTTGGTAGCTATCCCACTGTGCAACTTACCATCTTCTGCTGCTAGGGTTGTGGGAAGACAGAGTGGATCACAGTGCATCAAAGTTTTTGGGTTTTTCCATCACATCATTCCATGGGTTTCCGACTGCATTTTGCGGCATTTTTCAATGGCCCTTGTTTACTGTGCACCTGCCATCTCTGTCTGAAAAGATGGATTCTGCTCTCTCACAGATGGTCATGCAGTATATCATGACCTCCCAGCCTGAACATGAATGAGATGCCATGTGCCATAAAAAGACACACCACCAGATTACTTTTGGCATTCATGGAGCAGCTGCACATGGTGGACTGTTGCTTTTGGGCTTGGGAAACAAACATTGAGTGGTGGGGTTGCACTGTTATGCAGGTCTAGGATGAAGAGCAGTGGCTGCAGAATTTTCAGATGTGGAAGGCCACGCTCCTGTAATTGTGTGCGGAGCTCTTCCCACCACTGTGGTACAAGAACATTAAAATGAGAGCTACCCTGTAGGTGGAGAAGTGAATGGTGAATGCTGTGTGGAACCTGGCAACTCCAGACTGCTTCCAGTCTGTCACAAATCAGTGTGGAGTTGGGAAGTCCACCCTTGGGGCTGTGTTAATGCAAGAGTTCATGGCCATTAATCACATGTTGCTGCGAAGGACTGTGACCCTTGAAAATGTGCATGACATAGTGGATGGCTTTGCAGCAATGTGATTCCCTAACTGCAATGGGGCGATAGATGGCACGCATAACCCAATATTGGCCCTGGACCATCTTGCGATGGAATACATCAATAGAAAAGGTATTTCTCTATGATATTGCAGGCGCTTGTGGCTCACCATAGACGTTTCACTGATATCAACATGAGGTGGAGAGAGAAGGTGCATGACTCACGCATCTTCAAAAACACTGGCCTGTACAGAAAGCTGGAAGCAGGGACTTTCTTTCCAGACCAGACGGTTCCAATGGGGGGAATGTTGAAATACCCATAGTGATCCTGGGAGACCCAGCCTACTCCTTACTCCCATAACTCATGAAGCCTAATACAGGAAACTTGGACAGCAGCATGAAGCACTTCAAGAATAGGTTAAGCAGGTGCAGAATGATCATAGAATGTGCATTTGGCAGCTTAAAATAATGCTGGGGCTGCCTTTATGGCAGGTTAGACCTATACGAGACAAATATTCCCATGCCATAGCAGCCTGCTATGTGCTCCCTAATAGTTATGAAGCTAAAGGTGAAAAATTTCCCCCAGGATGGAGCATAGAGAAGGGTCTCCTGGTGGCAGATTTTGAGCAGCCAGATACCAGGGCTATTAGAGGGGCACAATGGGAGGCTATTTGCAACATGGAGGCCTGGTGGCCCCATTTTGACAACAAGCCCCAGCAATGTATCTTTCTATACAATACTCTGCCATGCTTTGTTAACTTGCCACCTTGCATGAAAATGTTGATGATTCCTGACCATGATTTGTAGTCTGCAATAGATCCAATTGTCACTGTGCATTAATTTCAGCAGCAACCACCATGTGGAGGAGACAAATACGGATTGATGATGTTTCAAAGAGTAGGTTTTTATTAAATACCAATTAACAACACACATAACTTGCTTGGTGGGAATGGAGAGAACAGTGAAGGGTAGGGTAGTTTGTCATAGCTGTGTGTATGCACAGCATCAAATTCTTATAAAATACACATATTTTAAAATCTGAATCAGTTTATCACTGTCCATTGGCAGACACACAGCTTGATGAATGCTCTAAACATGGTGAGTTTGACCTGGGGGAGATGCTCAACATGGGGCAAAGGATCTAGTTGTTTTTTTAAGGGGATCACTTCAGGAGACTAGGGACAAAATGGTAAATTGTGCCACCATTTTCCAAATATGGGGCATCATAGAAGCTGATATCTCACTCCTGAGGGTAAGCGTGTGCATGTCCTGCATGCAAGAGGCTTCAGACTAGGTCCATATGGCTGTGTGTCACTTTGGTCCCTGCACAAATGATTGCCAATTGGCACAGGAAAGTTTCCTGCAAAGGGGAGGAAGAACTAAGCAGCTCTGCCAAGGAACCTTTGGCAAAGGATTGGCGTACACCTCCAGGAAAGTTTCCTAAAGATCTCTCTGAAGAACTCCAATGAAATCTGTCCCTTCATTCAAGTCTAGAATGTAACAAAACAAAGGCTAGCTCTACCTCATATAACCGAGCTGCATCAACTCAAAAACAGCACTTACCAGAGTTCTCCTCTCCTGCATCATGCACACCAGAGAAGGAGGGCTGGGACTGGCTCACACCCTATGGGTTGAGAAGAAGTTCTGGCTCCCACAGAGATGAAAGGCACATTAGCAAGCCAACAAGGTGCTAAAGAGCCATTACCTACTTAACTGACCACCCAGCAGCAGAGGAGAAAGCATAAACAAGAAATGTACATTTCATCTCAGAGTTGGTTTGAACCTCATGTACACAGAGAATTGTTTGTCTACACCCTGCTCGGAGAAAGGGAGAATCCTCAAAGAAAGGAAAAGGATATAAAAATAAGAGACAGTGACTTCCACATTACCCATCTCCTCCCATCTCTCTGCTCAAAGCATCAACAAATACCTGAATAACATTGAACTGGGGGAGGGGTTCCTGGCTACAAAGAAATCCAGCCTGTGAACTGTTACAGATTATGATGAAAGAGACATTTTGTTTTTAAGTTCATTTAGGTATTAGCCTGCAGTTTTAGCTTTTTATTTCTTTCGTAACCAATTCTGACTTTTATGCCTTATCACTTTTAATTACTTAAAATCTATCTTTCTCTAGTTAATAAACTTGTTTTATTGTTTTATCTAAACCAGTGTGTTTGGACTGAAGTGTTTTGGAATCTTTATTTAGGATGACAAGACAGGTGCATAATCATTACCCAAGATTGGAATAAAGGACTTACTATGAGCTTACACTGTCCAGGAGTGAGCAGTGCAAGATTCACATTAATAAGGCTGGCACTAAGGATTTGTGGGTGTCACCCTGTACATAATTCATCAGTCACTGGGATAGCATTCATGTATTTAGCTGGGACTGAATTTACATGCTGAAGGCTGCATGAGCAGAACAAATGTGGCTGTTTTGGCAATAAAGCAGTGTAAACAGCACCTAAGACTAGAGAGTTCAGGAGGCACCTCCGTTCTATAGTCCAGATTGTACCCTGGGCAATGTCACACACTTCCTCCTCCAAGCCTGTCAGTGCCACTCAGACAATAATCCACGTGGGATTGCTCAAGAGCAATTTCAGATGGTGCTGTATTAATTTAGATGGAATATATGGTACAGTTTTAAATAAGGTTTGGGGATAAGCTACTTTGACATTTGCGACCATGTATGGATAGTTGTCTGTGTACTGTTAGTGCATAACCATGCTGTGTATCCACATGTGCTGTGTTGGGAACAGCATGAATACCCATGTCCACACTGTCCCTTGTTGCTATCATTTCAGGGGTGATATCCCAACATTCTGTGCTTTAGAGGAGGCGCTTTAGGAACTACTTTGCTGCATGTTGTTGGAACTCCATTGCCTTCACACATTTGGCGATGGCAGCTCCCACTCAAATTTCCCTTCTACTGGAAGAAAATGGAGCTTGTTCTGCTGGTGTGATATGGTCCTGCTCTTGCTACTTGTTGTGGGGAAAAAATGTTCATGAGATGCAGTGCTCACGCCATTAGATACTTAGTGGAATCAGACCAGAACTTTTAAGACAGCTGACCAAAAGTGTGAGGGAAAATCCACTGTGTTCCCATGGAACATAGGTTATCACTGTTAGTATTAGCACAGTGTTCCCAATGGTAGATCACAGCTTCTCATCCAGGACAGCTAGCCTGTGTTGTGGAATCACATCTTTTTGGAAACTTGGGATGATAACCAGTGGCTTCAGAACTTCCAGATGAAGAAGCAGACCTTCATGGAGCTGTGTGAGGAGATTTCACCAACCCGTCAGCATGAGACCACTTGTTTTCAGAAAGTCATACTGGCACAGAAGTGAATAACTATTGCCCTCTGGAAGCTGGAAACGCCTGGCAGCTACTGGCCAGTTGCAAACCAAATCAGGGCTGGGAAATGTATTGTCTGGATGATGGTCATACAAGTTTGGCAGGTAATCAATACTGTCTTCTACCCACAGATGATTGCTATGAGCCAAGTATCAGAAATGTATAGCTGAATTTCAGAGGATGGGTTTTCCAAACAAATAAGGGCCATTGATGGCACCCATATCTCCATTCTGTGCCCACCTAAAGGTGTGAGTGAACATGAGAACTGAAAAGGTGAGTATTCACTTATTCTCCAAGAGTTAGTGGACCACAGAAGTCAGTTCATGGACACCAACTTTGGACACACAAAATTCATTACAGCAGGATGCTCAGAGTCAGGATTGTACCTGAGGGGTGAGGGAGAAGGAACTTCATTCCCCTGAAACAATATGGTTCTGTATGGTATTTCTGGGCCTATTATTATTTTGGGGGTCTGCACATGACTGCTGCTAACTTGGCTTATGATTTTGTATCCTGACTTCAGTGACCCAGCCAAAATGGAATTCAGTATGGGAAGCTGCAGAATGGTGACTGAGTGTGTGTGTTTGGGAAACTGAAAACTCATTGGTGATGTCTGTGCACTTGTCTGGATACCAATGTGGCCAATGTGTTTTGCATAAACATGGAATGTTGTGCCTTTCACAATGTATGTGAAAGAAAAGGGAAATATTTCCATATGGAGTGGGCACAGGAAAGAACAGTCTTGCAAAGCCATATCCCACCCATGTGGTTCCCAGAAGGCAAGGGAAATCCAGGATGCTCATGCAGATTTGAACAGCACAGAGCTAGAATGTAACTTCTGTGACTTGCCAAGGTAAATCATATTATGCAGCTGCTGGAATGGTCAAGATGACACTGACACTTACTTGTGTGCCCACATACCTTTAGGTTTTGATCCCCTGAAGCCAACATTTATACTTATTATCATTATTATTACATGAGGGGGCCTCCTCAAAGTTAATGCCTTTAGCTGTGGGTTTGGGCATGGATTGTTCCTTTGCATTCCCACTGCCATCATTTTGCAATGTTTCTGTTTTATGTTAACATCTCTGTTTGAGAGTGCCTTATGGAGACCTTTAAACAACTGAAAAAACAGTCATGGAAGGGATTCAGATCTCCTTTGTCTACACTGTTCTCTCACAGTGTTGATTATAGCATTTATTGGCTATTTAGCATGACTGCACCCAAAGCTGAAAGAAGTGAGAATTTGGTAGGGGCAGAAGTCCATTTAAGCACTATTCATTGTTTCGTGTCTTCACTGTTAATTTAATTTTGTTTCCTTTCTTTGTACAGTCAGTTAATATACTACCAAAGCCAGCAAGACATTTATGTAAAATGTTGCGTTTTTAATTTGGCTGCTTGTGACAGGAGAAATTTTCTTCTAAGCACTGTTCATTGTCCTTATTCCTTCTGCTGTTTTATGACATTAAAATATTTAAGGACTGGAAAGGGGAGTGGGTAGAGTGAGCATGGGAGGGTCAGAGAATTCTTTGTAGTGTTTTATCACCAGATAATAACAGAAATCAAATTCATGTGCACTGAGCCTTGGGGCTCGTAAATATCCCGTGAGGAAGGAATGGCTACACACAAGTAAATTGAACAGCAAACATTTAATGAAAGTGACACATGCAACATAACAATAAATCTTAACCACAACAAAAATGAAAAGACAATGGGCAGACTCCATGAGTAGCATATATACAGTACTGTATGTGAATCCCACTCTTTGCCCTTCCTCTCCCCATCCCCTTGAAAAGAGGTGAATAGCTGCGGGAAATTATCCAGGGGAACAAACAGGGACCTCTCCTGTACTAGATATATGCTGGGCTTCAGAGACTGATGGGGCCCATTGTTGTACTCCTGCATGCTCAGGAGAGTTCCCCTTGGAAGAGTTTCAAGTGCTGGTGGCGGGTGTTGTGCCAGGAGTGCAGCAGGCTTCTCCCTATCACTCGGGTGGGTTGAATCCTCTGCCTCAGCATCACCCTGGATAGCAACTGAAGGAAGAGGAAAAGCAGTGGGAGGAGCAGATAGTGCCCATTTCCAGAAAGGAGCAGTGGCCAAGGCAGTAGGCAGGCCCCAAATGTGTTCTGCCATCAGCTGAATGACTGACTGAATCAGACCATGATCCTATTCCCTTTGGGCAATCTTCCATTTCCTGTGGTGTGCATCCTACTCCAGCAAGTAGATCATCATTGCATTCTCCTGCCTAAGAGTCCAGTCCTACCATGCCCTGAGGAACTAAAACTGCTCTTGGTTCCTTCTGTCCATGCCAATACGCAGGCCTTCCATCTGCCTCTGCTGTCTCTGAGGTTCTGATCCAGGTGGAATGATTTATCTATCTGCAGTAGAGGATCCTGGCACTTCTAACCAGGGGTTCTATTATATTTCTTTTTTTTCTTTTGAAGGAAATAAGAAATCCCCTCACATAACATAGTTGTGCTGCCAAAGGACACAATATTAGTACTTATTAGCATTTCAGGAATATGACCATTTTACTGTCCTTCCTTCTCACACAACCTTTGCAGCCCCTAAGGAAGGAGCAGAAGCTAATAAAAATATAAATACTTATAGTAACTTAAAAAAAAGTATAATACTTGAAATGTATCAAGGAGGGAGATGGGGTGGGATTAGTTCTTTTCAGAGGCTACCAGTTACCAGTTATCACTTTCTTCTTTAAAGGCTGGCCAATATTTGGAGAACATAGTATTTTCAAGGGACCAGAATGGAAAAAAGGGAGAGAGCTCTCCAGCAGGCCTAGGGAGGAGTTCCAGCAATCTATGTTAGAGATTTCTTCTAATGGTCACTCTGCTACATTTAGTTGAATGGAGTGGTTTAGTCACCTATGAAGATGGACCAAACACATTTGCACTGTCATTGAACCTGAAGAACCTACTTGAATTTCTGCTACACCAAAATTTTGCTGAAATATGCTTACAGGAGTGGGAGGCAATTTGAGAGGCAATACTATCTGTATTCTAAAATAGCAGATGGAGATCCTATGGAAGAAGAAAAGCAAACTGGTAAGAATGCCCACTCATACCCTAACCTCCGATTATGTCTCCAGAAAATCTAGCCCTTATATCCAGCAAATACAGGTGAAAGGACAGAGAGGCACATTGCAACTTTATTTTGTTCCTTGAACTTTTCACTGCCCACTGCATGTCAGTTAACCATCTGGTCCCCCTCTTTCTGCGTGGCTCCCATTTTTAAAGGGGTGAGTAGGTGAGGGGTGGGAAGGAGAGGAGTTGGATCTTTGCACAACCATAAACTGTTCAATAACTGTTCTATCCCCAGCTGGGCCCTTTCCAAACCCACTCGCCTCCTACCTCTCCTGTGGTCCATGTGGCCGTGAACGTAACACTGCTTCATTTATTTCCAGCACTGGGACAGAGTCCATCCAGTCTCTGTGAAATCTCCCGGTATAGGTGAATGCTCCTGCTGAGCGGGGCAAAGTCATGAAGGACAAGATACTTTGGCGTCACATTGATTAGCACCCAGATGTGCTTGGTGGACCGAGGTGACCTGGGAATCCATGTTAATGTGTACTGACCAAAGGGTAGCAGAAAATACTCTGTAGTGGGCCGGGGTACTTTTGCACTCTGGGTATGGGTCAGGGAAGAAAGGGTTCAGGGCATTGTGGGAATAGGCCTGGCAGACTATTGAAACTTCAGATCTGGTACATGCCCTTTGCCCTTGTTCACACTGCACTGTAGCACAGGTACAGGACATGCTAAGACCATGTCGACTACATACCCATATCTCTCATGTGTGCTAGTCTTCTCGCTGTGCATGCTTCTTCAGTCACATGCTTCAGGGGTTCAGATGTGGACAACATGGGGGTTATGGCACAACAATGCACAGGTATTCATGTATTGTTGCTAGTGTAGACAGCAAGAGTTTTTAGAAGGAAACTTCCCCATATTTGACAGTCTTTTAGATGGTAATTGCCCATATTTGGGGAAAGAGAAAAAGTTTAGTTGTGCTGAGCTGGACCTGGAACTGTTGTTGTTGCTGTTAGAGTCAGATCCTGACTCCTAGAAAACAAAACAAGACAAATACACACAAATGAGAGAAAAGAATAGCACAGATAGAAAATACAGTGTCTGTCTCTGATGTTGACATCTCTGGTTTGACTTTTACTTGCAATGTTAATCCTGGAAAAACACAGACATGGCACTTGGTCTTACTAACCATTTAGAGAACTGGCAGACTTGTACCAGTTATCGTGTTATTTAGGACATTGTGTTTAGTAGCTTCCTTGGTCACAGCTTGTAGTTCTGTTGCAAAATATACATCGGCAGGCTCAGCCAGACTTTTGTTAGATAAGAAGGGGAAAAAAGAGTGGGGTAGGAAAGAGATGAAATAAGGTTGGGAAGGAAAAGGACACACAAGGTTGGGATGTGTGTTTACCTGTCTCGCTCTCTCACACACTCTGTCTCTTACAAGCACAGTATTACATCCCAGATGGTGTATGGGATTCAGCAAGAGCCATTAAAGATCCATCTCTCTCTGGCCCAGTCTGGGCAGAACATCTCTCAGGATTAGGATGACAAAGGCCCAATGATGTTACGGTAGATTCTGGGATTCCAGGAAATAGTGGGGGTGGCAACCATGAGGTGGAAGTGTGCTCATTCCCCCCTTTTTAGTCAGCAATTGTCCTCATTTTCTTTGCCTTCACTAATTTCTTTTTTCTTGTTAAAAACCCTAAAAGGGAGAAGTGGAGGGAATAGCTCCTTCCTTCATTTCATCCACCAATTAATCCTAATTTCCAATACACCAAGTTTGGTTAATTGATTTTTGGTCCCATGCTTGTCTTGTTTAGTAGGCTTGAACATAACACAATCCTTGAATTATATCTGCAGGGTTTTTGGTTTGGATGAACTCAGTCTTCCTGTCTTTTTTAACCTTCTCCCATCAACATTTTTTTACAGATTATTGTAATACTTTATGAACTTTCACTCACTTTTCATAGTTGATCTTACAATTAGGATATATTTGTGGGCCCAATTATTACAACAGCGTGCGCTCTTAAGGTTAATTTCTTCATCTAGAGGACACCGTCCTGTTGATCTGAATAGCAAGTTGGGGCTCAGATTTCTCACGTGAAGTGCAGCAAGATATCATGATGATGCTGGATTTCTGAGTTAAGCTTGGACAAATATTTGAGTAGCTTGGCAACAAGCATCCTGTTAAATTTAGAGCATAACATTCCCTTGGATATGAGGAGAATTCTAGTCCAGCTTTCGTCTTCCTCAGTTTCACAGAACTGGTTTTCATTCCTTTCAAAGAAAATGATTTCTTCTCATTAGACGTGCTTTTTCACTTGATGTTAACAAACTACGTGCCTCCTGCTTCACTATTAGGAGCTTCTGAAATTACAGTGTGTCACCATGCACTCAATTAGAGAATGACAGCTAGTTGCTCAAGAAGCCATTATTATGTCTGAGATTTTGTTTGCTTGTTGAACAGTCTACTTATTTTCATGGAAGAAACAAAGTCGCTTTGCAAAGGGATGTTAAATGAATGGCTGCACAAAGTTATACACTTAATAATTAACATTTATGATTATATATGTTTATGATCAAATTTTTCTATAAGCAGCATATCTCATTTCTTGGTATTGTGTATGCAGAAATCTTAATTTTTCCCCAGCCATTATAAGACTTTAGAAAGAAAATTAGGATAAATAGAAGTATGTGATATATTCATATTGAAATGCTAAACTATTTTAAAATCAACCTTTTTTTTCTGTTCCTGTGAATTAAAATTTTATTTTTTTATTTTCATGAAAAAAATTGCTAAGGATTGCATTTGTTTTCTAGTCACAATGGGTAAATGAATGTTTTCTCTGGGCAAGCATGGAGTTTACATCAGGATCATGTACAAAAGTTGTGGTTTTGTAAGTTTTTAAATGTAAATTTTTAAAAGTTTTTTAAAGTAAGATTTTAAAGCTCTCTTACTGAAATTGTGATCAGGCAATTATTTTTTAAGGGGAGGAAGGATATTTAAAAAAAAACAAAAAAACTATTCATTAAGATATGGCAAAACTTCTCAAGCAAACTTCTCCAAAACAATATTGTAAATTTTGTCCAGTCCTGAAGATAAACTGAGACCGAGTGAGAGATTTTTGAAAAGCGTAATTTTGTTGTAACCTATGCTTCTGCTAGTATTACTGCTTCTACCACTGCTTTTATTTCCCAATTTGTTGCTTCTGTGTCTCTTTCAGATGAATGATCTGCTTTAGATGTTTCAGAAGTCCCTCTCACAAGTATTTTGCAGGAATTTGACCACAGGAATCCACTGAAGGTCACACTGGCTCACTGTGCTCTCAGAAATATAGAGAATGGATGAAAGATATTCTGCCTTTCTAATTACATTTGAAACTCAAGTCTGAAGTGAATAAATTCTATGGAATAGGTGTGCAGTGCATTGTGGCAGGGAGGTGGGGTGGATTCATTTAATATATTGGTAATCTGATTCAAAACCTAACATAAGAAAATAGACTGCATCACTAACTGAAACTGCTGTGTAGGACTTGTTAGTCTTGGGACACTATGTCATGTTAGAATATATATATCAACTAACTCAATATTAAATGCTCAGGGACAAATTCTCTAATCAGATCTTGTCCCTTTGCATCACTCAGGAGAATCAAAAGGGTCAGAAACTGGCTGCAAAAGCCAATGGAGGATTTATGTGCCAGGTATAGGCCCTGCAAGATAATTTTCTATTCTGTTATACCTATCTTTCACAGGTGTAGGGTCCATTAAGGAATCGTGCACAAGTGGTGTATTACAGCATCTGTGAGGGTGCGGTTCTAAGTGGCTGTGACCTTGGGACCCCTGGGCACCAAACGACAGAGGACACAGGGTCAGTAGGATTTTATAGGGGTTCCATGGGTCAGGTATCTGCATAATAGTTCACCTAAGGATGGCATGTTTTCTGCTGAGAGTCACTTGCCTATTTGTCATCATAATCATTGTGAAATGTATGTATGGACAATATTTAAGGAGTTATGTATCTATTCTAAAAATTATGTTATTAAGGTCTTAGAGTTTACTGCTCCTTGGAAGCAGTGGATCAATAAATATTGCTAGAGTCCAAAAAACCAAGGGTTGGATGCCCCAGGGAGGCAGCCAGAGGACTTGAGGGTTGGAGTGTGCCTGTCACTAGCCTGTAGAGTGACAGAAGGCCCTGTGATGCTTAGAGGGCAGTGCTTGTGTTGCCTATGGCCAGTGAAGTAGGGGAGCTGACGCAAGCCAGGCATAGACGAGACTTCCTCATGCTAATAGCAGGTGGTAGCAAGGTGCCCCTGGGAAGCATCGCAGTGACATCTCAAAGAATCAGGGGAGAACTGGTTCCCCAATGCCTTTCAACCATGCTGAGAAAAGCTTGGGTGCAGGAGGGAACCTGAGCAGCAGTGTATGAAAGGGTATGATGTGTTTAACAATAAGTCAGCTGGTTGTCGTTGTGCACGTAGTGTTAAAATGATATCATGGGGGGCAGGAAGAAAATGTATTTGTAAAATCAATGCAATTTAATCTGGGATCATGAATGCTAACATTCTTAATTATAATTATGTAGTTATTGTGTGACATCATACAAGGGGAAATTAAGGTTGACTGAGTACCTTACCTGTTCATTTCTTACTTTAACATGGTTGGATTTAAGTCTAATATTATCTCTGATGTTTTCCAGTATTTGTAATGCGTGGTTTGAGTGTTACTGCAACATGCCTGTAATATTTTTTTTTTTAGTGTTACATTATCAATACAAAGTCTCAACCTTAACAGTTCTTATCTGGGAATGTTCATGTGAAGTATTCTATTCTGCACATTTTGCTGGACTCCTCTTTTCTTTAACCGTCTTCCATTTATTTATTGATTATTTCAGAGTTATAAAATATATTTAAGAAACTTTATGGCTTCCTAAGATTTAGCTTTAGAGGTCATCTTTAGTCATTATAAAATAATCCCATGTACTGTAGACTAATGCAGAATATTACAGATTTTCTGGGAGATTAGCATTTTTAACATGGTGCTAGATGTAGATGTATAGTTCTGGAGGCTGAAGTCCTGTATTAATTACAGAAAACAAGGATCCCATACCACAGGTTCCTGCAGTGCGAGCTTTCCCACAATGCTCTGCCAGTATGTCTTCTCCAAATCAGGGGTGAGCCACTAGGACTGAGAAGGCAATTTTGCTGCCACCTGGGACAATCATTATAGTGATGGCTTTGGGTGTAGAGTTATTTAGTTTTTACAGTCTTCTGATTGTAACTGAATGAAATGTTGGGCATATATTTCAGTAAAAGAAAAATAAACATGTTGTTATTACAGATGAACAGCAGTATTGGTCTAGCCTATCAAAGAAACAATCTGAAACTCTATACTTAATACCCTAAAATGTCTACAAGTTCCCAAAAGATCATAGTAGGTAGGAAATAATCATTCAAATAGGCCTTGTTTGACTCCAGCTGTTGCTTTTGTGCTGTCTTTTTTCTAATCCCTTGATAATATCAGATTCAGCTGCCTGTGATTTCTATTTGTTAATCTTATTGGGAGCTGCCTCTGAGCCCAAATGAGTGTCAAAAAAGGAAAGAACAGATAGCAGCTTTCTTTTTGTTTTCCACCTCTTCAGAGCTGTCCTCTTTGGTAAGTTTAGTCTTCATTTGAAATTTAGCTTCATTTCTTTTGGGAGGTGTACATCAGATAAAATTCAGTCCCTCGTAATAATGCCTGTTGCTTTGCTCTAAAGCTTTGAAAAATATCTTCCAATTATCTGAACTAACAGCGTTTTCATTGTTTTTGCTGTTAAATGTGATATCTTGACTACACATGAAAAGAGCGTTCCCAAAGCACAGAGCGTCTTTTCCCCTTTCTTTAGTATTTCAGTGAAACAAAGCAAAATGAGTCATGAGACACCAGTGATATGAGTAGCATTCAGGCTGATTTTCCCCTTCCAATCTGTATCACGTCAGAATAAAGGTTAAGCTTTTCATCCCTTCCTGAGCTATTTATGTTATTTTTAAAAGATCCAAACTGATATATTTCTTCCATATTTCATTCAGAATCAGATCTCTTTTTGTGAATGTTTGAATTGGGGTTTTTTTTTTTCTGAAATGGATTTTCTTTTGACTATCCTTTTTATCTCTTATTTCATATTTTACATGGAAAATCCCTTAATCTTTTTTCAAGGGCACCCTAGGACGGCAACGATGATCAGTGAAAAATGAGTTTCTAAGAAATCTACTGTCTTTTTTTGTGTACTATGTAGATACACAAACATAAATATACAATGTATTTATGCATGTAAGGTTTATGTAAATTAATGTATATGTATTATATGTATTGAGAAATATTTGTAAATAAAAAAACCACATTTTCTGCTTATTATTCTTTTATATATTATGTATAAATTCACATAAACATACAAACAGACATAAAGATACATACATGAACAAATAATACATAAACAAAAGAAGGCTCCGGGGGGATATGCTTGCTCTATATAAATATAT
>ML675610.1:64770882-64875722 GCA_007922155.1 Mesoclemmys tuberculata
GATGGGATGGGAACTGAGTTACTGCAAAGAATTCTTTTTTGGGTGTTGGCTGGTGAGTCTTGCCCACATGCTCGGGGTTTAGCTGAGGTCTTCAAATCTCACTTTTGAGGATTTCAACAACTCAGTCATGGGTTCGGGGTTGTTATAAATGTGTATGGGTAGGGTTTTGTGGCCTGCCTTGTGCAGGAGGTCAGACTAGATGATCATATTGGTCCCTTCTGACCTATGAGTCTATGAGTCTATGAGTCTATAATTCTAAACATAAACAGAGGTTATTTTATTTACAAAATATTAGACACAATGCATAATGACCACAGCAGTGCATGTATTTGTCACATCATTTGTTCCTTCTATTCAGATTTATGTAACCATTTAAGGTCATAATCGTATTTCCAATATTTCATACAAAATACAATTGCTTAGACTTGTGCCCTGTTGATGCTTCAGTTAAATTGACTGATGTAATCTGAATCACACTTTAGTTTAAAACAGTCAAGTACATAGAGCAAAAGTGACTTTTATTTAGATGACTGCTCATCCTGTGATTAAGTATTAAGAGAAAAGATGATGACACGTGCCATTAATTCAAGAGAAAAGGATGCATCATGGACAGTCAATGCTGGAGATTAGACATGTGCTGAAATCTATTCAAGTAACAATGGAAGAGGTTACATACTAAAAGACTGCAGAAAGTCATGTACAGCTTGGAGGAACACTTCAGACCTATCCAGCCCAATTATATGAGCATCAAAAACCTTCTGTTTCAGCTTCCTGACACACATTCCTGTACAGAATTTAAGATAATAGTTCACAGGCTTTATCCTACCTATTATTGAAAGGAAAACATCTCTTCTTCTAGTATAGAGTCTGTAGGTGGGGATTACTTTAATAACAAATAATCAAAAGTAACAGGGCTGAGAGAGTAGGTAAAATGTTGATAATTTTTTCCTGTTTTGTTTTCCATTGAAGACTTCAGGAATATCGTATACAAATACAAAAACACTTTGTATCACATTACTTTTGTTTTTACTATTGACTTCTTTTCCCCCCATCTCTGTAGAATGCAGTTCCTTCTCTAATAGTCTATCCACATGGGTCCCTGCTGATGCTGATGTAGGGCAGGGGAGACTGCACATTAAAGAGATGACACTAATCCCAATCATTAATGTCACACAGCTGTGTAGTGTGGCTAATGCAAGTGGTAAGGTGCTATTACAACTTGCAGCCTCTGATGGAATCCTAGTGGGACTGCAAATACACAAAACCTGGAGCCTGTAGTACGTATGGCTACCACCAGGAGAATTCTAACCCTGCAGCACATAAATTGCTGGTAGCAGGGGGAAGTGTTACTGACAATATACATGGTTGTTTGCACATCAAAAATGTAATCTCCAGCCCCTGCTTTTCCTCATAAGCCTATGTTATCTTTTCTATGCCTACTATCTCTGCTGTCCGTAGTTCATTCCCCCCAAAATGATAAACTACCTGGTCCACACAACAGCATTTTCCTGCAGTAGCTAAGATGCTTTCCTATTATCCTACAATATCCTCAGAAAGACAGCAGCGTGGACCAAAGTTGAGTGGAGCAAGGTATCCTTTTGGCCAATTATAAGCTAGAGATGGTTGTACAGTAGAAAGACAGAGAGAGAGAAAGAAGAGTAGAGGAAGAATGAATGGAGTGAAAGATTAAGTTTGTAGGCAGAGATTTTCAAAGACACGGTACTTAAGCATCTACCTCCCATTGAAAGTCCATGTTTCCATTAGGTGCCTGACTGTCTTCTGTGGTTTGAAATCTATCCACGGATCCTTATAATTAGGCATAATTATTTCCACAAAGAAATCAATGGGACTTTGTACACTTCGGAATAACCTTTGCAAAGTTGAGCCATGAGAGGGGGAATATAAATTGAATATAAATCAACACATTTGGGGGGTGAGAAAAAAGAGTGACATAGAAAAATACAGGAAATATAAGCGTGAAGAAAGAAAGTAGCAGAACAAAATACAAAAGGACAACAAGAAATCAAGTTACTAGAACTATCTCCTAGCTCTCTTGTCAATTGGGTATGAACCTAGCAATCTCAGCACTAACAGGAGGTAGTTGAGTTTTTAAAAAGTCAAATTCGAAAGCTAGGTTCCTAATTCCATATTTAGGCACCTGAATAACTTGCCTGATTTTTAAATGATATGAGCGAGTTGCACTCTATCACTAGAGCTAAAGGAGCAATTCCATTAGCTGGTACCAGTAGTAGATGCTTAGCCTTTTATGTGGATTTTTTACAGGTTGGGAGAGAATGTGGCTCTTTCTAATACATCAGTAGAGCTGGTCAGGAGTTTATTGATGAAAGAATTTTTTTATGGACAATGCAATTTCTGCAAATTGAAAGTTTTCAGTGGTTCCACTCATATTGAAATATTTCAGTTGGTTGAATGAACCAAAACATTTTGTTTTCTACTATGAGCTGGACTATATCTCCTGAGATGCGATGTTGCCTCCACTCCTCGTGCATAGTGCATCATCAGGGGAGTCACAGGACTGCAGATGCATCATAGGAGATGTAATCTGTTCAGGGAGCCTAGTCCATTGGGAAGAATGGGGACATGAGACAACAAACTACAACTTCCATGAAGAAATGCAGCTCCACAAGGGAATGCATTTGAATGTTGAACTGACTCAAAAGGAAATATTTTACCATTTCCAAACTGAATATTTTTGGACCATTTCATTCCACACAAAAATTGATATAGAGAAGTTGAATAATCCACTCCCTTGGATATAGGTCAGGAACTTTTTTAAGAAATTGACCAAATGCCCTCAAATTTGATAGTAGACAGTATATTTTGTGGGGCAAAATATTAGCCTATTTGATGTTTAGCTGCTGTTCTGTAGCCCAATAATATGGAAACTGCAGGAATTGCAGTCACTGATTTGCCCTCTTATCATACTTCTTTCATCCTAGTCATCTGACAGCTCCCACCTAGACAACCATCTGCAACTTTCAGTTCAAGTGGCTCCTTGGGTGTTCATGAAGATGGCCTATTCCATAGTGTGGTATGTGTGCACAGATCTTCCCTTACACTGATATATTTTATTGATGAGTTGAGCAGAGTGAAAATCAGAATGTCTAACCTATGTGAAATTCTAATATTCCAATGTTTGTTTTCATTCTGAATCATGACATAAAGTTGAAAAATATCCACAAACAGGAGCCAGCCACCTACAGATAGGTGGTGTAGGCTACCTAAACCACTTCTTGTGAGAATGAGTTCAGCACCTGCCTCTCTCTGTTTAGACCAGCAATTAGAACACTCTTCTGGGATGTGGAAGTCCCAGATTCAATTTCCAACTCTGGCTTTTGTGAATCACAATCTTATGCACCTATCTCTCCCCATTCATCATAGACACTGCCTAAGTGACTAATTAAGCTTTGTGAATTGTAGTGTTGTTCCTCTGATTTTCTAGGGCACAATGATGCTCAGAATTTCAGTGTCTGAGTCCATTCATGGATCCCATACCATCATTCTATCTATGATCCACTAAGACTTCTATGCTCAGTAGGAATGCTTTGTCTAACAGTGACCATGGGAATGAGATGGGGACCTTAAACAGCAGGGATTTAGCTGACTGTGGAACAACTTACCAGAGGTACTTTCAGAGCATTATGCAAACTCCACTCTTTGCACAAGCTTTCCCTTAGTAATGAAGGATGAAATACACTGAATATTATCCTTATGCAGAGTAGATAATGTGAAGTAGGAGGTGTGACACTCTGTACCGCAGGTACACCCTTGTGGTGTGACTTGTGTATCATTCATGTTTACCCTTACAGTGTAAGTTTGTATTGGCTGATGCAAAGTATGTCAAGTAAGGTGTTTTTGGAATGCTCATGACATACTGCACATTATTGGTATGATAGTATGCATTTTGTAATGTCATATGTGTAGTTATGAAACTCTGCTATGTAATATTCCCAAATGTGTCTCACATGGCTTGAATAGATCCAGGCAAACATAAAGCAGAGTGAGAGTTCACACCTTGCAGAGGAATGCATACAGGAACAATGGACTAGCCTGGGCACCTGTTAAGGTGACATTAATTTGACTCAAGTGGAGGTAACCAGGCCCATTGCCAGACATGGCCAATCACCTGGCCCCAGGGCGGGGACGAGGAAATATGTTAAAGGCAGAAGCATTTTTGTCTCTGGAGCTCTTCCTTGCAATCCATCTATGAAGCAACATCAAGCAACTGACAACTGCCCACAGGGGGTGGGGATGGCCTGGTTGAAGGAGACAGCCAGCTTATGTGGTAAGATAACATCAGAGACTGTAAGGCTACTGAAGTGTTAAGTTTACTTTAGACTGTGATTTGCTTTATTTTCCTCATGATCAAATCTGACATATTTTGTCTTATAATCACTTAAAATCGTTCTGTGCTAAGTAAACTTAGTTGTTTGTTTTATCTAAAGCAGTGCTTGTGGTTTGAGTGTGTACAGAGACTTAATTTAGTATGACAGAGCTGGTGCATATCAATTTCATTGGTAAATTGACTAACCTAAGAACTTGCAGAGTCCAATAGGAAGCACTGAACTCTGTAAATTGGCAGTTCCTAGGGTTGCATCTGGGACTCGGGATATCAATTGGGGGGTCATTGTATTGTAGAATCATATGAATGGCTGGTCAAAGGCACTCTCACTAAAGTAGGAGCTGCTTACTAGCAGGAGTCTGTGAGTGAATTTACCCAGGAGTGGGTGGTTCACACAGCAGAGCAAGGGCAAGATGGGCTCCAGGAATGAGGGACTGGGGTGACACAGGAATATACCAATCCAGATTGTAGAAGGGAATGTCACAGGAGGTAAGGAGAAAAAAATCTTAAGTAATGGAAGCTGTAGATTGGAACAGAAAGAGAGGCAAGTCTATTCAAATTGACTCTTAATGTAGTATCCAGTCCCTAGATACTCTATTAGAAATGGCAGAGCAAGAAAGCACTTCATTGGATGAATAATCCTCTCCCAGAAGCATTATCTGAACAGTGGAATTGATTAAGATTCTCTCTTGGTGAACTAGTCAAATGTTGCAGTTGATATTTTGGCTGTTTTGGATTACAGATGTAAGCAGGGTCTGAATGGATTCTCCCCTGCTGAGCTGGTACTTGCATGAGCACACCCTCCCTGCTTAGGTGCTCAACATGATGGGACTGCTGTGCCCAAAGGATCACTTTGGCTAGTGTGGGTTACAAATCACTCTAGTGTTAAATACAGGGGTAATGAAATGTTGTTCTCATTATTGTCTGAGCAAAGGGCAGCAGAACTGTGCCTAGCTTGTTCTGATTGAAGGGTCACTATCATCTGAACCGAACTAGCTAAACCAGGGGCTCGGATGCCAGAGCCCTGTTAAGGTGGATAGGGGGTGAAGACAGGTATTCTTGCCTGGAAGTGTGGCCATAGCCTAAGACCCCAGTCACGGTTTAACCTCCCCTCCTCCCACTGTTCAAAGATGGGGCTAGTTAAGATTCTTTTAGGAGTCTTTTGTTTTGTTTAAGTGCTCTCTAGAGCTGAAATCGTCTGGTGTGGGACAGCGCTTCTGCCCAGCTTCAGCACTGAGGTTCTGACAATCGCTGAGGGCTGAGAATCAGAGAGCTCAGTAGAACCTCAAGAGACAAACCCACAGAAGTCATAGTGGAGAAACAGGTGGTAGCAAAAGGTGATGGTGTACAGCAGGCATCTGGTAGAGCAGCTGCTGGAGTGGAGGGTGGGTGGCTGGCAGGGTGGCCAGAATGTAGCAGCCAGACAGCAGAGTGAGTAAGATGCCTTCTTCGCCCCCCATTCCCCCCCAACCAGGGTGAGAGGTGAACTGTGCAGCTGACTAAGCATGACTAAGGATAAGACCTATGAGTGGGGTGCTGTGAAGGGAGGGAAACATTAAAGGAGATAATTGTTGCTGGACTTAACAACCTGAAGCAAAAGGAAACTGCCTCGCATACTCTGGGGTCGGTGTTTTGCTCATGGTTTTATGTGTGTGAATCCTGCTTGAGGTGTTTTCCCAAGTTAATGCTGGATTACTTTCCCCCTTTTATTAAAAGTCTCTTTTCTACACTCAGCCTCTGTGCTTGCGAGAGGGGAAGTATTGCCTCTGGAGGCACCCAAGAAGGGGTGGGTAATTGTCCCAGGTTACTGGGTGGTGGCTTGAGCTAGTTTTGTGTTGTATTGTTGAAAGGAATCCCTAGATATTGAACCTGGCCCATGTTGTTGCCAACTCCGAGTGGCGGAAGGGTTACACAGAGAAAAAACAACAGTGAAAAACCTACAAGAGACTCTTCAGTAAGAGAGAGCTATTCCTGTGACAGAGCAAGCCTCATTGTCTTTCACCCCAGAGCCTAAAAGTGCTTAAAAACAGAGATAAATGTTGTTAGATTTCCATTATGTGTTAGTTATATAAAGGTTAAATATAGTGAAGAAAAAATGTTGTTTAGACCAGCGTTCCTCAACAATATTTTAAAGACTTTCTCAGATAAAGCATGCCTAGAGGCCTTCAAATGTTCACTATGTAATCCATTATATTCCACAGTACATGTTCACCAAGTTTAAAACCAGAATCTGTTCTAAGATTTTAACCACAACAGTACCAACTTACAACTATGAACCAGAGTTGTCACTTCTTGTAGTTTACTAATATTAAATACTATACAAGCTAATCTGCAGTGTTGTTTAAAATTAGTGAGGATGCAATGTGAACACTTAAAAAAATTATGTTTAATCAATCCTTGCTTGTTCACTCTCCTCTGGTCTAGCTGATATAACCACCTCTTCCACTGTGTTTTTTTGGTAAACAATAGTGATTTCTGCTTCCCATAGGCATTCCCTGAAAGAAATATTAACTGAATATGAACTAAAACTTGCTTACTAAAGCAACTAGTTTTATATTGCAAGAAGCAGCCATGTTTTCTTCATCTTTTCTCAGTCAGGTTGATGGACCTGGCAACTCTCAAAAGGTATGCTTTTATTCCCCAACAATGTACATAATTCTTATCAACTATTTTCTGCCTGTGGAGCAAACAAGGCAGTCACATCTGACTCATACTCTCTTCATGTGGAGAAGGAATTTTCTGTAATAGTAAGTGCTCACTGCTTTAGTCTGGAACACTGGACTGCAAAATTGTTTTCATACACTCTTTGTATTGGCCAGACCATCTCTTTGTGTTACATTACAGGGACTTGGTGCTATGGTTAGAGTTTGGAGAGTTCCTCTGCCCAGTGTGCTGCTACTTGGAGGCAGTTAGCACAGCCATTGACTTTACAGCTTTATAGCCTGTGAGTATACACTCCTATAGCTTCATTTTCAGTCTTGTACATTACATTGCTGCGACAACAATGGGGTGTTACTGTATAGGACTTAATATTTTGTGATGTCCTTTTATAGAGCAAACTGGGAAAACTGAGTGGATTATATCATGTTGTTGTCAACATTAAGGTTAGTATTGAGGCACCTGCTGATTGAGTATGGTGAGCTGTTAGGACGGCCTTTCTTCTGTGCCTTACCACAGTGTTACTTTGCTGACTATGAGATGTAAAGTAAATGTAAATGTAAAGTCCTGTGCCAGCCTGATCATCCTGCCTGACCCTCCTACCCTTCTCATGGGGCTGCTACAGGGACTCTAGTGCAATGGAGGAGACAATGTACACAGGCCTGTTAACAGACAGCAAAGTCCCTGAAGTCTTGTGTACACTATGAAAACTTTACAAAGATATCCCATAGCTGCTAACACCTATTAGCAATCCTGGGAGTATAAATGAGATTGGTCATGAGCTGCTTCTGGCATTTTAAGCAGCCTGTTATCTAGCCCTGTTCAAAGCATGTTTAGCTAGCATAGCGCTTAAAACCCGAAGGTCCATCTATCATGGGGCATCCAGTGTTAGTTCTGGGTGAACTGAACCAGTGTTTGTGCTGGTGGCTGTTTCATTTTCACTGTTACTATTTGATTCATAAACCACTGCTCATTGTACTTATTAGTCTTCACTCCACTATTGCCATTATTTATGATTGTTTCACACTCCTATTGTTTTCTTTGTCCCCCTTGGGATCTGAATTGTTGGGGTTGGAGCTGAGCACTTGTAGAAAAAGCTGCCATAGTACATCACATCAGCAGGGGTGCTGGAACAGTTTTTATAGCAGCGGTGATGAGAGCAATTGAACCGAACTGTAAGCCTTGTATATAAATGGAATCCACTTCAAGCCAGGGGGTGTGGCAGCATTCCTAGTTCCAGCACCTATGCACAGCAGTGTGACTAAACAGAAAGGCTCAGATGGTATGGTACTGGTGATTTATAAATATCCAAGATAGATATGGATTAAGCACATGAGTTGTCCCATAGACAAAAATGTGATTACTCACATAGTCAAAGATAATCACATGTTTAAGTGCTTTGATTCTAATTCTGTTAGAATTGCTACTAGATAAACTAAGTATCTAAACAAAACTCATTGACTTACAGTGAAATAAAACAACAAAAACGTGACCATTTTGTGACACTAATTTGGCAGTCTTAAAGGATGGGCAAAGGAGAAGAAAGGGTGAAAGCCATCTAGGAGTTTTTTAGATGACAGAGGAATTATTTTAAACCCCCCAAAAATGTGGAAAAAACAGAGGTTGGCAGAAATCACATTCTCTGTGAGCTAGGGGGAAGTCCCATGCAACTATGAGTAAGGAAGAACATTATAAAATAAGTAAGAACATACAAGATAAGGATCCTTGTCTGCTAAATATTTTAAATTTACTCCTTGGTGGTAGATGAAAGCATCTGATACTTTCAGAATATCTGGGTATAAAAAGGTTTTAAATATCTCTGATGTAGTCCCCTGAAGGTTTCACTGAACATCCTTTTAACCATACTGGAAAAATTGCCCCAGAAAAACAGAATTTTATGATCTCAAAAATTCAGGTTATTTCATTTTCATGAGGTCGTCAGGAACACACATTTATCTGTAATAATGGAGATGATACCTGGCCTGACCCTGGGGCCTGCTGAACAATGAATCCTATCTGCAGTAAGATGCCAGAGAGGGTGACTAGGATGAGTGATTCTGGAATCCACTTTTCCTGGAATTTCATAGTATCATGTTGTTGGTGTTCTTTGGAACCCTGATCAGCTGCAGATCATCTCTTAGGAAACAAACATCTTTAAATAGGTCATGTAGCTGTTTGTTCAGATAAGATAATTCCTACTTCATCAACTTGTTCCATCCCACAGTCATCCTGGCTTGTGAATAAGTGGTTGAATTAATTTACATGCTATGACGGGGGCCATTCATCCAATGGGCAGACCATATTGCTTGTGTGTGATTATTTGTCATTTATATTTGAGGCACCTTCGTTCTGTGACTTCAGTTTGGTGTCTTTGCTATTTCTTTCACCGAAAATTCTTCTAAAGACATTTCCTGATGTTTCTGTTGTTACATTAATCCTTCTTCAGTATTTGAAATATCGAAATTTACTTATAGAAAGTAGAGACGAGTCAGATTCCTGCATGTTGGTGCCTTCTCCCTGCCATGCATATATAATCTTTCCCCATTCTCCGTTGTCCTAATGGCCAATATGAACTATTTAAAATGTAGCATATTCCTTGGACTACCAAGAACATTTGGCCTAATTCCCTTTTTCTCTATCGTCAACCACAAAACAACCTGTCATAGTATGTTGTTTTTTTTATCCCTCGCAGTTTATCATAATCAAAGAAGGGAACATAATCTGACACTAGAATAAACTCACAATTGTAATAGAATAAAATACAAAATAATTGGCAGTGTCATGCTGTGAAAATGTGGAAGATCTGATGAGACATCTTTGGCCATCAGGTTGCACCAACTGTTGATGATTAGTATGGCATTTTGAAAACTACCTCTCTGAGTTATAACATCATGATGGCATACACCTAACAATTTGTTCTGTATAATATGATCTTGAATGCTTATAGAATATTAGCGGAAAATATTCTAGTTGCTCAGTATACATAATTTACTTTTGCTTTGATATGTTGCATGAGGAGAGGGTGTTTTGGAGCATGACTCATTTTAATTCGTTTGAAGAGTGCATTTTATAGGTACAATAGTATAGCTGTTTTATTTAAAACAAACCAACAAGACTGTGGAAACTGAATTTTAAAAACAGGTTCTCAGTTCTGCATATTTTTTATTTGTTGCAATGCTTACTTCCCCAACCCACCCCCCAATAAAATAAATAAATATTTTGGCCCAATAAGTAGTCTTCTAGATTTTGCAACAGCCAGCATAGATTTTATATTGCCTCTGCAAAAGGATGCAATATGCTCAGTACTAACAAATACTATAAACCAGGATGCTTGGAGAATTGTATGTATAATAGAGACAATAATAAAAGGCAGGGTTTTATTTGCACGTGATCATCTTTTCCCACTAGATTTCAATACACATAATTTGCTCCATTATATTTTGTTTCAGATGAATAGGGCCAATATGTACCACTTTATAGTTTATTTGTCTTCAGCTGTAGGCACACCACAGATGTGGTAATCAAGTCCCACTGTGTTTTTAGTGTCTTTTTTAGTCGTCCATATCATCATTAACAAATGTTTGAAGGAATGATCACAAAGGTTCCTCCATCTACTGTATATCCTGTAAACTACCTCCTGTAACCTTAGAGAAACAAGGTGGGGGTAGTGTCTCTTACTGGACTAACTTCTGTGGTGAGAGGGACAAGTTTTCGAGCTTATACAGATCACCTTGTCTCTCTAATATCCTGGGATCAACTTTCCTACAACAGCACTGCATACAATCCTGTATACTTGTCAGAAGTAATTTACCAGGACATAGCAACATTAAAACAGCAACCTATTTCTGATACACTTCACTATAGGTGAAATTCACCCCTGCACAGAGGACTAACACAAGGTTAATGCAGAACTTAAGTTCCATGTAAGCCCTGCTGAGAGGGTGTGATGAATTATGGGTGACTTTCATCCTATAAAGGTAGCTCTAAACACTTGATTTTCAATTAAGGCAATAGATTTGTTTACCACAGTTCTGCTTCTATTATTCCAGCAAAATATCCTGATCTGTAGTTAGAAATGCTCATCAAAGGATACATTTTCATGAGAAGAGAAGTGTTCTGTGAATATTAAATTTGAAAGAAATTATCGTTGAATTTTTTTTACAGTTTTTAGCACATTTAAATGTGACTTCTTGTCTCAAATTCTAAACATGTGATTTTCTGCTTTTCCTTACATGGAGCCATTCATTTGAATATTTAAATATCATGACCTCTGATTGACAATGTAGTTTGTGTATCTAAGATATGAAAGAAGATGTTAGAGTCAGAACAAGGCATGGAAAGACTTTCCTGACCTTCTTTAGCTACTGGTATGTTAGACATTATTCTCTATATGAGCTAAAAAATCATCAACTCTGGTGCCAATGAGGCTATAGACCTTTCAGCAATTTGGTATACTTGGAAAAAAAAAGTTCAAGTGCATTAAATGACCAAACTAATCAAATGGATCTCAAGTAAATATTTTTGGTTTTACTTTTCTGATGACTAATCGGCACTTTTGTTTGCAAAATGTCAAAATAGAAAAGTGTTTTAATATTTTTAATGATCAAATACTGTATGGAGAATGTTCTGGGGATATATAATTAGAAGCATAAGAATGTCAGCATTGCAAAGAATAATGAAGCATTTAGAGCTGAGCAAATGACTGATTTTTTGGTATGCTAGCCGTCCCACAAGATTTTTTTAAAAAGCCATTTTGTTGGAAACAGAAAAATTCTAAACATCTTCAGCAAATTGGAGCTCTGTTCTGCCTCCCTTTTGACATTTAGTCCATTGGTAAGGGCACTTCACTGAGAGGTGACATGCACAACTTCAAGAACCTGTTCCAACGTTGATTTAATATATGTATTGAATTTATCTATTTATTAATATTTAAATACTATGCTTTGCCATGCTAAAGTTCTCATGCTTCTACCTATGTATCACCAAAAATTTATTATACACAGTGGAACAGCTTCAGCAGAAGAGACTGAGGAAAACCTGTCGTAGAATACCTAACAGCCTTGTGGGCAGGGTACTTTCATGCAGCGTGGGACACCAGACTTAGAATTCTTTCATCTCCCTTCATCAGAGGGAGAATTGAATTTGGGTCTCCCTCATCCCCAATGAGTGTACTAACCACTGGGCTAAAGGTAACATTGCACAGGTGCAATATTAAAACTTCTCCAATATTTTTAAAGATAGTTAAAAATTTAATATTTCCAGAAAAATACAATTCTACATAGATCTGCATATGGAAAGATTGTTTCCCAATGTGGGACGTAAGTCATATATCCAAACTTTTTCTTTTGGCATTTAAATTATCATTTTATATCCTTTAAGTGCCGATTCACAGGCTAAAGTGCAGTATAAGAGGAGTGGACCCAATGCTATCAGTGTAAAAATTCACTCCAGTGAAGAGAGATCTACCTCAGAAAGATCTACCTCTACTGGAACAAATGTCCCTAGTGGTATTCCTTAGGTCTCCACTGAAAATCCAAGGAAATAGTGCACCCGGAGACTGAACTATTTTGTCATTTATAGTTGTAGCAAATGAAGTTGTAGTCTCACTGA
Source organism: Mesoclemmys tuberculata (assembly GCA_007922155.1). Lineage (NCBI taxonomy): Eukaryota > Metazoa > Chordata > Testudines > Chelidae > Mesoclemmys > Mesoclemmys tuberculata. The sequence goes on from ML675610.1 coordinate 64,783,514, forward strand.
AATCCAACAAGACTTTTGTTAACTTCAGAGGGAAGAGGATATATTTTTGTGTCCTCAGGACTGTGGTACATTGGTGGGGCAGGGTAGGGTACTGCTACTGCCCAAGTAAGCTTTGCCTGCTTTGTAGATTCAAAATTTCAGTCTCTAGAAAGTGTAAATATGGCAGCTTTCAGAAGAACTACATACAAATGAGCAATATTAGAAATGAAAAAGATAAATTCTATCACTGGAAGAATTCATTTTCTTTATTTATAGAACTTGCTTTTATATTTTAATGAATAGGCATAAGATTTCTCCAAAAGCATTTGAAAAATATCTCCTTGTTATCCCTGAATGTATCCTTAAATGTCCACCAGACAGAGAACAGAGGTTAAAAGAACTTACAGAAGAACAGCACCTCATGTGATAAAATGCACACAGTATGTCAATGAGACAAAGGCCAGATTTCTATGTATGAACCAGTAACCTTTTAATATAACCAAGTCACTGTTGAATTATCTACCCTATATGTCTTGGGATTTCATTTGAATCTTATAATATACTTTGACTCTGACCTTTTCATGCAAGATAAGTCAAATGTGGTGACATTATCACATTCTATATTTTATTATTTCTATATTCATCACATCTTTTCATTGTATGAAACTTCATGTCTATCTTTTTTTTCCCTTCAGTTGCAATAAAACATTAAGTGAGACTTTGCAAGCATTTATTAGGACTCTACAAGGCATACTTCTGCAGAATGGAGGTAGTTTTTATTTTCTAAAGGCCTATCTTTATACTTCTAGCTATAGACCTGATCAAATACTCACTGAAATCACTGGGAGTCTTTTACCTGAATTCAATGGGTAAAATCCTGGGTCCATTGAAGCCACTGGCAAAACATCACACTGACTTCAATGAAGCCAGGATTTCTCTCATTGAGTATTGGATTAGACATGGATCTTTTAGTTGAATTCAAGGGATGCTGGATGAGGTCCTATGTTTGTGAGTCTTGTGAACATTTTGTATGAGTGCCTGGGCTTCCAAAGGTGGTGGTTTTGTGTAGATGTAAGAGAAAGGAAAAAAAAAGAGGTCCTGGGGAATTTCCAATGTGGCAGTGGATAAGTGGAGTCATCAGTGAAACCAAAAACACTGAAGCGATACTAGGAGCTGAGACTTAAGGTAAGCATTGGTGTGTTATGAATGGAATAATGTCCAATGAGATTTCTTTTTAATTTAATTACAATGAACAATAAAATACAAAAAATACCAACAGGCATCCCCACTCCATGTCAAGACCAGAGTCCTCCAGCATCCTCATATACAAATAAATTAGACTTTTATACCCTAGTGAAACACATATGCTCCCTCACTTCCTGGGAATAAGTCATAAATTACTCAGACTCTTATTTCATGGAAAGTGGATGAAGACAGAAGAAAATCTTTTTGACCACTCTATAGGTCAATATTCCTATAGAACTGTATCCCCCCTCTCCTCAATATGTATATAACTAAAGACCAGAGAAGGATAAGAAGCCTTCATGAAGAATTCTTTATTGTCTAAAAACAAGATCAGACTGCGTAACCTGTCATAATCAACTCTCAAATACCAAGTCAATAATCACAGTGACTAAAAAAATTATTGAACTATCTTTGGAATGTTTTAGAGAAATTATATCGCAGTATCATTTTCGTTGCTATGTCAGTAAGTTGTAATTTAATGAAATAGTGGCCAGTGAGATTGGACAAATGGAGTATTCTTAGTAAGTGATGTAAAAATATATGAATATTTCCTTTCATTCATTTATCTTATCATCAAGTACATATTTAGGCAGAAAACAATGGTTATACCAAAGTATATGTTAAGCTAATAGGTAACATCTTTTCCTTCCTCCCAGAAACATGCACTATGTGTCTTGTATATTTCCTTTAAATAATTATTAGACTATTTTAAGATAACCTTTTCAGGATGATTGTCTCTTTCATATAATGTCTAAAATATTATTTTAGAATTAATATAAGGGTTGTGGATTAAAGGACATAGTCTTGTGGAAAAGTAACAATTTTGATTGGATTTAATTTGATCTCTTTTTCCATGGAGGACTTTTCTGTGAATGGTTAGAAATTAATTTTGTTATTTGAAACTCTGAGATTTTTCAGGTCTGGATCCATGAAAGTGGTTATATATATATATACACACATATATAAATAAATATGTAGCATGGTGAGGTTCAGCATAACAATGCCTAACTTTTTGACACCTTGAAAATTACTGAAATTCACAAAGCCTGAGTTAATTCACAAAGCCTAGGTTCCCTATTGAATGCATGGGGAGACACAGGCTCCTGAGAATGGCATCCCCAAAAGTCAGCATGACAGGCAGCTTCCTGCTTAACCTGGCCATTGGGAGATACTGATAAGAGGAATGTGTCCTAAGTCCCACCTCTCTCTGGGATTTGTGCAACTAAGTCTGGACTATAAGAAAATGCCTCGCTGTGCTTGGCATCCACAACCACAAACCTTTTCCTGGAATTAGATGACTAAATTGTTTTTTTTTTTCTGTTCTCTTTACCACTGCTGTTGAAGCTGTTCCACTCTGCATAAATACTTAAATAATCCCTGGGGGGGAAGAGATGAGGGAGAGGGAGAAAATGAATTAATGAACATGGCTTCATAGCCTGATGATTGGGATTGTTCCCTTGAAGGAAGGAGATCCAGGGTACAGTCTTCCTCCTCCAATGACTATTTAATTATTTATCCATAGTGTCACAGCTTCAACAGGAGAGACTGCGGGTGCCCCACATCCAAATAGATTATTGCTCAGTGGTTAGGGCTCTCATCTAAGTGGTAGGACACCATTGTCCAAATCTTTTCTCCCCGTCCTGGGTGACTGCTCTAACAATTGGGATAAAGGTTATAAGAGATGCTCCTCCTCTGTATGGATTTTAAATAGGCCTTGATCCAGTAGTCACGCTCTGCACATGTCTACTAGATCAGGCCCCTCAGGCAAGATAGGCATTTCTCCACCTGTCTTCACTTGGTTTGAAGAACCCTTTGGGGCTTAGGTATCCAGATTCCTAGAGTCTGGTGTTGTATAAATGCTTAGAAGCAGGAGTGTAAGGGACTTCTACAGTGAACATTACATCAAGTGTGTTTAGGCTCCTACAGGATTAAGCAGCAATTGAGGGTGTGTGTGTGGTGGGGGGATTGCAGTAGTACCTGCATCTGGGTAACTAAGTCCTTTTGTCGATCTGATTCTCAGTGCCTAATTCTGATGTTCATTCAACAAATTTATTCAGATTTGTAATTTCAAAATTGTGCATACTGACTAGCTGCCCTATGTCATGCTGTTATTTAAGCACTATTTGATGACTCATGTACCTAAGTAGCATTGTTAATTTTGAATCGCATAGAACAGGGGGAAATTCAAAATTTCGAATATTGAAGTATGTGCTGGTATTAGCTGATTATGTACCTTGTGAATCACCTTGATGTGTATTTGAGCCAAAAAATCATTTAATTTTTTTTCCTAATAAATGATGAATGTTCAAATGTTTACAGAAAGCACAAACAAAGATGCTCTGGATATAATGAAATCAAAATTCACCTCTGGAGTGTGTGATGAGGTGTATCAACTCTGTAATGGAGATGTCAGGGTTAACCCCACTGCTTTGGGCCAAGAGGCCACACCCACTTGCCCTTGTTGGGCATGCTTCCAGTGGAGGGAGCATAACAAAGAAAGCAGCTCAACTCAGTCTGGACCAGTTGAGGAGGGGAATGATTGTATACTGCACGCTCCTGCCAGGAAACCACTGGGACTCAAGACTGCCAAGACTGGGCACCCTGACTACACCATGGGGAGTGAAGAGGGTGATGAGCCTTTCAGTGGGGGAGATACCAAAGCCAGAACAGAGGGTAGGAAGAGACTCAGGGCATGCGCTTAGGGATACAGAGGTCTGAACCCTGCAATGGGGTAACTGGTTTTGAAGGGCCCTGGGTAGAAACCCGAGTGGGAAGGGTGGGCCTCAGTTCCCCTCCCCTCCCCACACTTACCCCTAGGCAACACTGCCACCAGAAATGGCAGCTTCATGGACTGTGGATGGTAGGCGCTACTGTCACTGGAGAAGATGGCTCCTTGGACTCTCACTAATTTCTCTCAACTGAGAAAGAGGCCTTTGAGACTCCTGGCACTAGGCCCCTCTCTCCTAAAGCACAGCGGCACGTGGGACCCCTGCTGACCTCTTGACACAGTATTATTTTATCTCCCAGTTCTATATAGTTCTTGTTCTTTCCAATACTAAAACTTGCCAATCACAGTGACAGCTGACATTTTTATATTTATCTTGTAGGCCTATTAATTGTGTGGATGCTGAGTTTCTGCTTTGTGGACATTAGCATTTTCAGATTCCTTAGTGACTTTCCTGCTCTATGAAAGTCATGTCTATATCTCAATTATGTCAGTTTACTCATCTCTCCAAATTCACGACAGAAAATAACGTGTACTATAAAAAATTAAGATATTTGGAGGCCTGCTTTTCTATTGTTCATGTTGAAGAATACACAGAAATATAAATATGTAACAATTTATGGTATTTTCTTATTTACAAGGCATATGGGTACAGCTGCCACTTCTGTGCATGAATTGACATGACCAAGCATTAAGAAAGCCACATAATGGCCTTTGGGATTTTGTATTGCTTTTTGAGGTCATCAAGAATATGATGTTTAGATATTATCTGAACAACAAAGCTTATACATTTTTTATTAGATATGTGTTATCGGCTACCTGTATGCAGGCCTCTTGTGAATGCACTATTCTTTGCTCATGTTTCTGGAAATCTACACTGCACATTATACACATGTTAAGAAATGCACAGAGAGGAGCAGTGTCAAACAAAGTGTAATTTCTAGCAGCCCAAATCCTCAGAACACAGCGGTTTGCTTTATTATGGGGACTGATTCTGCTCCTATAAACTTAATAGCTCATCCTTGACACTTGACTGTCCTTTCTACCTTGTGTGAGATGCAGCGTCTCCTCCTGATGACTCATAAAACTATATTCTTTACCTTTGTAAATGCTTATTTCTAAAGATAATATGTGTTGTAGAGAGGTGTGGAGATTAAAATGCTCACCATCTCTGATTATGGTGAAATAAAGTGTCTCCTGTTGGGGGGTATTTCCCATTCCCACACACCACTCCACACTACCTTGAAATTTCCATTTTGGGTCCCTAAATGAGTTACCCAGCACAGACTGTGGTGGAGTTGAAATCAGAAACAGAAAACAAGATATTAAATCTCAACTGGCATGCTTATCAGAGATTACTTACCTGATTCTAAAGGGGTTGCTGAGCCCTGGGCAGTGTGAGATTCACCCCAGGGAAGAGTAGGTTTTGTTTTATATTACTGTCCTCTGGGGAAAGTACTGTTATAGGAAAGGTACTTTAACTTGTTGCTAGGTAAAGGAGCTCTACTTGCTGGGAGATGAGGTCAATTAGCACATCCTACAGGTGTTTCACCATTCACCTTTTCAGTCAGCAGCACCCACTTTGTTGGCTGGCTGCTGGCACCTTTGAACAAACAAGGCCTCTGGGACTCTTGCATCAGTACCTACTTTTTCTAGGCAGGTCTTCTACTACAGGGCTTTCCACCACACCATCATAAACCAGTCACACAAGTCACAGAAACCACAATCCAAAACTCTCTTTACAACTGCACTCTGTACTGAGGTGGAGTGGCATCCCTCTGAGCCAAAAGGGAGGGGCAACCTTCTCTACCCAGGTGGGAGGAGCCAGAACACCTTCATCTCTCCCATTGGATAGGCTGGACAGGAAATATTAGAAGCAGGGCCTCTGGCTCAGTTGAGGCCGAGACAGTGGGGGAGATAATTCCTCCTGTTTGCTCAGAGCTGCTGCTTCTCCCATTGAGTCCAGAAGCCCACTGCCCATTCAGGAGCCTCTGCCCATTGGAGAACTGCCAAGGCTGCTGCTAGCTAAGTATGCTGTAGAAACTCAAGATGTACCATAGAGCCAGATACCCCCAAAGAAAAGGGTAGTAATTTGGAAGGATAGGAACTCCAGTTGGTCTGCAGTGCTGCATGAGGCACAGTCAGTGCATTTTGTCCAGATCCCTGTTGACCCAAGGCCCTGGGCTGGGATGCACTGGAGTCAGGAGGGCCTGAGTCCCCGTACCCCTTGACACCCCACTTCTGGGGCAGCAGCCACTCCTTACTGGAGCAATAGACTGCTGGGGGTCCACTCCTTGTCTGCCCCACCCTGCCTGAAGGCCAGGGACGATAGATTGTCTGCTGCTTCCCCACCTCAAAGCCAGAGACCGTTGGTCGCTCAGTCCCTGCCTAAGGATCCAGAGCTGAGACCACTAGTATCTTGGCCCCTGCCTATGGGTCGATGCCTACAGACCCCTTGGAGGGCCTAGTCCCACCTATGGGCCGGAGCTGATAGACTATTTGGGGGTTTCACTCCATTGGACTGGTTAAGATATGGATGCCCTAGCTGGCTAGTTTCCCTGGGACCTGGCCATGACTCTGACAACACAGTGAGGTGGTTTGCCTTCCCTCTGACCCAGAAGAGGAGGGCTCACTTGATTAAACATGGTGGAGAATGAAGTTACTCTGATCCGACTCCTGGGAGATTGGGTTCTGAACGTGTCACCTCCAACCATCCTTGTTGCAGCCATGGACATGGACTGAATGATCAAGTTTCTGTCTGACAGCCAGCAACAACAGGCAGCCCAATTCAGACAGCTGGTGCAACAGCTGGGGACCAAGCAGCAGCAATTAATCCTGGAGTTGGGGGCCCAAAACCCTGAGTGACAGCAACGACTGACCTGGGAACTGGGGGCACATGTATGCATCCAGCCAAGGCATTAGACTCAATGGAGCCCTGCCTTGCTACCCTATAACTCCACCCATGACACCAGAGATGTGGTGTCAGATCCCTTAGTTCTCTGAAACCCTGGGGGACCCTTCAGAGACCAGACTCAGTTTTGCAGACAACCCATTTGGAAGATTCCAATGCTAGGGCCCAATCCAGAATATTTCCCTCTGCCAGGTCTGCACAGAGGAGTCCTGGGCCCTCTGTCTGGCTACTGTTATGTCTGGATATTTGGAAGTTGCTTGCACTCAGAGAGAAACTAGAGACAGGAACACAGAGAGATGTAAACACACACAGACTCTTTATTCATGTACTCTAAGACCAGTCAGAACTGGCTGGGCTATCCCATAATATCCTAACTCTGTTGCTATAGCAAAAATCTAGGCACTGTTGCTATGGAAACAAGCTAGGCAGAACACACAATACAAGCTGATACAAAATACATAACATATTCCTCCTCCTTTAATGAAAACGCCCACTTAACAGAACGATCACTAAACTAGGGAATGAGGGTAGACTGCCTCATTTTTCCAGCTAAAACCTGGGGATTATTCTGCCCAATAAAAGTGGGTTTGCCCTAGCTAAAGATTCAATTGTTGAGGAGGCTCTCTCTCTCTCTAGGTGGATTATGGTGGACTTCTGGTGTTCTTGCACTGGAAGGTGTTATTGGTGCAGGTCTAACAATACCTCAGGACTCATAGCTTGAACAGGTGAGGATGTTGTATCTGCTCGAACAGGGGAGGAGGCTGCGTCTGCTGCAGAGGTGGATGGAAGAGGGGAGTCAGGAATGGGTGACTCTTGACTCAAGGATATCTCACCTGCAATGGTGAAGGCAGACAGTTAAAATGGAGATGTTTTGTGGGGAATTTTATGACCTGGCAACAACTGATCTACATGCTGCTGCCAGGTGAGATCATTTGCAGTCTGGACAGTGTAGTAAACAAATCCTCTCTGGGTGTTGACTGTAGCAGGAACCCATTTAGCTCCAGAAGCATAGTTTCGAGGTAGGACAGGCTGTTCAGGACTAAAGGTTCGGTCTTTTGCTCTGTGTGCTCATCTGATGACTTGGTTGTGCTGTTGATATTTCACAACTTATCATGCTTTGGATGGTTTCAACAGATCAAAGCAATGCTCAGCTGTCATCCCATCATCAGAAAGCCTGGACACACGTTGGTCATACAATGAGGTGTATTTCTGTAGGATAGTAAGGTGTCCAGACAGTTTTGAATGGATAAATGTCTCCGTGCAGATTTTAAAGCTTGCTTCATTGTCTGCACAAACCTTTCTCCTAATCCATTGATGGATGATATGGTGCCAAAGTGATATGATGTATCTCTTTTGCTTTCATAAAATTTTCATACTCCTGAGAGATGGAATGCGGCCCATTGTCGCTCACCAGTTGTTCTAGCAGACTGAAATGACTAAAGATTTCATGCAGTTTCTATATAGTACTTTCAGCAGTAGCGGACAGCATTAGCGAGATTTCTGGCCATTTGGCTTGAGCATCGACAACAGCCAGGAACATGCTTCCTTCAAATGGGTCAGCAAAATCAACATGAATTTTCAGACCAGTCCTATGAGTTTAGGAGTGTCAACTGAGGTGTGTTCCTCACACTATGACATGAAGTACAAGCTCTTGCCTTCTCTTCAATGGCTCTGTTTAGCTTTGTGCAATTTCTTTCACGCACGCTATCCCACAATGTCCTGAATGTAGTTGTTCTAATATCTGCAATCTCAGTAGTGGTGGAATAATGATGCACATCCATCACAACAAGCTACCAGAATGGATTGATAACTCCATCTTCCTGGACATGTAGAGATGAAGGTTGGGTGAGACCTAGAGTCCTATAGAGATGTTCCATGAATCACTAGGTCCATAACTTGGGACAGTATTGGGTCAACGTGAGTTGCCCTCCTTACTTGAGAAGTAGTGGTGGGTGTGTTCTCTACCTGTTCAAAGTAGGAGATTTATTTCTGGCCAATATCTTGATGTATAACTGGTAAAGGCAGTCTTGAGAGACCATCTGCATTGCAGTGCAGAATGGATCTCCGATGTTTGATCTCATATGTGTGTACAGAAAGCAACAATGCCCATTGTTGCATGACTAGCAGCCAATGGTGGAATGCCTGTGCGTTGCCCAAAAATGGATGCTAGAGGTTGATGGTCGGTGAGAAGTGTAAACTTCTGTCCAAACAAGTACTGGTGAAATTTCTGAATTCTGAAAACAATTCCCGGTGCTTCCTGTTCAATTTGGGCATAGTTAGTTTCTGCCTCGCTTAAGGTCTGTGATGCAAAAGCAATGAATATCTCCTCTCCAGAAGTCATAATGTGTGACACGACTGCTCCCATGTCATAACAGGAGGCATTGCAGGCCAGCTGTAGAGGTAAAGATGGATCAAAACATGTCAAAACCTCTGAATTTAGCAAGGTCCGTTTAGCCTTGTTAAATGCAACATCACAGGCCTCAGTCCACTTTTAGACCTTGTTCTGGCCAAGGAGTTCATGTTGTGGCTTTAGTAGTGCTGCTAACTGTGGAATAAACTTTCCATAGTAATTTAATAGCCCTAAAAAAGAGTGAAGTTGGCTTATGTTTTGAGGTGGGGCTTCCACAATAGCTTTGACTTTTGCATGAGCCTTACAAAGGCCAGTAGCATCTATGATATGTCCCAAATATTCAAAAGAGGGCTAGAAATATTCACGTTTGTATCTGCAGACTCATAGGCTGTATTCTTCCAGTCTTTGCAAAGCAGCATCCAAGTTCTTAAGGTGATCATCCTCATTCTTGCCAGTGTTCAGGATGTCATCAAAATAGCACTGGACTTCTGGCAAGCCACTCCAGATCTGGTCCATAGCCCTCTGGAATAAAGCTGGAGCAGATATTATTCTGAAGGACAAGCGACAGTATTGGTACAGACCCTTTATGCATCTCAATAGTCAACAGCTCTTGGGACTTCTCATTGATGTGCATCTGTAAATATGCCTTTTATCCACCTGCCATGCCAGTGAAGAGGTCATTGATGTGGAGAAGAGAGCATTGCTCTTCACACAACACCGAGTTAACAGTAACCTTAAAATCCCCAAAAATCCAAATGGAGCCATCTTTCTTCAATTCTAGAATGACTGGCGTTGCCCATTAGCTGTGGATAACTGGTACTAGGACTCCATTTTTGACCAGGCACTCCAGGTCTGCTTCAAATTTTGTCCTGATGGCATATGGAACAGTTCTGGGTTTCAGACATTTTGGTTGGCTGTCAGGCTGAAAGTTCAACTTCACAGTGATTCCTTTCATACTTCCCAGGTCCTCTCCAAAAAGAGCAGCACCTGTCAGACCTTCTTCTTTAGCTATCCTGTGCACTTCTGCCCAGTCTAGCTGGATCTTCCTAAGCCATGACCTTCCAATTAAGGTTGGGTAATTTCCTTCCACCAGAAACAGTGGAAATTGAGCAGTCTGTCCATTGAACTCCAATTTAACATCAGTAGTGCCCAATATGGGTACAGCTTCTCCAGTGTATGTTGTCAGAACAATTTTGTCGGCTTAAGCAGAAGATGCTTTCTCTTCTTATACACAGTGTCTAAGACTAGTGAAACTGCTGTGTGTAAAGCTGTCATAATGTGGGAGGGCGTGATTTATTTGTAACTTATTGGCATGAAGTTGTTTACATGAAAATCAGGCACTCTGCATTGCTTAAGTAACTCATTTAATCAGATTGTTAGCTGATTTACTGGTAATTCAATGAACAAGACATAGAAAATATAGTTTACAGATGTGACTTATCTCTCCACAATTAAATCCTCCATCCTTTCACCTCCATACCTCTATCTCCCACCATAAAATATCCTAACAACAGTTATTCTTCTATAAATTCAAAGTGCCCAATAATTAAAGTGCAAATATTGTTGCTGAAGGTCACACAATTAATAAAACAGGCTAAAAAATAGTGATTATGTACATGACTATGTTAAAAAAAGACATACATACAGAAAATTGGAAATTTCTCAAGTAATGCACCATGTTGTGAGTACCAAATTTGGAATTTTATCTTGGAAATCACTTGGACAGCACCTGGGATTTTTTCTCCTACAGATATACAACCAGCAGCACATGTTCCATTTGATATAATAGACGTAGTGCACTGAATTATTGGCACTATTAGTTCCATCATTTAACCATAATAGGTCCAGTGGCATTGTAACTGCTGTGTGAACTAGATTTCAGATTCTGTCTGTGCTAAACTTCAAATTAACTACGGTATATTTTCCAGGAATGAGAAAATACCGGATAACATTTTACTACTGAAGAAATCTTTTTGCAAATAAATAACTTTGCTTTCCTTTACTATTTTACCAGTAGAACATTGATGTTTCACTTTTATATGCTGAAAGGAAAATAGAAAAGCTGTCTTCTTAATATGATAAATTAATCTGAGATGACTGGAAAATGTTTCCCCACCCAGCCCACTGGAAGATTTTGACTTTTGATCTAAAAACTGAAAACATTGTCCATTTTCAACAACCAAACGATCAAGCAATCAGTAGTGTTTGGCCATGGGATGGGAGATTACGTCAATGCCCTATGCTGCAGTTGCTCTCCGTGGGCTCAGCCAGCTTTAAACAAGGCAATTTTTCAGTGCCCAATGATTTTCTGCCACTAATGTGTATAAATCTTAGGACAGACGTGAACTTTAAAAGTATTGTTGGGGTTTTTTAAGGAGGGAGGAGAAAGGTACTGAATTATTATCTATCATCTACCATACTATTTAGTCCCAGAAGTGGAGAGTAATGTCATTAGAATTGCTTATGAATTGATGTAATAAATTGTGAGAAGCATATGCATAAAATTAGACTAGATTATGGTTTAGTCAATAGAAAATTTAAATATGTCTGGATACATTTTAGGACATGATCCTGAAAATCTTTCTTCTCACAAGTCACCCTTTCTCTGGCTTGTGGAAGAGCTATTCATGTGAATCAGGGTGTTTGTTGGGATTCTACAGAGCTTATCCAACTTTCAAGGTAATTCACATAAATTAAGATAGAAATATTTAGTCCAAAATGTAAAAATCTTATAATTCTTGGGAGTTTAGCTTTTTGTAAATACTTTATCAAAAAATTGCATGTACCAACTATCTTCTAAGACAAAATTAATTTTGATCCATGTCAAAATGTCTGTTATCCTTTGTCCCCAGACTATGTAAGAAATACATTAATGACTAATAATTACTGTAGTTTGGATCCCTTACTGTAGTTTGGACCTCTTCCCACCTTATAATCTTAATTTGGTACAATGTAGTTACAACTTTTCTATATAATGAGTTATTCAAACTCAAAGGGTAAAGCATATATAGTAATCACACTAGCAGACAAGGACTGTGATAATTCAAAACTGTAAACCCTACTGAACGCAAGCAGAAATTTCCTTTTCTCCTTTTATTATTATTTTTTATATTCTGCTAGGAATATGTTTTCTGTGGTTGCTTCTCTGCTGCTAGGAATATTTCCAGCAATTCCACTATGTCTGATGATCTTTATTGGCTTCATGCAAATATCTATGGGCGCTGTTCTTGAAAGCCAAGCTACTTAACAAAGTGATCTTTTAGCAAAGCATTAAGCTGCTAATAAATGAAGAATGTTTATCCACAGAAGAGCTTCAAAGAGTGTTTTGATGACGATGAGCCTTCTTTCTCTTTTGCAGCTGTCCTTGCTTGTGGAGGGGAACTGGCAGGCCAGGTTGGGACTGTTGCCAGAGGAAAATAAGGAGGAGGAGGTGGGCAAGGTTTCAGTGCAGGTGCTCCCTTAGAGTTTGCTGTTTGATTACATCCTACTCTGTATCTCCAGAAACGAGCCTGCTGTCTTCTTTTGTGTGTTGCTGTGCGTTTTTTAAACCTGACGAAAAACATTTGCACTTTTTTAAATATATCTAGTTAGAAAGCCAAAAATAAAGCAGCCGAAGATATTGACCAGCAAAAATCTATGAGAAAGTGTTCCTATAAATCATGGTCAAGCTCACTGACCCCCTCCTCCCACCCCAAGACCCTTCTCCCCGCTGGGTAGAATCCTCTTGTCCCACCACCCTGCCACAGGCAGAAGCTCCAAGCTCCCCACCCCAGTCTGGTTGGAAGAGAAGGGGAGTGGGCACAGGGGGCTCTGCAAGCTGCACTTTAATTGTAAAAGAGCTGCATGCAGCTCATGAGCCACACTTTGTCCATCCCTGCTATCAATCATAGCCAAGTCTGTAATAAAATGCCATGTTCTAGGAATTGTTTCTCATTTAGTTTTAACCTCATTTCCCACCTTCCCAGTCACTCTAGTGAGGAAGAGGCAGACTCTATAGATTAGTCACTATAACATATTACTGAATGCTGAGATTCAAATGTAAATTTTATGTAATAAATACAGATTGAAAGGCTTATCAGTTTATAAAGATCCTTGTCCTAGCATGGTTGCAATCCCCGAAAAGGAGAAACACTATACCTACTAGCTTCAGAGGCCTGCTTAAAAATTATCCCCAATAAACTGAACTATCAACAAAACCTGATTATCTTACATGTAAACCAGTTATTATATACAAAGCTCTCATAAAATACTGAAATGTTTGGAGCACTGGACTGCACTATGAATATGACATACAATCTGAGTTATAACAATAAAAAGATTATAATTATTGCAGTTTGGCTGCAGGGTCAAATTCTATGCCCCCTTTCTGCTCCTTGGCACTGCTCAAGGAAGCAGAGACTGGCTATTTCTTTGTATCTGGGGATTGTCCAGGCATGGAGTCATCCCCAGAAGGCAGAGGATGGCTGTGGTTAGTTACTATGCCACACTTCCAACAGCTGTGGTTCAGGGGCATAGAAGTGGCGGGGAGATGACAGACCCAAGGTACGCTCAGCTAGTGTCTGCTACTGCAAATTAAAGGAACCCCAGGCTGCTCTAATTTGCACCGGGGCTGTGCAGGGAATCAAGGAACATAACTGGCTCCCTGGTGGCTCCAGCCCTCTCTTTCACTGCATGTAATCTCAGCGAACCAGAGGATCTCTTCCCCATTGTGCAAATTGTAGTTTGCATATTTCCCTTATTCACTGACAGGAGAAACCCAAGTCTTTTATGTCAAAAAAACAGTTTTAAAAAATAAAACATGAATTAGTTTTACTTTAAAAAGGTGCACAGGAACTTTCATTTTGATGTTTAAGACCTTTCAGAAGCCCAGTTTTATTAGAAAGCAGTGATCTAAACTGACTTTCTAAACACTCTATACTAATTGCAAATGTCCTTTTTTCCATTTCCCTTTGGCTACAGCCAATCAACTCTTTTAATCTTTTCATGCTGGATTTCTCTCCCTGCCCCCATATTCCCTCCTCTTCTGCCATTTTTGGCATGTTTTTGCTATTTATTTAACTATGAAAACAATTAACCACATTAGCTTCTTTGGGTCAAGATTAAGAAAGTCTCCACCAGCACCAGCTGCCCATGAACAATCAGAGACAACAAAGAAAAACTATCACTAACCTACCGGATTGCCAGCAAATTGCCAAAATATTAATATTCCCATTTGCCTCAACAGAAGCTGCAATGATGCATTTAATTGGGTGGGGGTGAAAGAATAAGTTGTGTATTTAAGTGGAATGAGTTCTGCAGACTACAGAGATGAGATCAGAGAACAGCAATGATTAAATGATAGGAAAAATATTCCTCATAGAGATGGACTCAAGTAGTTCAATCTGTTTAGTTTAACAAAGAAAAGGTGAAGTGTTGATTTGATCATCGTCTATAAATATCTACTGGGGGAATAGAAATTTGATAATAGAGGGCCATCCAGTCTAGCAGACAAAGGTATAACAAGATCCAATGGTTAGAAGTTGAAGCTAGACAAATTCAGGCTAGAAATAAGGTTCCATTTCTTTTAACAGTGAGGGACATTGGAACAACTTACTAAAGGTCGTGGTGGATTCTCTGTCACTGGAAATGTATAAATCATGGCTGAATGTTTTTCTAAAAAGTATGTTCAACTTCAGAAAGAAATTAATTCAGGGAAGTTCTATGATAGATCTGACTAGGTCTGACTTGATGATCACACTGATCACTTCTGGCTTTGTAAACTATGAATGAGAGAGAAAGAAGACATTGGTAATAAACACGGTGCATAATCACAAGAACTGGTCAATTATTTCTTGTTTTTATCAAAAAAAATTGACAACCTTTTCTCAACCAGCTCTAATAGCAAATGTTGTCTCGTGCTTATGCAGTTTGGGCTCTTTATTGCCTTTACTTCTTTTAGTTATACTGTAAAACATGACTTTGTTGCAAAAGGTAAGAAAATATTCACATTATTGTTAAAATTGCTAGGAAGAATAGGCTGAAGCGCAATGGAATGAATTAGCACAAGAGGGAAGAGAGTTTATAATACAGAATATCTGCTGACTACAAAAGGTTTGCACTGGGACAGAAATAAATTGAGTTTGAGAGGGGGGTGCTAGATGAGAGAGATGTATAATCAAACAAGCTGCCTCAGACTCATTAAAATCTACAAGGCTTGCTTTTATTTTATGTGAACTGGAAAAGGAAAAAGTGGATTGTATGAAATTCCCAGCTTCCCTCTCACACATGGCATGTAAAAACTGCCATTTATATTTTAGTGACTGATCATTTTGGTAGTATACAATCTGTGTACTGACCCGAAAGAGGCCATCCTTTGTTTAAGCATCACACTATTTTTTTAAAGCCGAGAGATGAATGACAGCTTAGTTACACTTCTTATTTCTGTCTCTCCACCTCAGTCCTAGCCAATTAAAGTGCCCAGTGGGTAGCTTATTAGGGAGTCTTTAAGCATGAAAGTGATGTGTCACAAGGAAGAGACTGCAGGGGGTGTTCCATGGTTCAGAGGTGATGAAGCGGAACAGCAGTTGCAGCAGAATGGCTGATTGTTCCTTTAATAATAGGGCTTGTCTAAAAACGTAAATCCAAATGTTATATGTTAAATTCATGTTTTACCTCTAGCTCTTCTGATAGGGCCTATTTAGGTAGGGTTTTTTGTTTTTGTTTTTGTTTTGTAAACTATGATGAAAAATGAAAGGATGATGATCCATGATACATAGAGTATCATGATACAAAGAATACATGATAACTTCTAATCAGACTGTGGAACCAGGCTGCGGCATCACATAAAAAAACGAGTGTGATTAAGTCACTGTTTTCTCCTCCTCCCCCCACCCCATGCATACTTATACCTTCAAGGTTTTTCCAGATTTGGGATCTTGGTATGCAGGGCTAACTAAGCACTGAACACCTTCTATTCCCTCAGGCTGGTGGATATGGCAGCCTTGAGTCCATCCTCCAAGGTGCCAAATCTACATCGAGGTACCCCACTGGGACAAAGGGGGTCTCTAAAGCACAATAGCTTCCTGTGCTGCTCTTGGGGTAACAGCTACAGGCCTTCCCTTAAATAGGATAGATTGTAATTGCACTGCCTAGCCTTGATTTTGTTTATAGCTTTAATCAATAGCATAAAACAAGTGACATAGCACAGAAAAAAACCCATTTTTATTATACAAGCCATATTCTCATCTGAACAGAACTCTAAGGTTAACAGACATGATATAAACCAAAGCACAAATGCTACAGTACAAAACTGAATCCCATCTGAAGGAATTACATAGAACAGGAATATAAAGACCCACTCTATGATATAAATATATGATTTATATATATTTATTTGATATATTATATGATTTATATATGATATAAATCATGACCCCTCATAACATTTCCCAGAATGGTTAATTTCCAAAATAAAGTCTTAGACTATAAATGAAATAACACACATGATAACGACTGATGTAGATAGTGACTCTATTACAAATTATGGACCCTTGGGCCAGGCCTACACTCGAAAGTTTTATTGGCATAGTTATGTCAGGGGTGTGAAAAATCCACACCTCTTAGCTGACATAGCTATGATGGGAAAAAAGTTTTTTTACGTGAGCATAGCTAATGTTGTTCAAGAAGGTGGTATTACTATACAAACAGAAAATCACCCTTTTCTCTGCATATGCTGCATCTATATTAGGGTGCACTGTTGGAATAGCTATATTGGGATTGCTGTATCAGCAGACCCTGTGTAATGTAGACTGGTCTGTGGATTGTTCTATTTCACTTCTACACACATCAGCAAAGTGAGCAAATACTGTAGCAGCAAGCTGCAGAGTTGGATGATCAGTGGCCAGGAGTCAGCCATAGTCTGCTAATCTTGAAATAATTCATTAGCAGGATAAACCTCTTACTACTAAATTCACCACGGGTGAAATTCTCCTCCCCACCCCATGCAGCAGGACTACGTAAAGTCTATGCATCACTTAAGTGTCACTTAAACCTGATCAGACTTTGTGCAGACTCACTGCGGAGGAGATGGGGAGATTTCTTCCTATATGAAGTCAAGTAGTGCACAATATTCTACTGTTCCATGGAGAGATTGGAGTAGGTGGAAGAGTGGGTTATAAACTTGTTGTTCTCTCTGAGTCACGAATAGAGTTGGACAATCTAATTATAATAAACAATCGGATAAACTTCACCTTTTCTCTGAGTGTTAATTGTTGAAGGCTAAACTTTGATGAAACTTTTTATTCAGTGAATGCTCATGTGAAAAAAATATCAGTCCATGTGTTGTCAGTCCACTAGATGTTCACTATTGCTGCTGGGTGATTGTTCACCTTAGTCACCAGACACTCTTTCTGTACTGTGATTGGACTCAGGTATGGGAAGTCATTATATCCCTGAAACTCTGACTGCTTTTTCCAGAAACCTTCCACTGAAGGTGAGAACAAAAGTGAAATTATCATTCACTTTCTCATCATTAATAACTGGGGAAGAAAAAAGAGGAAGATGGGCACCAGAAATGATCATTTAATGTCTGCCATTTTAATGTTCTTGCTATGAAAGAATGGAACAAAAGCGAAAGTGACTAGGAGAAAGGGTTCATTCATTTGCTTGCCAGACATCAGCACTGCAATCTGCTTGGTGAGAGAGATTATATATGTATTAATTCAGGAGGTATCAATATGCCAAGTGGGTGTAGGGTTACTGTATACTTTTAGGAAATCTTTAAAAATAAGCATTTTGGTGCACTGTGATGGTTTTCTTACAGTGCCTTCAGTTTAAAAAATAATAAGCTAATCTGCTGTGCTTCTGGGCTAGTTTCCCAAAGGAAAAGGAGAGACTTGCTTTTCCCCTATTACTGTGATATAATTTTAAGCATAAATATACACTGTGCTTAGCTACCAAATTATTTTAATAAATCATCTGGTCTATATTACCTTGATTTGTTCACTTAAATTCTTGACATCTGAATTTTTAAAACAGAGAAAACATGAAAATATTGACTTTGTTCTGGTGCTATGAATGACGTCTATTTGATCATATGCCACATTTCCAAAAAAAACCCAAAAAAACACTTAATGATTTGGCATGTTGCCAACAAAATCTTTTCTTGACACATAAACCAATTGAGTATATTTGGGAGGGTGCCAGAGCTCTATACTCAGAAAGCAATCTTATAGTAGAGTGCACCATACTTTGGGGGCTTGGCTTATGCTTTAAATATAAATGTACTTGCTTGCTAACTCACCAAGTAGGAATGCTGTTGTTAAAGCAGGCTATGACGAGCCCAGGAAACTTTAAAATTTGAGTCTCTGAAGCCAGAACTGGCATTTACGTGGTTGTCTTTCATGTTTCTGAAGCTGTCTAATGAAGGTGCTGAGCATTCACCAAGATTATCCAGCAGGAGATATATGACCTCCCATCGCATTTTAAGTGTCCAGAATTATGCTACTATGATGTTCTTCAGAATGTCTCTTTTAATATCTTTTCTCTCTTTTTCATTTTTTGGTGGGGGGGGGGTTGTAGGGAACCAGATTTGTCTCATTTAACTATAGAAACATACAAATACTGAGAAAAAATTGTGGAGTAAGTCTACACAAATATAGGGTGGGGAAATAAGCAATAGGAACCTAGTGGATAAATACAATATAATCAAGAACGGCACAGGTGTATGTGTTGTATACATTCTTGAGACTCTGATAGTCAAATAATAATGAAGATATTCTTGTAGCTACATGTTTTCCTGTATTCCAGCCTGTGTGAATAGGGAATCATCAACTAGGATATTCATATATATTGCAGATATTGCAATTCATAGAATTTTGAATTCATTGAAAATGTGAGTCTTTATAAAGTCACAGCCATAAGGGCTAGAAATATTTTTTAAACTGAAACTTTTTAAATTTTAATTTTTTAAAGTTTAATTTTTTAAAGGTTAATTTTTTAAACTGAAAACTTAGATTTTTGAGCTCAGTTCTGCAGCAAGAGATGAATTTTATAGCAACAGAAATGCAGGCTATATCTACTGTTGCCACCTTATTAATTTATCATGAGTCTTGCTTTATTCAGTTTATTTTTAAAGCCTCAGCTACTGGAATCTTACTTTTAAAAAAAATTAATAATCTTTCCATACCGCCTGTTTGTGGAGAAAAGCTTGAAAACCTAACCTGAGCACATCTAAAAGACCAAAGAGACATAGCATTAATCACACCCACCCACACAAACACACCCGTTAATCATTATTTTAAGCCAATTTTATTAATTTTATGGAGCCTACCTCAAGATTTTTCAACACCTCATGTTGGCAATGCTAGGATTTTTTTGTAAAAATCCTTTCAATATCTACATCACAACTATATTTACAGCGTTTCTACAATTAAAAGTATCAACAACAAAATACTTGATCTTGTGTGGCTAAATTTAGGCATCTAGAAAAGTGACTTGGCTCTCCAGAGGTGCTTACCCCATAGATCTGACATAGATATAAATGGGAACTGCTCTGTAACTCTGAGAACTAGGTCATTTTTTTATGCGGCTAACTTTAGCCATAAGTGTTTCTTTTCATCTCTATAGCATGTAATACATCAGTGACTCTACACTTCATCTATTCATTTGTTGCTTACTCAACTGTCTTAATATAATCTATGCTTTACCTAATTTGTGGAATTGATTGACACAGCTGTAGTGAATGAAGACAGAGCAGAGTACCAGAGTTCAGGATGTTGTTAGAATATATAGTATGAGTTTTGACATGTCTGTATTGTTAATCAAATGAATAAACTGTAAGAAAAATAACATATTTGTGTAAATTGCCTGACATGCATTTTTGTACTTTTTAATACTAACTTTTTAAATTTCAATATTTTTATATAATATGTTCTATTATATCAGTCTTAATTATAATAACTACATTTTAGTAGCATATTATCAGTTCTGGAATGTAGGGTTAGCTAAGGGCTTGTTTACATGGAGACATCTAGGAAAATTAATCTGAATGAACTAAAGGTGTGTGTTTGAAGTGGATTAGTTAAACTGCATTAAATCTCTGTGTGGATATTGTTATTCAGAATTAAAGTGCCCTTAATTTGGTTTAGACTCATTCACTTTGGAAGCAAACTAAACAAATCAAATTAAATTCTGGGATTGAGCGTCCACACAGGTGTTTAATGCTGTCTAATTTATTCACTTCAAATTCACAGCATTAGTCAATTCAGATTAATTCTTCCCCATATGGACAAGATCTAAAAGATCATGTGTTCAAAATGCACACTGAATATCCTCCCACTGCACTGAAAGATATTTAAAAAAAAATCTGACCTTTGACAATAATGTCTTAAGTACTCTGAATTACTTTATCATGTAGCTATATCCTACAGAAGGATATATGTTCATAATTGTCTTCTTTCCAAGATATATAGGCTTTATCTACTTCCATTAAACCCAAAACAACTTTATCATGAATTGCAATGGCCGTATAACTATATCTTAAAATATTGCACGGTAACCATATAAATAGAGTAAACAATTAAAGGACCGGACCACACTTAATGTGTGTGACTTGAAAATTAAACTGAAACAAAACTTTCTGAAATAAAATTTTTGTTGAAGAATCCAAATCTTTTTCTCAATTCTCCTTCTTTCAGTTATTACGATGCTGAAAACAATAAGATAATAATGCTCAAATTGCTTGTGGCATGGTACAATCAGAAAACTGTACTTTTACCATTTTCAGTTTTAAATTATTAATTTTTAACATTCTTGAATTTTTAATTAACACATGAAGTGGCTTGTTAAAGATGCTGACCCACATATTGTGTTTAATAGAAACATAAAAATCACAATAAAATTTACTAAACTCGATCCTTTCTAAGTGCTAAACTTCAGCTGATCCTCTTTTAAGTGCTCACTGAAAACCTTTACAAAGTAACTTGCCCACAGTGACAGACCCCCACAAGTCTAGAACCCAGAGCTGCCAAGAGCTCCATGTTGTCACCTACCAGGACCTGTAACTAGCTAGTTCTCCATTTCCTCACAACCTGTTGTGGAAACAGACCATGGGAAGTTCTGCCTCAAGAGGTCTGACAAGTAGCAGCCTCATGACTCCAATAAAAACCCAAGGAGTGCTCCAGGAAGTATCAGGGCAACAGTGTGGATCTTCTGTAGCTGCTAGAACCATTTCTTCTCCCTGCTCCTGAACTCCTGGCTTTGACCTTGGGCTGATTTGGGCTTTGCCTCCAGACCCAGACCCTGAAACCTGACTCTGATTCTGACCTTTGGTGTTGACACTGTCCTGGAACCTGACTACAAACTCCTCTGTGACTCCCAGCCTCAGCTCTGATCCTTGGTCCTGATTGCTTTTGTTGGGATCCTGACATATAGGAAATCTGTAGCAGAGCATGGAATGGAATCCAGGTCTCCTCTGACCCGATCGAATGGCCTAACCACTGGATCATCCTTCTTCTGCTGTTGTACTTCAAATTATACTGAAGACAACGGCATTTATCCTTGAAGAATTATGGGATCAGACCCAAAAAATAAGAATACCTTGCATTTCTATAATATTTTCACCCTCAATTATTCTAAATTGATCGATGTACCATGGACCTGATTTTGCTTTTAAAGACCCTACTCTAACCAATATTCATTTCTGCAACAAATTTTTCATACCTCTCACACTAGCCATGGAGTTGGCTGGGCTGTAAAAAGGGAGTGTGCTGCTGCATCCATTAGGATGATGCAAAGTGAACACTTCTATTACTGACTGGGATTTTCAGAGAGACTTAAGTGCTCAACTCCCATGAAAGTTGATGGGAGCTGGGTGCCTAAATCCTTTAGACTTCTTAGAAAATTCTAGCTGTTATTTTTATTTGTGTTACATTGAGATTCTACACATGAATTGTGGCTCTCAGTCTACTAAGTTCTGGACAAAATTACTCCCAGAGTTCAGCCTGGGGTAGTGTGGTTTGTACAATCCTCAACATAGGGTAGTGGCTACAATGTGTAATCCGATAGATTTTGTTGATACAATAGTCAAGTATTTTCATTTTAAAAGAAAGGGTGTGTCATGCAACATTAGGAAACAGTTCAATCTATATATGAAACGGTTCTAATATTTCCTGATAAGAACTAAATGCAGAAGTACTGGCTATGGAAGAAACAAAATCTCAGTGGTCTCTGCATGCCGCACTATTGTGGACATATGGATATAGCAATCATTAACACTTATTTCTTCAAACCTCCTGCTCTCAGAATTATTGAAGATCATTACCCATTTACAAGCTGAGGCTTCTTAACAATCAATTAAGACTCAATTTATCTTTTTTTTCCCTACTGAAGTGCCTTAATAGTATGAGTTTGGGATCATTATCTCATATTCTCATAACTTCGCTATCGTTTCTCATTATGTGTCGGTAACAGCTTTTTGTAACCTTTTTTACGTTAAATAGCACTCATAGTCGAGTAGGGTTTGCTGGTTTTAAACCTTGCCAATTGAGGAGGCTCTTCTCACATTGTTTCATGATTTCCAATTGACACAAATGAAAATGCAGGCACCTCATAATGAAAGACTATACCCTTACGAGATATTGCTGGAAATAAGGAAGATATTCTTTTTCTAAGTGCATGAAAAATCAAATGTAGAGTTACTATATTTGCAAAGATAATTTCAGATTGTATAAATTGACAGTACAGTTTGTAGACACAGTGTCCTAGAGTACGTCTCACAGTTGGTGGTTGTCAATGTTTGTCTAGACGTCTAATACATCTGTCTTCTCATAGGACCTTTCAAACAAAAGATAAAAAAATATTTCTTAAAGACACTATAACATAAAATTTAAGAAAATATTCTGTTTAGAAATAATTCTGTTTTATTTTTCTTCTCTTATTTCAGCATGAAATGACTTCATGACTCATGAAAAGCATCATGAAAAGACTGCAGATGGTTTTGGGTTTTTTTTGCATTTGTCATTATGCTCTATTTGTTACATATTTGGCCAAGATTTTTCCAAAACAGGATCCTAAAATTAGGCTTTTCAGTGTATAGTCAGGCTGAGCATTTTCAAATGTGCCTAAGAGAGTTAGGTACTTAGTGGCCTCATTTTTAAAAGTGATGAGCATCCAACAGCTCTGATTGACTTCATTGGGATCTGTTGGGTGCTCAGTACTTTGGAAAATTGGCCCACCTATTTAGGACCTTTTATATTATGAGCTTGGCTTGTTTAGCCTAACCAAAAGAAGGTTGAGGGGAGATATGATTGCTCTCTATAAATACATAAGAGGGATAAATAACGGGGAGGGGAAGGAATATTTAAGTTCAGTATAAATGTGGATACAAGAACACATGAATATAAACTGGCAATCAGGAAGATTAACCTTTAAATTAGACGCAGGTTTCTAAGCATCAGAGGAGTGAAGTTCTGGAATAGCCTTTCAAGGAGAGCAGTGGGGGCAAAAAACCTAGCTGTCTTCAAAACTGAGCTTGATAAATTTATGGAAGGGATAGTATGATGGGATAATTTGGCAATTGACTGATCTTTGACTACTGGTGGTAGATATACCAATGGCCTGTGATGGGATTTTAGATGAGGTGGGTTCTGAGGTACTATAGAGAATTCTTTCTTGGGTATCTGGCTGGTGAATCTTGCCCACATGCTCGGGGTTTAACTGATCACCATATTTGGGGCCAGGAAGGAATTTTCCCTCAGGGCAGATTGGCAAAGGCTCTGCGTTTGTTTGTTTTTTGTCTTCCTCTGTAGCATGTGGTGCAGCTCATTTGCTGGTGGATTCTCTGTACCATAAAGTCTTTAAACCATGATTTGAGGACTTTAATAACTCAGGTCACGGGTCTGGGACTGGAGTGTATGGGTGAGGTTCTGTGGCCTGCATTGTGCAGGTGGTCAGACTAGATGATCATATTGGTCCCTTCTGACCTTAGAGTCTATGAGTCTATGAATATACTAAATATAGCATAAAATCCTAAATTTAGGTTCCCATTGGTTAGAGCACTCCCCTAGGGTGTAGAAGACCCAGGTTAAAATTTCTTCTCTGCCTGATATGGAGCAGGGATTTTAATCCACATCTCTAATCTTTCAGGATGGTGTTCTTACCACTGAACTATGGGGTATTCTAGGGTAGAGTTCTTTCTTTGTCCCTGTTGAATCTGTTCCACTCTATATAACTAATTAATAATAAAAATAATAATAGGTGAGCAGCTGTGTAAAAGCATGACTTTGAAGTCGAGTGGTTTGGATACTTACCTGATCGGTAGGAGATGCAAGTTCCAATGACTATTTAATTATTTATACTAAGTAGAACAGTTTCAGCAAGAGTACTGCATCTCAGAATATCTCATAACCCAATGGTTGGGAAGGCTGTCCTTGAAAATGAAAAAGCTGAGTTTAATTCCTCCATCACCTCCAGAAACCCAGGTGAGTGTTCTAATCACTGCACTAAAGATTATAAGGGGGAGGAATATTCTTCTCCTCCAGCTGTGTTTTGTGTAGGGCCCACTCTGTTTTGCATCTTCTGAGGATGTCTACTGGACTGGCAGGAAGAATGTCTATTTTGATTATTTCTTTGGGACTTATGCCTGGGTTCTACATCATGTTTCAGGCATTAGGCAGCCATGTTCTTGCTCAGTAGCAGAGGTTTTGGGTATTTTTAGGCACTATGGGGACTTTATCAGGGGAAATATAAGGTTTTTAAGCACCTACAGGCTTAGGTGGTAGCTAAGCAGGGGAGTTGAGGATCTAAAATTTGGATTTAGGAACTTAAAATGGCAGGTACCAAAATTCCTTTGTGCACCTAACTTTTTACATCTAACTCAGGATCAACTTTTTCTGTTTCTTTATCCACTCTACTCTGTTGCAAGCATTAGTTCTACTAATTTTTTTTTTAGTAATAGAGAAGACAAGGGACTTTCTATAATATGGACAAGGAAAGTTTCATACAGTGGGCAAAGTTGCATGGTAAAAGCCCTCTGTCTTATTTCTTAATCAATACCACAAAAATCAAATAGGCCAGATATGCTATATTTTAGGACTGAGTCTCTAAATTCCATCTTATTTTGGAGTATACTGAGTAACTTCATGCCTTTCAAAAGTAGACTCATTTCTGGGTTTTCTTTCTTGTGGGCGGTTCCATGTTTTTTAACAATAATTATTTTACAGTAACTTACCCAGATTTATGGTATACATCTTTCATACTTTTGATATTTTAAAATCCATTGCTGGCAATAATGTGACTGAAGCAATTAAAAATTGCTGTGTTTTTGGGGAAACATTTGAACTTCTGATACTACCACAGAAGTTAAACAAATTTAATGAAATTTCCTATCTTGAAATTGGATGGATCTTTTCACTGCTTTTTATCCTTGTCATGAAATTGCTTTTTTACTGAGCACTTTCCTGTACAAAGATTGGAAAAAATGGGGGCTAAAAATTGTACTGTCTAGCTAACATCATCTCCCCTCACCCAATTTTAAGCTTTGAACTAAAAATCCCAAATTCTGCAGAGTATTCATTTTTTGTGGGAGGGGGGCAAATGTATTCGTATGCAATCACAAACATGCTTTACCACCTATAATATTTTACTTTTTTCATCTTAGGCCAGAATTCACAGGATCAAAAATAGTAATTAAGTTAGTTATACAAACTGATAAACATCTCATTTGTTATCTAACCATTGAGATCTAATAAATATAGAATAACCCAAAGACATGTAGTTAAATTATGTCAGTTTAGTCTGACATTTAGTTCTGAACTACAATCATGTATTCCAGGGCCAACTCCTAAGCTGAACACAGGGGAATTGAAGTCCAGGAGAAAAGGATCCTTCACTGACTAAATGGTGTTTCACAGCTATTACTTCAGCCTCAAGACTTCAGTAACTTCTTTAGAAGTTAAACTTGCCCTCTGTAAGAGAAGCAGATTGAATGACATAGAAGCACCACCACCAGCTCCCTTTCCTGTCATAGCATAGGAGTACTAGTGGAGGACACTAGGAGAGTTTTAGTCTACATGGCCTTATATACACTAGGGTAGTTGACCTATAGGGTACACAGAGAGCAAGCTGCTATTGGGGCACCTGGAATCCTGTATTCAGCCACATGGATGTTCCACAGTACTAATGCTGCAGACTAGGTCTTCTGTGACTGGCACAGGATTTGCCCTATAGTGTTTACTGAATTGGAAATGCCAAGTTCATAAATCATTAAAAAGATTAAGGGCTTGAAATTACCCTCCTGGTTTTTATTAATGACTGGAGAAAAGAAGACATCTTGGGTGCTGGCTGGTGAGTCTTGCCCGCATGCTCAGGGTTTAGCTGATCGCCATATTTGGGGTCGGGAAGGAATTTTCCTCCGGGGCGGATTGGCAGGGGCCATGGAGGTTTTTCGCCTTCCTCTGCAGCATGGGGCATGAGTCGCTTGCTGGTGGATTCCCTGCAGCTTGAGGTCTTCAAATCTCACTTTTGAGGATTTCAATAACTCAGTCATGGGTTCGGGGTTGTTATAAATGTGTATGGGTAGGGTTTTGTGGCCTGCCTTGTGCAGGAGGTCAGAGTAGATGATCATATTGGTCCCTTCTGACCTATGAGTCTATGAGTCTATGAGTCTATCTCTGCCTTACCCACAGACGCATTAGGGCATATTGCAAAAATTATGTCAGTCTGTGATATGCATGTAGGAAACTAATTTTTTCTCCCTACAGACTAATTTCACGATGCAAAATTTGGTCCATATCTGAAACATTGCATGAATTTTTAACATGTTTGGCAAAATAGTATACCTTTTTGAAATTTCACAAGCTTAACTCATTATGATTGTTGGCTAACTTGTCACATTGCATTATCCCAAAATTAAATAACAACAATTCATAAAGATGTGAGAATCTGAGGGGAGAAGCAGTGTTAACTAAAAACAATTCCAGCTGCTTGACTCTCTCTATAAATATTGTAATGTTATTCACTTGACTATCTAAAGGTAACATGAAAACACACTGGATTTAAATGGACACAGGAGTGCCACTTGCAAGTTCAATGCCTTGAGTTATTTCTACACTAGATAACATACCTCATTTGTTACAATTTACCTTTTGGAGGAGGAGAGGACGGAAGATGATTCCACTCATTTTATATTATTAAACATTGTTTTTGCTAATATTTGGCAATATGGGGAAAATCATGCTATAATGAATATTCTAAAATGCATATATGTAAATAGATAATTAGTACATGGTCCTCAAGAATGTGGCATAGTTAATGGGTTTTGTAGGACCAATAAAACTTATATTACTGTTCTACACTGCAAATGGCTTCCTCTGTATAGATGTTTAAAAGGTGCTCACATGCCCTTGTTACTCATAGACTCTTAAGATAGGGGAGAGGAGAGGTTGGCAGTCTTGTAGTCTTGGACCCATTCTAATTCTATTCTATGCAGCTTTTTCTACTGTACTTATCACCATAGTATCTGAATGACTTCTAGTAATTCATTAAACAACACGACTAAACATCTGCCACATATTTGTTCTCTCATCCTTTCTCCAGAGGGAGCAGCATGTGACGTGGATTGTCTTGTTTTGGTAGGGTGCCTTAGAAAAAAAATCTAAATATACCTGTTGCTATGTATCCATAGAGGGAATAGAAGGGAAGATCAGAGAAATGCACCTTGTACTTGAAGTGGAAAGTGTTGAAATTTGTAGTTGTCCTTAGTTCCTGGTGGAGTTCATTCCAGAGTCTCAGAACAGCCCCCAGAGAAGGTTTTGTCTTCCACACAGATGAGCTTTACTTCTATTTTTGAGTTCCATTGTGCCAGAGGAGTGTAGTTGTCAACCACAGACTTTATTCCAGAGCTTTGGACTATCTTTTAGATATCCGGGGCCCAGATCATGGAGCACTTTGAAAGTAAGGGCTGATTCAAAGTAAAAACTTGAGTCAAAGAAAGTAAGAACTTGAGTCAAAACTCTGAGAAGCCAGTGTAGAGAACAGAGGACAAGTTTGATATGTTTATGGTAGCTTCTGTTTCTGAGGAGTTGCACTGCTGTCTTCTGAACTAGTTGGAGTTTCCTAAGTGCTGAAGGCTTCACGCACCGGCATATTGCATTGCTGTAATCTGGTGACAAAGACATGAATAACAGAGGCCATTTCTCCATCTGTCAGAATGGGACAGAGATTCCTAGCCAAGAGGGGACAGTAGAAAGTGTCACTTGTGGATGTTGCTGTGTGACAGCTCAGAATCAGTGAGGAATCCAAGAGTACTTCTTGACAGTGGACTGAATTGAGCAATTGTGGGTATATCCCTTTACCCAGCTGTGACTGCACCAAGGCTGTGAGCTCCTCAAAGTACTTTCCTCTGTCCTCCAACATCACCTCCGTCTTGCTTTGGTTCAGCTTCAGAAAGCTATTCATACATGAACTGATCTCATTCAAACACTGGGCCATCTTGGTGATAATGGTGTGATCAGATGTGGTGAGGCAGGTTAGGATATCTCAGGAGAACTGAGGGATGTAGATGGGAACATGCACTGGAGCATATATTTATGTTGCTCAGTAATGAAGTACTATGTGCCACCTCTAGCAAATATTAATAAACAAATAAAAAATAGTGAGCCAAGAAACTACACCCCCATGCAAGCACCCCCACAAGGTCATTGAGCATTGGCAATTGTGTCTGTCAGACTTCCTATGTCTCTTTACCCCCCAAACATACTGGAAGAATATCCTTCCCTGGTGTGTCTAGAAGTCCAGGTTTGGAGGGTTGCAGAGAATGCTTCTTATGTCCATATCCAGGGCACCTACAGGATTTGTCTCATAGTGCCTTACAGTCAGTGCCTTATCTCTCTAATTTGAATGATATTTGTTAAAGACACTTCATTGATTTTAATATTTTACCTAATTATCTGAGAAGCGTTGCTGGGAAACAGAGCTCAGTGCTGGAGGTGCTCCTTAAAAAGGATGTTTACTCAGACACATTCAGAGAGGGTGACAAGTGGGGGGAAATCCTTTGGAAAATATCCATTAATTAGATTGCATCTAGTGCTTGCATCTCTGATCATCTTCGCTTATAGCCATTGATGGGCCTATTTTCAATAAATTTATCTAATTGGGTTTTTTTAAATCAAGTTATAGTTTTGGTCTTCACAACATTTCCTGTCAACAAGTGCCACAAGTTGCATTGAGTGAAGAAGTACTTCCTTTTGTTTGTTTACCTGCTGCCTATTAATTTAATTGGATGACTTCTGGTTTTTGTGTTATGTCAAAGAGTAAATAGCACTTCTTTATCCACTGTCTCCACACCATTCATTATTTTATAGACCTCTGTCATATTACCCCTTAGTTGTCTCTTATCCAAGCTGAACAGTCCCAATCTTTTTAATCTCTCCCCATATGGAAGCTGTTCCATACCCTTAATAATTTTTGCTGCTCTTCTCTGTATCTTTTCCCTTTCTAATATATCTCTTTTGCAATGAAGTGACCGGATTTGCATGCAGTATTCAAGGTGTGAACTTACAAGGAATTTATGTAGTTGCATTATCATATTTTCTGTCTTATTATCTATCCTTTTCCTAATAATTCTTAGCATTCTGTTAGCTTTTTTGACTGCCGCTGCACATTGAGTGGATCTTTTTCAGAAGACTATCCACAATGACTCCAAACGCTTTCTTCAGTGGTAACAGCTAATTTAGACTCTATCGTTTTGTATGTATAACTGGGATTATGTCTTTCATTGTGCATTACTTTGCATTTGTCACCATTGAATTTCACCTACAATTTTGTTGCGCAGTCACCCAGTTTTGTGGGATCTCTTTGTAACTCTTAGCAGTCAGCTTCTGAACTTAACCATCTTGAGTAATTTTTTATCATCTGCAAACATATTATGTTTTCTAAAATGTGTCCCAGCAGCTCAGCCATGAGATCCTGTGAAGCAATACAGGAGAGTGCTGAGCTATGTGGAGAGCGGATTATAAATTATAATTTCCCCACCTGCTTAGCAATGAGACAAGTGGCCCCAACTGGCAGGAGGAAGCCCTGACTATCTTTAAATAGCAATGCTGGTCAGAGCTGGAAATTTGAGGGAGATCAGAGACAGTGCTGTCCCCCAGCTGCAAACTGTTAGGGAAAATTTGTCTCACTCCTCCCTCAGTAATGTCCATAGACTTGGGCTCCAAGCAACATCAGCAGGTTTCATTGAGGAACTTGAAGGCTTGAAGAGCCTAGAAAAGCAGAGTTCATATCTGCATCCTACTTTTTAGTTTTGCTATTCCAATATGTTTGTTTCATTAGGATGAATTTGAGATGGAGTTTCTCTTATTTGCATCATATTGTTTTCAGGGGAGTGGAGAAAATCAAATGCCATTCAAATATGGAACTGGAACAAACAAAAGAATATATGTGGAAAATGTAGAAAATTGAAATCAAGTAAGCTGCTGAAGTACAGTAACCTGTTGTTGAAGCATTAATGGCAGAATTATGTAATTAAGAGTCTTTGGCAAGTTTTCTGCAATTTGAGAATATTTTCACCAAAAAGTTCAGGTGCTAGGAATTGTGCCACAGCAAAAGTTTTCTTACTGGGCATTTTGGTCATTTCGCTTAATATTTTTGCTCAGCCCTACTTCAGTTGTTCTTATACAAATAGACCTTGTGCTATCTTCCTACATATTCCAAATAAAAGTACCATGACCTCAGTCTGAATATTTCCTTGCAACTTTGCTAGTCCCTGTCCTTAAGGAAGTTTGAATTCTCTCTTTTCAATGGCTTGGACTTGGTGTCATGTTTTTCAGGTAGTGGATATTTGATGAAAATGAAAGAAATGCTTAAGGGATGAATGGCAGTGAACTCTTGAGGTTGGAGGGACTATTAAAGCTTGAAACTCTGTGGATTGCTGACTATAGCTCTATTGTATGTTCAGCTATTGTGGACAGCTTGGTTTCTTTTTAATATACACTTACTCCATTCAACAGAGTCTTAAAGAGAGATACCAAGCTTCCTGAACCACAAATCAACTCTGAATTTTAGCAAGAACACTAGCAGATAACCCATTGTACATTTCCAGACCTGCCTGCCTTACAAAAGATTCTGCTCTAGGGAAGCCTGGAGCTCCCTTACCTTTCAGAGTGGATGCAGAGTTGGGTAAACTATAGAAATAAAATGAATGAACTGAGGTGGAAAAACTGAGAGGAAATTATGTCAAAGTAACTTTGCTTCAAATGCATAAATCCTTTTTTTTTAACTGTTCCTGTTCCTATTTAAAACACCAAAAGCATAACCTTTAGTTACTTTATGGTCTTCTAAAAATAAATTAAATAGGTTTTAGCTATGTACACATACAGAAAGATATATATGTATATTTTATTTTACAATCCACATAATTCATTGAATGAAGGCATTCTTACTTATTTTAACAGATTGTATTTCATTTTAAGGACAGAGAAACGCTTGTAAAACAGTTGTAAAAAATGTTTTCAACACCATGAAGGCACAATATAGGAGAAGACTCTTCCCATTCATGAGTAAATTCTGATTATCTAAATCTCAGTTATCTGAAATTTGGATTGTCTGAAGTTCAGAAATATTATTGTAGCCAATTTTTTCATTTTATTTTTCATTTATTGTGATGTTATGATTAACTAACGTTTTGTGTCATATATAATCATTGTATGCTAAATAGAGTTAAACTGTAGGATTATAGAAGTTTAAGATTGATAAGTATTTAGAATTGATAATTATTTATTAGGCATCTTATTAAGTAGTGCTTAAATGCAAGACCTATAGGCTGAGGCCTGTAAGATTTTAGTTTAGCTGTTTTAGGCCTTAGAGTTAGGAAATACTGACATAAGTAAGTGATCGAAGAATAACCTGATGCCATAAGATTATGCAAAAAGATGTGCCAAAGGGTAATATTGTGAAAAATTATCCAGAAGATTAATTTTAAATCACAAAAATTCTCTAGGGACACAGTTTTCTCTAACACGTGCCGTTACCATAGGACACAGATTGTGTGTCAATGCTAATGAGAATAAAAGGAACAATACACAACCTACAGGAAACGGGGTCCATCAGTCTTGGGGGACACCAGACCTATAAGGAAAAAGTGGGTTGACACTTTCATGCACATACACAGAGTGGAGGCATAGTCAAAATCACGTTATAAATTAAAAAAAGGGTGCTCAGATTGGGAAAACTGAGTTTCCTACAGGAAAACTCCAGCAGAAACCGTCCCTCTTCTGATGATAATTCCATGAGAGACCTATCAGACACGAATACTACCTAGGAAGATGTGAGTGTGACTTTAGCTATAATTTTTGCATGGATATATTTAGGATTTGTATATGCTGTGATAGTCAGAACTGTGCAACTTTAAGAACATTGATAAAAGATATTAGACCTTGTTCATTTGACTGTTTGTGCTACTTTCTTTGGTCTTCATGTGTTCCTATGAGCTCTAGATCTAAAACAAGTGGCGGAGGTAAATCTGAATTTGAGACTATAGCCACGAGAGCTGAGCACACAGTGGTATAATATGACATTACTAAAATTGCTTTAAATAAAAATAAAAGGTTACATTATTAATTTTGTGTATAAGTAGAGACTTAGTTATTTCCCCAAACCACCCACCAAGGTGTGTCTGCTGAACTCTGTCATCTTGACTCCATTTACTTTCCTTTAGCCCTCACTAACTGGTAAATTATTTTTCTTAAAAACTTTATTACCATCTCTTTCCATTATAGTTCGCATTGTCTTGCTCTTTATCTGCATTTCCCACTCTAGACAGTTGTATGTAATCAACCTCCTACAAGATAAGAATTTATCTTTTTTGAAATTCCAATG
Organism: Mesoclemmys tuberculata; assembly: GCA_007922155.1. Taxonomy (NCBI): domain Eukaryota; kingdom Metazoa; phylum Chordata; order Testudines; family Chelidae; genus Mesoclemmys; species Mesoclemmys tuberculata. Next base: position 64,816,577 of record ML675610.1, read on the forward strand.
TACTGATGGTTTTGTACATGGTTTTTGAGCCATTTGGACAATGGAGGCTAGGTGTTGTAAATTGGCATAGAACCATTGAGATCAGGAAAACTAGACTGATTTAGTCTAGTTGAGGGTATGCCTCTAAGGGTTTTGAAAATGTCTTTTCCCATAAAGACAATATTTTTTTCAGTAACTGGCTTGTCATTTTTAGTAGAATCAGAGCTGATCCTTTTGTCTGGATGTGGGTTAGGTGACCAGTGAGCACCAGGAAAGGGTGAATCTGAAAACAAAAATTGACAACTTTGGCTGAAGAACACTTACAAGTTGGAATGTTTTAACCCCTCTCCTTACCCATTACACACACACACATATATCCTGAGAGACTTCTCCAGTCACAGCAACCCTTTTTTCTCTTCCATAGCCTATCCTACCTCCTGCTACCACCAATAGCCTCTCACTCTGAAGGCTTGCAATATTCCCCAGTCTTATACTACTTATTTGTTGATGTCATCACAGGTCCTAGCAGGTCCACCATTTTTCTGCTGTATCAAAGACTAGTTTCTCCTCTCCTTGTTCACATACTGTGGTAATTTACTTATGAATGGCTCCCCTCTCTCTCTTTCTCTCTCTCCCTAAAATAATAAATTACTATTCCCTTACCTTTTACAGAAATGAAAGAGGATGACTAGGAGATACTTGGAAGCTAACCCTCTGACTTGTTTTGACCATAATAAATTAAATGTCTCTATTGTTGTAAATTGTCACCAAAGTTAGATGCAAATTGCTTTCCTGGCCACTAGATAGCATTCGCTTCAGCATAATGCTCATATTTCTCATTTGCCTGTTGTAACAAGAAAACATTGTTTCCTAACCGGAAATGACATCTTGTTCTTAATTAGACAATGGGAGAGAGAAATTCTGCCATCCATATATGACTATTTTCTAAAATTATATATAGTCCTAGTTCAAGATAAGTGCCTGTGGTCATTATACACTGAAGAAAAGCTGGGGAAATATTGCTATTATGCAAAAATTTTGCATACTATTCAATGATTAAATTCAATTCCATATATACGAGATAAATATTTCAAGATTTAATGGAAAGGAGTATGGGAAGAATTTACATGGGTTCCACAGGAAAAAATGTTTGCTAAATTGTCAAGCAAATTTCCTATCTGGGACCAGAGGGACAAAAACTCTGATGTTTCAAGGACTCCAAGGCATCAGAATCCTTTAGGCATGTCTGAAAATCACAGCCTAAATCCACTTGACCAGCCTCCACATGATGATGAAGGCCATAAAATCTGATAACTGTGGAATCCTGGCCTGCATTCTCCAGTCATGAGCTCCTTCTATGTCTATCCTCAGTCTCTTTATGCTGGCAATTTCTACTTTGAATGTAAACAGGCCCTTGTCTACCTTCATTGGCTCCCTATTCTATCATGTATAAAATATAATATCTATATAGGCCCTCCAGTGCCTAATTCATTTCAACTTCTTAGATTGCATCTTCTTTTACACAACAAATTTTGGAAAGCTACCCATATGTGTGTTTCCCAGACTTTCTTGTTAAAGCTACAATGATCTACTCACACTGGGTGCCTCCTTTCCATGAGGAGAAGTAGTAGTAAAAAACTACAAAACCAAAGTCTTTGAACTGGGCAAAAGTGCTGAACAATTGTGCCACTACAACCAAAGCAGAGTATTTGCCACATGTTCCCACAAAAAAGTAGGGTATAATAATTGGAGAGAAATGACTGTTAAATATTATGGCACTCTTAAAAGGCAGCTAAGAAAGGTGGGAACAGCATAGCAAATTAAGGTTGCCATAAGTAGCATTAACATTGGCTGTGCAATATAAATTACAAACTGGATGGGGAAAGCACGCTAATTAACCATTTTCAAATTAATACTTATCTAGAATACATGTTAGCTAAGATAAGGGTTTGGGGGGACTGAAGGTTATGGAGGCTGAGGAAATTAGCAAGTTTCACTGCTTCTATATAAATTTTGATTTCTTTTTAAACTGTGGGAGTTCCAAACACTTTTTACATGTACTGGCTTTTTACATGTGCTGGATACAACTCTTTATGACATGTACATGTTGCATTTGCATTACATCTTGTGTTTGACACATGGGTTTGGTAGCACGATGAGGGTCAAATCATTTCACCCTTTTGCATCATGTTTTTTGTGACTTTTCATGGGAGGACGTAATACAGGCCTCAGCATCTAGAAGGAACTCCCAGATACAATCAATAATTAAAGGCCAAATTCTGCAATCCATATTCAGGAAAACTCTCTTTAGCTTCCATGCGAGGTCTGTATGATTAAGGATGGAAGAGCATAAAATATCTTTTACTCAGTTCATTGGGAGTTTGAATGCGACAGAAGTGAAAATGTAAAATTCACCATTTATATCAACTAGATCTTCCTAAATATTACTTTAAGTATCTCTTCATTTATCCTTTTATTTTCTCAATGTGGAAAATTGGTACCACAGCTCATGCAACCTCTTTGTTTTAAAGTCTGACAGACTCACAAGCATCCTTGTCTCCTTTCCCTTTCTCTCTGATGTCATGAAAAACAACGCTCCAGGTATGTCTTCACTGCATTTAAAATCTTGTGGCTCTGCCAGCTGTCTTGAAGTTGCAGGACTAAGGCTAAGAGGCTATTTAATTGCAGTGTAGACATTTGGACTTGTGCTGGGGCCTGGGCTGTAGGACCCTGTGTGGTGGGAGGGTCCCAGGGCTCACGCTGCAGTCTGGGCCTGAACATCTACATCACAATTAAACAGCTCTGGATGTCTAATTGCAGTATAGATATACCCTTTGAGTCCTGAACTCATGCTGCTTTTTCTCATTTCTTAATGATGGTCAGGACTTGGTCCACATACATTCCCTCCCCAGAATCATGCTTGGAACAAAAATATGCACAGTACATTTGCTTCTAAATAGTATCTCAATTACTTGGTTGGCTACTGTTCTTAGAACAGTTAGACATTCACAGATGGCTTAGCCATCACGTTCAGTTCTGGCTTGCAGATACTTGAGAGCAGCTTCCACTTAATAAGAGTTGCTCATGAGCACCTGAGGGCAGAATCCATCCCACTGTTTGTTTTATTGTTTGCTCTTTCATTTGTTCTTTTTATATTGGCCAAATTATTGCAAATGGCACTGAGTTTCTGCACTGGGATGGGCTTCATTCTGGAACAGTATTGTCAGTTCCACAATTGTCACTAGATGTCAGATGATGCAGCAGGTCACAGCATTATTTCTGCATATTTTTTGAATGAGCTAGGGGCTCTTATGTTTGGAATTGTATCAGGCTGTTTTTAGAGTTTTAATTCTGGGGGCTAGGAGGGCCTGATCCAAAGACTACTGAAGACCATGGTCAAGACCCTTAGTCCTTAATATTTCATGGGTTCCATTCTCTAGGCAGATGAGGGAGTAATGAGAATGCTCGTTGGTTTGTCTGTCTTTTCTTATAAAGCAGATTGCCTTCCTTGGGGCACCTAAGGTCTCCACTCTGCACCTTCCTTCCAGTACAGAATAACACTAGTTTGATGAGACTAGATAGTTCTCTGGTTACATCATAAGAACTCTTTGAAATTTTGTAGAAGTGTTAATAATGAAAATTAACCACATGATTAGTTTTTAGAAAGGTAATTTATAGTAACACACTACCTACAGTAGTTGGAGTCTACTAACTGGTGTTTTATATGAATTTTTAAAAAGGGACGATGGAAGATATATTAGTACAAAAAACAAGAATAGGCAACATGAATGGAAATAAAACTCTCCTATCAGTGATACTTGTCTACCTAGATTAATGCCAGTTATCTGGTATCAGAAAACACCAAAGGAAGCGACACTGAGAGCTTATATTTGGTGGAGTGCCTAAACCAAGTGGCTGCTGCAGATCTTATTGTCTTGCATGCAGACTGTTCTAAGCACACTGTAATTCCCAGGTCTGTCTCTCCTTGGAAAATTCTGCAAACTTTGAACAGTTGAGTTTACCTAGCATTGAGTTCCTATCTTACCTTTTCCAACACTGCAGCACAGGTTAGGAAATGAACTGAGAATTGTATAGCAAGGGTAGCTTGCAGCTCCTTGGAGACCAGTGGTCACTTTAGCTATAGGTTCTATCCCATTAGGATGTCTTCTAAGAGCTGAGTTGGTAACAGTCCTCCTGCCCAGGACAAAATAACAATAGCTGCTGTCCTGCCTCCATTTCACTGTTGATGTATGCTTCAGGGACAAGTCTTTAATACAATGCTAAAATAATTTCCTCTAATTTATGTTACTAGAATATAATCTTTTATAGGCACTCTCTTTACTCCTCTCTTCCCCTCTTTTGACCTGCTGAAAAGCTCCATGTCAAAATCCCACCCCTATCCCCAAATTCTTTTTGTTTTGAAGCATATAACTATTGACTGAAGATGTGTTCCTTCTTCATGTGTGTGGTGTTTTTTTTTTAAATTATTGTTGTGTTAAAAATTAAATTAGTTAAATTTTTTAAATTAGTTAAATTAATTTCAAAAGTGTTATTAACTGTGATTTTAGGAGCTAGCAAAGCAACAAAGAAGCCATCAACTGAAAGCTCGAGCAGTTGCTTATTTAAGCCGGTAGCTACTGGTTCCTGCTTCTCTTTCTGTTTCCTTGGAAACAGAATTTGGATAAGCAAAAAAGAAGGTAAGGGTTTTAAAATATTGACTTTAAAAATGCTGGTTATTTTATTTTTCTTAATGTGACTCTTGTTTCCTCTGCAGTAAGGATGGAAATGTTTTACAGATTTACATGGTATCATTGCTAATCTCTGAAACTGCTGCAAATGTGGGTGTCAGACATTTGGTGCCTCCCTCTGTTCTGTTTGCACACATCTTTTCAAAATAAAAATGTATGATTAAAGAAAGCTAGAGAGAGAAAAGGGGGTGAGAGAGCAGCCAAAGTCAACATGAGGAAGCAACATCTTTGTCACATTCAGCTGCTGTGTTGGCAGTAAAATTACCAGCTTGGAAGAATCACCTATAGAAACTTTAATGTTCAATCTGTGATATAAACCCCAACATTTTTAATTGTCCTTAGACTCAAATGTAAAATAAATAGAATAAAAATATATTTTTAATAAAACATGATATATTTCAAGTAATATAGTTATACCAAAGAGTTATGCTTCTCTCACGGTTGAGGTTATTGATAAGTGATCAAAGATTTGGATCTTGGTTTCAATTTATAAAAGCATCTAAGCATGTGGATGATTATCTGAAGTTTGTCTGAACCTTGATTCAACAACATTTGTGGCAGATCTTGCAAGAACAGAATTTCTTAGCATTTCGGCTTTGGGTTTTTCTCTTCAATACTGACACTTACATTTTTGGTAGCATGTCTGACATGGGCCAAAAACCAAAAGTGCAGTTGTGTAAAAATGGAGAAAAATCTCATTTAAATATTTCAGTATTTGAAAAGTGTTTATACTCTAAAAATAGGCATGAGTTTGCAGCTCAAAAGAGTCACAGGTGGGCCTGGTGTTAAATGTGCAGGTATCCACTACATGAGAGAGACTGCTTAAGTAACTTGGGGTTATATGTTTCATTAGCAGTGTATCAGTGGTCAGTGCTTTCCAGCAAAGGAGGTTGAAATCTCCTATTGCCATGATTTGGCAATGCAGCACTGCTATCTTTATTTAAACTCTTCTAGGGGCAAGTACAAACCCTACTGTGTATTGTTGCTTACATACCTTACAAATGTTCTCTACATAAATATACTTGGGTGGTTTAACAGTTCTAAGATAATTCCGTCTTTTATGCAATAGCTTAATGGGCTTTCAGACAATGTAATTTAATAATCATCTTTCCTTATGGTTTCCTTTGCAACTGTTTTTCACTCTCTTGGAGTAAGTTTAATTTTAGATAATACTAAAAAAAATAGTGAAACCATATAGGGTTCATTAAAACCTATTGATGGAAAAATATTGACTATTCAGATATTGTTTGGGTAGGACTTTTAAGTTCCAGAGTGCAGTCCTCATACTCAAGACATCGAGAAAAAGGATGTTTCTGCGAAAAACCTCTCCTCTGTCCCCAAACCCAACCCTTGACCCTATCTTGAATATGGATATTACTGTTCTTGACTCTGACTCCAGTCACTGTGTTTCTTGATAGGTTGCTAGGCAACTCTCTTCTTCACTGCCCAATCAAAATGCAGCCTGCTCTCCAGCCAGCCTCTCTCACCTGGGCCAACTTTTGTCTTGTGGAATTTTTCTGTATGATTCCTCCCTAGATATGATCTCCATAGGTTCTTTCCTCCTTTACAGTAACTTCATAGGGAGGAAAGTCTTGTGATTGTAATCCTGGAGAAAGAGTAGCTCCAGACCAAACAAACTCATCCTCAATCCATTTAAGGATGAGCAGCTTTTTGGAGTAGTCTTACCTTAAACAGTACCTGATGAGACAGCCAAAGAAATCTACCTCCTTCCCTTCTTACCACCAGTATCCCTAAAGATCCTATTATAAGACTTTGTTCTAGAGATCTCACCAGGAAAGGACACCCTGAAACAGAAATAAGCCTCCAAAGTCTTATGTCCCAGCCAAGGGGAGATTTTGACATTGGGCATCAGGGCATGTTCTTCCAACAGCAATGAGGGCAGATCATGGATTATCCCTGTGCACTCTTAATGATCTGATCAGGATACTACTATGGTTTTTGGGACATTCTTGCAGGCTGACAATCATCCTATCCCCAACCAGAAATGATAACCCATTGCCTCTATCTCCTTGGGCATCCGAGCACCAACAAGGGTCCCAGGTCAGGAGTGCTTGGCACTTCAGAGAGCAGATTTCTGCAAAAGATGACATGGTATCTTCACCTACTGTTAGATTTAAAATGGCTCAACTCCTTTATTGCCTAGAGGAAATTTAAGAGAATCTACTTGGATGGTCATTGCAACTCTGGAGCAGTCTATCACATCAATAAATCTGAAAGGTGCCTAGATGCACACTCCCATTGCATACTCACATATAAAATACCTGAAAGAGCACTTTCAATATACTGTTTTTCCGTTTGATCTTATCTTGATTTCCAGTGTCTTTACAAAGATAAAGATGGTGGCAGCAGCACTCTGTCACTATGTTTCAAAACCTTACCTTGATGAGTGATGACAATGTCTATAGGAACATGTATTGGGATGTATACCTCCAGCATTTTACTATTTGTGTGAACCCTCCTAATGCACACTAAAAGCTCTATAGTGTGCTTTGATGTATTACTGTTGCAATCTTCAGTGCCTCAATGAGCAGGAGAGAACTTTTAGTGCATAGCAGTAGTGTCCACTTAGTGCGTGACATGCTGGTCTGCCATAGATTTACACCCCAGCTTGCCACACAGTAAGAACTTATATATGCTCAGGATCATAAAAGACACAAGTTTCTGGAGGTTTAGAGAAACCCAGAAGTCTGTATCCGTTCTTCACTGGTGTTTGTTGTAAATTTCAAGAATATCATAAGTTCCTTCTCAACTATTGACCCACTTCATGGCTGTCTTGGAGGAAAATAAAACAGGGCCTGGGATACACCTCTCTGTAAAGAATAGGTCAGGCTATTTTCTTTACAGGAAATTAGACTGCCCAACACATTGTGAAAATACTGTGCATGATGTCCCCTTTTCACAGAGCTGGCCCATTGGGTCAGGAAACACATAAGCCACCTTCTACCCCAGTAGGATACACACAGGAGACCTATTTTATTTAGTTTCCTATACTGTACTGATCACTGTAGTGTCTGAGCTTGATCTACAGAACAGGCTTGTCCTGCACCCAGCACCCAGTCACACTTAGAATGGGAGGTTCCAATTGATCTCTTCAGAGGGATGCCCCCAACCTAACAGCTTTTGCAGAGACCTGTCATTGCTATTGATAAAGAATTTATTGGGGTGGAGAATCTCTGTGAGGAGGGGAGAGCAGTGATCTTTCATCACACAGCATATGGTCCTCTAGGAAGCCAGTTCTACATGTCAATTTCTGAGTTTCAGGCAGTAAGTCTGTCTTTCCTGGTGTTCTACAGGCAGTGTCAGAGTACAGATAATATTGCAAAGGTGTCTTACGTCTAAATCAGTGACTGTAACAAGAACAAGAGACAGGTCAGAAAGTTATGTTCCTGACTGACAGCATAGTATACCATCTAGCTTCCCTGAGAGCAATGGGATGTTCAATAATCAGACCTGTTGTCTAGATTGAATGGGGGTTTCCTCCAGACAGTCCATGAAGAATGCTATACTCCCCATCATTTTTAGATCCTGGAAGATCAATACATTTCATATTCCTTTCTCTCTAACATATTCCTTTTTTCCTAGAGTCTTCATGTTCAAACTTCCTGAAAGACTCTAATCTTGCTAGCCATGAACTGACCTCATCAGTTAGGGCTGACCTGATCAGCTGAAGACCACCTTCTCTCTGCTTCCTAACCATCAGATTCACAGTACAAGGCATCACAGATTCCTTCAAAACTCAGTTTGAGTCTATTTCTTTAAAGGGAACTCCTAAGTCACAGTGAAATATTCACTATGCTAAAATATATAAAGGTTTTAGCTAACAACCTATGATTACACTTGGGAAAAGCTCCACTTTGGGGGCAAGGAGAAAGATAGAGAGCTTGTTCCTGCTTTATAATTAGAATTCCACCAAGAGGTTAGAGAAAGGGGTGGCTCCCAAGTCCCTGAGGGCAGACATCTGCATTAGGAGTAATCTTGCCTTTTAAGGGGTTTCCATTGTGCCTCATACACTAATCTCTAGATTTACGAGAAAAGCCAAAACATTTCTGCCTGGTTAAGCCCAATCATAGAATCTCTGGAGGCTAAACTTGGTTTGTGTGGAGCCTCACTTTCTCTGTTTTTGTTATTGAAGTAGCATTTATTCTGGCTATTATTTGCAAGTAGCACTCTTTCTTTCCTGAATTTTGACAATAAGGTATCTGTCCCTTTGTGTGATCCCTGGCTTCACAGAACCTGAGTTTTAATTCCCCTTCTCAGTCCGTTCCACTTTAGTCTGTATTGTGCACTGCTAAGCATTGCCTCAGCTCTAGACTGGAGGCTCCTTGTAGAAAGAGGATTTTGTTCTTATCTTTCAATTCCCTTTCTACAGAGGAGACCCTCAGTCTGCAAGTTGCAATAATTCTGTTTGGCAGTTTGTTCCATTGTTTTATTAGCATCTCTGACTATAGAAGCTTTCAAATAGGGATATGCGGAGGGGGGGGGAACACTGCAGCAGAAAAAAAAAAGTAGATAGCACTAAAGAGTAAAACTGCATGAACCTGACAGAAGAGGAGCAAACAATGCAGATTCCTGATGTGGGGGTTTCCTTGCAAAAAGTGAATTTACAATGTAAGATCAAAATCCTCTGCTTCTATGATCCGCCTGGATGTAAAAACATTAATCAAGGGTGTGATTGCTATAGGCACAACCACTGTGTTAATGTTCTGCCTGAGACCTCAGACCACTATTGATAGTGCAGTCACTGCAGAGCTGGGCATGTTTAACTGAACTAGAATTAACTTGAAAAGGAAAGGATGATTGATTAAACAGCACCAAGGCATAATAGCTTAAAGTACACTTGTCATATTCAAAGCAAATTCTGGAAACAATAAATAGATACTTGTCAAAACTTGTCATTTGTATGCTACTGCATGATGACAAAATGTGAGGTGTTTTAGGTGTCAACAGGATGTAATTAATTGTTGCTACATTAAGGTAGGGTGTTTGCTGAGGAGATCAACAGCTCCCTTTCTCTCTGCAGGGAGTGTGTTTGTTCACAAAGGTTCTCTGCCTTCCTGAGATTTTGTCATCAGGTTCTCTCCAGGGGTTTCAAGGCAATCACCCCCTTCTCCAAGGAACCACTAACAAAATATAATCAAAAGCAAAACAGAAAAATAATACCCATTAAACGATGTTTGGGTTTCAGTCTGTCAAATGGGTCGAAATGATCTGTAACCCATAGTTTACTTCCCAGGCTTTGTTTATAAATTATAACTCTGTCGACTATACTGAAGCAGTATAATTAATCTTAGATGGAACATAACAGCTAATTAGGTGAAATTTAACAATTTGGAGCAAATGCATTTTCTTTGCTCTGTGTAATCTTGATAACATGGTTAATGTATCATAAAATACTTCATATACCACTCTACAGAGCATGCTAATGATCATTAATACATTTATAAAATAAATCTGCAATCTAGATTTGAAGTTCAGTAATTTTTTCCATTTGCCAGATCCAGGCTTAGGGCAAGTGAATGCAGCTCTATCAATGATATTGCTTTAATTAGGGCTACATTTGGGCTTATATGTTTAGGTTATCGCATCCTTAAACTCAAAGAGAGATTTTTTAGTGTATTCAATACCCAACAGCTCCCCCTGTTCTTATCTGGGGCTTTGGGGAATGAACACTTTTCATAGAATTGTAGAAGATTAGGGTTGGAAGGGACCTCAGGAGGTCATCTAATCCAACACCCTGCACAAAAGCAGGACCAATCCCAACTAAATCATTCCAGCTAGGGCTTTGTCAAGCCACACCTTAAAAACCTCCAAGGATGGATATTCCAGCACTTCCCTAGGTAACCCATTGCAGTGCTTCATCACTCTCCTAGTGAATTTTTTTCTAATATCCAACCTAGGCCTCCCTCACTGCAACTTGAGACTATTGTTCCTTGTTCTGTCATTAGCCACCACTGAGAACAGCCTAGCTCCTTCAGCTCTGGAACCCACTTGAGGTAGTTAAAGGCTGCTATCAAATCCCCTCTCACTCTTCTCTTCGGCAAACTAAATAAGCCCAGTTCCCTCAGTCTTTCCTCATAAATCATGTGTCCCAGCCCCCTAATAATTTTTGTTGTCCTCCACTGGAATCTCTCCAATTTGATCACATTCTTTCTAAAGTGGGGAGGCCAAAACTGGAGACAAAACTCCATATGCGACCTTACTAGTGCCAAATAGAGGGGAATAATTACTTACCTCAATCTGCTGGCAATTCTCCTACTAATGAAGCCTAATATGTCATTGGCCTTCTTGGCAACAAGGGCACACTGTTGATTCCTATCCAGCTTCTTTTCCAGTTTGACCCCCACAGGTCCTTTTCTTCAGAACAGCTGCTTAGCCAGTGGTCCTCAGTCTGTAGCTATGCATGGAATTCTTTAATCCTAAGTGTAGGACCTGCACTTGTCCTTGTTGGCCCAAACCTCCAATTTGTCTAGGTCACTCTGTATCCTATCCTACACTCCAGCATATCCACCACTCCCCCAGCTTAGTGTCATCTGCACACTTGCTGAGGGTGCAATCCACCCCATCCTCCAGATCATTAATGAAGATGTTGAACAAAACCAGCCCCAGAACCAGGCTCTAGGGCACTCTGCTTGATACCTGCTGTCAACTAGACATTGAGCCATTGATCACTACTCATTGAGCTTGATGATCTAACCAGCTTTCTCTTGATACACATTATAGTCTATTCATCCAACCCTTACTTCTTTAACTTGCTAGCAAAAATAGTGTAGGAGACCATATAAAAAACCTCATTACAAACCCACATTTTGCTAAAGTCAAGGTAAATCACGTCCACCACTTTCTCCACATCTCTGAGCCAATTATCTCATCATAGAAGGCAATCAAGTTGGCCAGGCATGATTTGCCCATGGTGAATCCATGCTGACTGGTCCCCTTGCTCTCCTCCAAGTGCTTCAAAATGGATTTCCTGAGGACCTGCTGCATGATTTTTCTGGAGACTGATGTGAGGCTGACTGGTCTGTAGTTCCCCCAATCCTTCTACTTTCCTTTTTTAAAGATGGGCTCTAGATTTGCCTTTTTCCAAAAATCCAGGACCTCTCCTGATCACTACAAGTTTTAAAAAATAATGGCCAATGGCTCTGCAATCACATTAGCCAACTTCCTCAGCACCCTCTGATGCATTGCATCTAGCCCCATGGACTGGTGCTTGTCCATCCTTTCTAAATAGTCGTGAACCTGTTATTTCAGCACTGCGGGACGCTCACCTCATCCCCATACTGTGCTGCCCAGTTCAATAGTCTGGGAGCTGATTTTGTCTGTGAAGACAGAGGCAAAAAAAACTGTTGCAGAATCCTCCATTTGTTAATGAGGCAAAATTCCCATTGAATTCATTACACATTTTCTCTGAATGAAAAAGTAATTCCCCAACTTTTTTATCATATTGAATTTGAATTGAAGTGAAACACGAGAAAGAATATTATACTTTTAAAACATATTTTATAATTGTGGATTAGAAACTGTTAAATGAAACTTAATGCATTCAAATTTGTGAAACCATATATGGATTGTAATATGATATGTAATATGTGAAAGCTTTTATTCAGTTATTTAGTAACGTTATTTTGCCTAATTATGCTAGGCTTTCACTTTTTGATTACACCACATACCAGTTATTTATTGTTTTTATTAAATGTTGGATGACAGAATCCCACATTTCTATACTCTAAAAAAAGAATTGCTTGGGATATTTTCCTAAGAGACTGCATGTGAATGCAACAATCCTTTGTTCTCAAACCTTTCGAGCATCATCGAAAGAACACATTGTGACTATGATCATGTTATGTGTAAGTAGGTTATTGTCAAGGTAATAGAAGTGTAATTTTTCACTGATCAGGAATGTGCCATAGCTATTTCTGTGATCCTCCTGGGACTATAATAGCATTCCCTGAAGAAACACTATGTGACTAATTGATACTGTGCAAGTTGCAATTGGTCACAGCAAAAATTCAAGCCTAACTATTCAGTTTACACTAAAAAAATAATATTGGGACTATCTATCTTCACTCCAGTTTTAATTTCCACCCTACACATCTATCTATTTGAACGCCAAACAAAAGCTAAAGTGTTTTATCACTTTCAATTTGTAACCTCTTTAAATTTTTGCTCTGAGAGGGTCGTGCTGATTGTTCCAGGAAGAGAAAGTGCTAGTGTTTGGGGAGTAGAGTGGAAAGAGAAGAAGAGCAACAGCATGTGTGTTTCTGATGCTTCCGACAGAAGGGATACAGTGAGCAGGCCCACACATAATGAAGTAGCCAAGAACCTGCCTAAAGCCCGGAGGGACAGAGAGCTGTCCGGGAATGCCCCAGGTCAGGAGCCAAGAGGAGCACTGTGCCAGGGAGGGATCATCTGAGGAGGACAAACCAGAACTGGACCCCCTATCACTGTCTCCCACAGCTGTATGGGGCCATGAGTACTTGGGCTTTGCATTGGGCATAAGGAAGGAGGTAGTAGCTAGTTAAATGGGGAGGGTGTCGTGCTGTGTGGGTTTGCAAACAGCGGCAGAGGAGGGCACTGGAGGGGTTTGTTGGAGAAAGTTTGCTGGCACTGAAGATGACCAGGAGCACCCAAGGCTCACCAATGGTCTGGGCCTGTGCCCAGGGTTCCTAAACTCTTGAGTGCAGAACACATTGCTCAATGTCTTCCCTTTCAGTCCGTGGTACCCCAGGGCCTGTGTGGCCTTGTGTTAAATGTAACCCTGCTTACCACGCCCCCTATCATTCCCCCTGTTATTTTTCTCCATTCATCCCTCTGTAAATAAATATTTCTCTTTCCTATATTCATTGCACTCTTCCGGTGTGTGTGTTCACTGGAGCGGGGACGGGTTTGGAACAGGTGTCCTGGCCAGAGCTGCCTGCAGAGCAGACTCCATCTTAGCCACAAGGGCGCTAAAGTTACAAATTATTTTGCTATGGTTGCTTAAGTTTTATACAAATGCTATCTCTACAGTGCTGCTAAATTAATACTTACATTAACACTATTTCATTAACATTTAGTATACTTATTGGGAAGTAAGAGAATAAGCCAGTTAAATATTTTTACTTAGTGCTTTTATCATTTTAATGGAAATCATTAGAGGAGCATGTTTTTCATTTCCCCTCCCTCTGCTTCCACCCCCCATTAATTCAGAGTGGCAGTGATAAAAGCAATGTTGGGAATGAATTATGCCATTTTGTCAATGGCATCTCATGCATTGGCTCTTTGAAGTCCAAAGCCCCCACCTTCCTCTGAGCATCACACCAATCTACTGTTGTCTGCTCTTTAAGTGAGACATGCAGAAGATGATTACAGGACACAACTACGTCACAGAAGGGCAAGAAAGATTGGCTTAAATATGTCCATTTAGCTCACAATTTATGTCTACAAGTTTATGAATTTAGGTTCAACAGAAATACTTTGATCATCTTCTGTAAAATACCATGCTATTATATCTGCTCTGAGATTAACATTTTAGTTCTTTGATAAATTTTGCTTTTGTAAAATGTTTTATTTTTTCCCTAATTAATATCTGTTATGCAAAAGTGAACATTTCCTGTTGTTATTTTGGTAGAACAAAGAGTGACTCATCAAAGTAAAAGGGTATTACAATAGAATACAATAGTTCTATGGTGACTGATGCAGCTGAAATATAGTATATATTAACTAAAGTTAAACACTCTGGAACTATCATATTCCATACATTTGCATATGGCCTCTTTTTCTTCTCACTTAGCACATGCTTATCTTTAATCCTTTGAGAGGTCCCACGGAGTCTTTATTTATATATATGTCTCTAGAGATGACATGAGGAACTACAGACGAGTGACCATCATATACGATCAGTCAGTTGAACTAATATTTAAAATAGAAAAATAAAACCTCTGGGACTCTTAAAGATTTTCAGATAGGTGCCTTACATTTCCTACATTTTTCAATAAATGGGAACAAATAGCAATAAAAAATTTGTAGTTCAATGGGATAGTGGGTGCTGTGATGCAAGGAACACAGTGGACCCCCTCACAGGGCTTTGTAGCCCTCTGCCCATAGTGTGAGAACCACTTTGCTGTCCAATATCTTAAAATCTTTCTGAGGATTAAATCTTTTGTGAATAGTATAGGTAGTGATTTTGTTAAAGTAGAATGATTAAATAAAGAATTGGTGGTGGAGGTTTTTTTGGTAATTATTTTGTCAAAATTTCATTTTTATCAAAATATTTTCAGATACAGAGTCACAATGATCTTTTCTAAAGTCCTGTAATATCTTGAATAAACATCCATCATCTACATTTGCTTTGAAACAAATACGATGATGTCTGGGAAGAAGTGGGGAGGGAAGCCCCAAGCAGAAATGTTCAGATTTTAGGTGTGTTTGATAGACAGAAACAGACACTCTAAGCTGAGTACACTAGCTCAGAAATGATCCTTGCATTTTAAATTTTCCACTAGTAATGCTTTGTGACATTTTTCAAAGTGAACTAGTCCTGTGACAACTATGCTTGTTTTATGTCAGGCAGCTGCAGAACTCAACTGAACACTAAAATAGCAATCCACCTAGAGGAATCCACCTGAAAGCCTTCCCTCATCATGTTACTGAAAGATCACAATTTCCAATTTTTGTTCCGAACTGAACCAAAATCACAGATCACAGAAACAAATCAGACTTGTACCCACCAAGGAAACAAACATGTAAACTGACATTGTTTGGTCTCGGAAGAAGCATACTGCTTTATTTTTGCTTGTGGGCTGCAAGCAAACCTGAAAAGAAAATCCTATCAATAAGCCCCTTTCACTGTGTGTCTTAGATTGAAATAGGAGTTTCACCTGCAACATTAAAACCAACAAGAGCAAATGGCTCCTGGGGTTTTGCAGTACTAATTTTTCAAAAAGGTATGCGTGTAATTAATTACATGTGCAAAGTTGCATGTTCAACTGCAGTTAAGTTGGCCACACAATTACCAGAGTTTGCAAACAAACTGGCTATTTACATTTAGCCACTTGCAGGCTTAAATGTGATTTGCATGTGTTATCATATGCAAATTAAGTATATAATTATACATGCATTTTTTCATAGGTATGTTTTTAAATCAGTCCCTACTGCCCAGTTTTTTAAAGCAATGTAGGTGCTGCTGTGCTCAGTGTTGCAACATCTAACTGATTTAGGTGCTTGAATCTCATTTTCAAAAGGGATTTAGGCACTTAGGAATCTGAATTCCATTGACAGTTGCTGACAGAGCTCAGCTGCTACTAAATAGCTTTAAAAACTTGCTCTAGTTGTTTAAGTGCCATCTTGGAGGTTTCTTGGGACACAAAACAGCATATATACTGCAGACTAGTGGCTAAAACGTGTGGCTCTAGACATTTACAATGAGTTTTGTTTCAAATGAGCTGCTGCCCTGATAGCTCTGTCAGAGATCTACTGTAGCTTGTACCAACTATAAGAGTAGTTGCACTTGTTGCCATCATAGTGACTCTGGTGCAAGATGTTACTGTATCCTCGAGATGTCTAGTAGCCAGTTTGTGCGTCACAAGCTCAGAGGCAAGTGCTGAAGACAAACCAAATGCTATCCTCTTAATCTCTAGCCCTCAGCAGGTTCTCATAATAACTTACACATTTTGAGCAACAGAGTCCGGTAGGGGCTCCCTCTGAACCGTTTTCCTGCCTGTAGGCTGGGGTCCAGTATTCTCCCAATGCAATTACAGCTGACCACCTGCCAGCAACAGGGTGAGTCTCTGAATAGCTTTCAGTTTGCCTGCTGTCCTGCCTTCCCTCCGCAGCAAGCACATTACTTGTTTGGTTATTTAATCAACTGCCTAGGTAGCTGTTATTACATTTTAAGAAGTAAATCACTTTATTTGCCAGTATCTGCATTTGTTCTGAGGATTTTATGATTTTTTTCCTATCTAGCATATGACAATGCAGGTGGTTGTTATAGCTGATTTCAATGGCTTTAATTAATATACAAGTTAGATCAGATTGCCTGCATCTTCCATGGACAAGTCTTGGGGAAACAACTCAGGAAAGATCCAGACAGAATTTCAAACAGCCATCCCTTCAGTCCCCCTGCTTTAGGTACTGCAGGATCCCAGCTCCTCTTCAATGAAGCCACTGTTGGTTTTTAGAGAAAACACCTGACCCCTTCCTAGACGGGTCTGTGCTAGTGCCCACAAGACATTGTGACGCGAATACAGGCTAAGTAGCAAGATTCGGCCTGATGACCTATATATGAGCTTGAGATAAAGCAAAAGCAGAAGCAGAAGCAAAACTGGTATAAAGCAGTTTGAAAGCAGCCCAAGTTGTAAACAACTTGATTAAGTTTAATTGGGTGTCAAAAATGCACCAATAGTATAAGAAAAGGTAAGGGTCAATACCCAATCCTGGAGCGGATCAAAAGCTGACCAATAAGGAGATCGACGTGAACTATATCATGGCAGGGATAACATAAGGAAATTGAAGCTCTCACTAAACCCTGTGCATGGGGTGCTGAGTGTCGGGTCCGCTCCTGGTGCAGCTTGCTTGCAGGAGGAAATGGGCTTTCCCTCTCTGATTGTGGTAAGCGCCTGACTTGTATGCGTGTGCCTGTGACTTGAAATAAAAATCTACTCGCAGATACTGCCTTGTCTCTATGCATCATTCTCGCCACTGGGATCTCAAAGCATGAACCCCTCCATCTCGACAGAGCACAGTCCAATCATTGAACAGGGCTGGCTGGCTCCTGGTTCTTAAAAGGGCAGACCACTATTTTACAAGAAGTTACAGTATTTCTTGTGAGCTGTGCTACATGAGTACATATTTAACCTATGTAGCTCTTCTGCCAGAGTCGGCAGCAGCAAGGGCCGGGTTCTATATCTAGGGGTCCCTGTCAATGATACAACACCAAGCTGGCTCGAGCCCCACTTAGTCACCTGGGAAATCACACACTATCCCCTGGGTGCCCCAAAGGGCAATACTTCCCCTCTCGCAAGCACAGAGTCTGAGTGCAGAAAGTAAACCTTCTAATAACAGAAGAGAGATAACACAGCACTGGCTTGGGAAACAGTGCAAACAGAATTCATGAACTCAATGAGCCAAACCCACCCCCGAGTACGGGGGCGTGTCCTTCTCCTCCCCCTTCGTGCCTTCCCCTGTACTGACCATCGTAGTTGCAATGTCCAGCTGGGGCTCAGCCTGCCCCCCTCTGCAAACTTCTGCTGGCCACAGGTGTGACCAGGCCTCCTCCGTTGCTGTCTCCTACTGCCTCCGGGTCTTGCCGATTCCCCAGCCGCCGACCGCACCTGGCTCCCGCCGACCTCACCAGGCTGGCACCAACTGTGCCCAGCTCCCGCTGACCGCTGGTGCCGACTGCACTGGGCTCCCACTAACTGCACCTGGCTGGCGCTGACTGCGCCAGGCTCCCGCTGCCACCGACCATCCCAGGCTCCTGCTGACCATTGCTGACTCAGCTTTGTCAGTTGTCAGGCAAGGTTTCCCGGGTCCTCTAGTGATTCAGCTCTTAGTGACTTTCAGCTCATGGGCAAATCTTCTGCTGACACTGAAGCGATGTCCCTGCTCTCAGGAAACAAAAGAATCCAAGAGGAATAATTAATTCTACCTTTTAACAATGGCAGGAGATCATACTCCATGCCTGGGAGCAGCCCTTTCCCAGGGCTAGTGCAATCCCAATAGGAGATTCCTCATATCTCCCCCCCCAACCCTTTACAATGCTGAAACATCTGTCCGCCACCCTCGTGGCACTCTATTTAGTTTAGGGTAAAGTATTTTATCATAACAGGCTAAGCACAGTTTTGC
Source organism: Mesoclemmys tuberculata (assembly GCA_007922155.1). Classification (NCBI taxonomy): domain Eukaryota; kingdom Metazoa; phylum Chordata; order Testudines; family Chelidae; genus Mesoclemmys; species Mesoclemmys tuberculata. Next base: position 64,835,146 of record ML675610.1, read on the forward strand.
TGACATCTGTTCATACAATTGAAGGATAACATTTAATTACCCCAGCAGTTAACACAAAAGTGGTTTGTAGCCCAAAACCAGTTCGGTTAACCATTTCCCATTATGCTCAGCACCTAGGTGTGCTTATCCATATACAGTGAATTATGCTAAATACTTAATTGTACTCATGCAAATACAACGCCCATGCAAACAAAGTGCCTCCCTCCTTTCAGCTGACTGAGCAGAAGGGAGCACCACTCAGACTGTCTGAGGAGGGGGAAGTTCCACTAAAACCTTCCTTGTACCTACAGAAAGCACCCCGCTTTTCCTTCACTGGAGAAGTAGATGTCACCAATACACATTTTGGAAGATATCCTCTTGGCTCAGAAAGCTCATGTATTTCTGATCTACTTAGAAGAGATAAGGTGAGTAGTCTGGAAAGTGAAACTCAGCTTCAAAAGCCAGGGGACAGGACTGCAGAGCAGCACTCCTATTGGTTTATTACAATAACGTACAGGCTGAAGTAATAGCTGCAGTCCTTCTATACCGCTTGAGTGGGACACTTGGGCAACTGCATAAATGTGGATCCTAGCCTGCCACTAACATGCACCCAGCAGAGTTCCCAATCTCTGACCCTTCAAAATTACTTGTAGTGTATTAACATTGGGGATGTGTACATACCCCTTTCCAGATGCTCATTTGTGATCTTCCATCTGCAGGTCAGATGTGGACTCACGAGCTGTGGAAGGCTTTCTGCTGACTTTGATCTCTATGGCTGAATTTCACCCACATACAGAAGTTCATCATAAGGAGAAGGATGCAGATCTACTCCTTCTGGGGGAATACTTTAGGTGGGGCATTCACTAGCTTATGAGTTACAAAAGCATTTCACTGTTGTGTTGTCCCATACAAACAAGTTCATTGTAAAAATTGTATGAAGCACTGCCAAAGATGCTGCTTCTCTGCTATTGAAAGGAAATAAATAAATAAAAGATGGTTTTAAAAAATACATGGTGCTTTCATTTGTTATTTTCTAGCCTGATGAGAAGAAAAACATTATAAATTAGTCATAAAAAAGCAGTTTGCTCTTGAGCAAAATATCATCACTTTTATTCCATGAGTCTCTCTACCTTTTCCACAGAAAACATACGGTGAACCATTTTAATTCTATTTCTTCTTCACTGAGTGGTCAGGAGGAAGCTTTTGACTTCTGCAGAGGACTCTTCCTTTGTTGGAGAAGAAAGTCATTAACACAGAATGCTTCTACAGAGTCATGCAGGGAGTAGAGATAATCTTTCCTTAACCCAGTGGTTGTCAACCTATTTACCATTGTGGGCTGCATACGCAGCCCACAATGTGTTACGTGGGCTCCATCCAGTACTGCCTGTATGGCCCAGAGGATGTCACATTGGCCGCAGCTGTGTGTTGATTGGGCGCAGTTTTTGAACCATGGTCAGGAGCTGACTTCTCCTGGTGGTTGGTGGCTGCAGCACAATCCTAGCACCTGCTTCACTTTCCATTAGCTGCACCATTGAGGCAGATTTTTCCCCTGCTTGTGGTAGGCACATGTAGACCCCTGACATAGCCCTTAACTCATTTGGAGCTTGTGTGCAGAAGCTGGGAGACACCACTTGTGCAGCAGCCCTGCATTTATACCTAAGTATCCCTGGCCCATCACTGAAGGGGTCTCTGTGCCATTCCTGCATACTGAAGGAATTTATAGCAGAGGACGAGTCAGGGGAAGGTACACAGGATTCACTGTGGAATCCAATGATGCTAACATGTGGTACAAATACCGTGTATGGGCTCTGACTGATATGCAAGCCCATAGACTGAACTAGCAGCTACTGAAGGCCATGCTGCATCCCTGCTGGATTTCACCTCCCCAACTCCCCCACCCTTCTTCATTTTGTCTTCATAAAGACAGATTACTTTGCCTTGAGATGGATTATACCAACTGACCCTAAGGTGTAAAATATACACTGCTGGTAAAATTTACCCTGCTGGTGTAAATAATGACTTGAATGGAGTTAGTCCAGCAGAGAAAATAAGCATCAAATATTGTAAAACATTTAAAAGACAACATGGAGCCAGATTCTCAGAGCCATTATGGAATTTTTGTGCCACTCCTGGCTATAAACCTGTCCTCACTGGGGACTATGAACTTGTCCTCATTGGGCAGCTGAGAATGCCTCCATGTGGGGTGTTCCCAGTAGCATAGGGTCAGCATGGCTGGCTCTGTGCCATTTCCTCCTGCTCCCTCCCCAGCATAGGGATTCTGCTGACTATGCCTGGGTGTGAATGATTACATATGGTGCAAAGCAATGGAGGAGAAGGCCATTTGCTTTTGGACTCATTTCTCTACATATTTTTAAGCAGGCCATGTAATATGTTCTATGGATATTAGTACCATAAAAACGCATTGCCAATATACAGAATTAGAACTATGTATCAGTGTTCAAATGGCTGTTGGGAGGCATTAGCTCTGAGAAATAGTGAAGCTTTCGCACTGTTTGACATCTATCTGAGAGATTTCGATAACATCCATGATTATCTATTTATCTTGCATGTAGAACATTCTCTATGAGATACATTTGGTTGATTGTAGGTTTCCCAGTTTAATGAGTTTTGCAATTTATTGATATAAGAAGAGTCGAATGGCATGCAAATCTGACTGTAGCAGCATGAGTCAAGGAAAGTGATGCAGATTTGAAACAAGAGTTATGAATATTTGATGAAGGCTGATTTAACAAATTAACTTGCCAGTGTGCTAATTTAACTGCTGAGGAGAGCCTGCATATCTGATAAGAGCATGACAAGAGCAAATTTAAATCACTTCTGCTCAGAGTCTTGCATGAGCAGGATTCCACTGTGAGGATTTTCATAAGTGATCAGAGTCATAACAATCCTGCTTCTTCTAAATCAAACTGATAAACAGTAAAGATGGAATGAAGGGGATGATGGGCCCGATATTCAGCTGGTGTGAATGGAAACATATCCATTAATTTCAGTGGCGATAGGCTGATTTACATCAGTTGGACATCTTGCCCTGAGTCAGCGTCTCGAACATTCAAGGCCCAAGAAAGATTCTCCTCTGGGCTGTCACAGAACTGAATGGCATGTACAAGGGCCTTACTGTGCACAGACCAACGAGGAGACATTCTGGCTTGACTTCAGCCTGCTCCTCCTCATCCCCTTTGCTGCAAGTAATGGCCAGAATCAGGCACTGTGCTCCACTATGCACCCCATCCAGCCTCTGTCTCAGGGCACAAAATAGGGATGGTGGAAGTTCCTTTTCTGGCCTGCTCAAGTTGCCAACACAGAGTCCATTAGGACTGCTTGCCTACATAAAGTTACTCATGGGCTTAAATGTTTGCAGGATCGGTGAATTTATTTGCCTTCTCTTACACTTCTGGAATAGTGAAATAAGATTATTTCTGGCAAATATGTATCTTACAGATGAAAGGAGACTATAGGTTTGTAAAAGGGTAACCAAGGACAACATTTGACCAGTAGGCTGATCATTACTAGGATGATATACAAGCATGAAACACATCAGGTTGACTTTAACATCCTAAGCTGCATTTTCAGATATGACAACTGAAAGGAAAAAAAAAAAGGCAGTCACATCATCAGTTGATATAAATCAAGTAGTTTCATTGACACCAATAAACTAGAGATTTTATTTTTGTGGCAGGGTGTTTTACTATGTTTTTCTTCATCACTCTCCTTAATGGGATGGGCTAACATGATATAAATAAGAGGAAATAATAAACTAAGCAAATCTGATATGTAAATCTTAATACATACGGAATATGCCATTTTTCTCTGAATAGACCCACACTACAGGACTACATATAGCAATTATACAATACAGCCTAACAGAAATCACATCCATCCATGATGCTAACAAATATACAGAAAGAATACTTCAGACACTGTATTTCCAATAGACAGAAAGATTTCTGTAGATTGGGATCTATAACACACATCCTGTAATATACACTGATGGGAGGTTTAAAAAAATGATTTTAAAAGCTCTTTAGCACTAATATATCAAATTTGTTTCTGACTGTTGGAAGGAAGTCTTCTAGTTTCCCTCTTCTCTTTTTCCCACCATTAAAATAGGTTTTATATCCCCATGGAATGACCTATATCACTTAGAAAACATTGGATCAGAGGACCTGTACCAGAATGAGACAATGTATGTTATCCTTCATGTTTAAATGTGGATGTTCTTTCATTTTGTATTAAGCTATATAGCCATGTTCTACAAAGCAATTTTTTAAAAATCCAGTATTACATGTTCCTCTCTCTACTAATGGATTGAGTTGTGGTAGGAAATAAAATTATGGGAGATATTTCTGCTAGATTTTGATTTATTGATTTATATCTGTAGCAAGGTAGGGATTTGGTAAAACATAGGAATGTAGGGATCGCCATGCTGGATCAGACATGAGGAAGGAAGATTTGCAATAAGATGCCAGCTCCACCCTGTTAGGTTTCATCCTAATCTTTAATACTTATTGGCTTAAACCTTAGAGCATGAGCTTTAATATTAAAGTATTATATCAGAGAGCTCAGATTAATCATATTATTGAGCGTGATTCCAAACTCCCCACAGCTTCAAAATGTATTATTTTAAAACCACGTACCTCACTTTGCTGGTTCTGATTGCAGACCGAATGGGATTTCAGGTATTGCTAAGTGTCTTAACTACTTGCATTGTAAGCATTATTTGCCTTCGCAGTGTCCAGAATATTCCCAGGAACTGGAATGCTTCCAAAAGCACTATGTTGATATGGGTATAACTTTTCTTTTATGGCTTTACATTGAAGAGCAGAGAATCTATCTGTATTCCGACTGTAGTTGCGCTGTATGTAGGCCACAAAGCCAGCTGAGATTGTGTTATTTCTGCCCCATCAGTTAGTACCGTCGGATGAGAAGGCAGATATGATTTATGGTGCAACAGAGGCTGACAGAGCCCAGCTGGAAACATTTATACTACAGTAGCTGAAATGTAAAAAATTAGGTTAGAGCTGTAATACAAAATTTAATCTCTGGCATACAAATGGAGCTAAGTAATTCATTCTCATGCGCTGCCAGACAAGTGCCTGAAAATAACAATGTTTGCATCTTCTTTTTTGATTAAAGATTCCAGTAATAGAGTTAAAATATAAATGAATATGTCCCCCCTACACTCCATTGCAAATGAAAATCTATTATTACCTGTAGGTGGTTTGATGGTCTGTGAGACATGAGTTACCAGTCCTAGCCTAGTTCATAGTGAGCAGATGACCACCACATCATAAGACCTTCACAAGTGGCGTTTATTGTTAATCTTGTTGAGCAGCTCAAAAACCATGACATTTGTATTGTTACAAAGACTGGAAAAAAGATTAGACTAATTTTTAGCATGTGCCTCAAATCCACAAAAAACAAGAGCATTCTGAGTTAATATTACAAATTTAGTCTGAAATGTATTTATTAGTAATTATTTGTCATAAAGAGGTTAAAGATCACAGACCAACAGGCATACTGATCTTCAGTTTTAATTTCTGTATATATAAGTGAGACCTTATAAAGATAATTCAACTTCTGTTTTTGTAATTTAATTTCAATTTCTCTCCCAGAGAAAAACAAATTAAAATAATTATCTTCTAAGCTAGTGGAATTTTGTGTGAGTAACAAGGGTTGGATTTCAATCACTGTATGATGTAGCACAGCACATCATGAGGTTTCATGCAGGAACTCCATTGTAATATCTCATGTTATCAGATTATAGCTGGAAAGCAGAAAATAACTCTAATGAGACAATTTGAAAAAAATGGTGTCAATGACATTTTGTAAAATATCATGTGTGTGTCATAAAAACTGGTTATGTAATCAAACAATGAATTCTGATTTGAGTGGTGGACCATTTAACTGTGTCACAGTTTGGGCAGAACTGGGTTTTTTTGCGGGGGGAGGGACAGGGAATGATTTTTAAAATAACATTTTGTATCCAATTATAGAGCTGTTTAGAAAAATAAGGGTGCAAAATGTTCCAGCTACATTATTAAATGCAGTGGACATAGTAGGTAATGTGTAAATCAGTCACAGCATAGCAGGTAATTATATCACTTCTGTACCTGTGCACAGAGCATAGAGTTTATTTCATACATCATTCATAACTTGTTCCACTAATGTCACCATGGAATGCAGGTTAAAAAGTTAATAGTTTTTTCAGTGTCAGCCCTAAGGTGGTTTGGTTTGGTATGTTCGTTTGTTGTGGACATGGAGGTAGGACTATATTGCTCTAGAGAGTGATAACAAGTTACAGTGCTGATCAATTTTGAGGTCAATGCATTTCTGTATTGCCAACCCCAAGCATTCCAAAATAATTTGACACACCCAATCCCCCAAGAATAAAGGTGTTTTTCTTTAAAATGTGATTTTTCAATTTTGGTCTCTGAACTCCTAGGGGGGAACTGGTTATCATCATGAGTGCAATCATATAAGTTTCAAATATGAATTTTAAATGCATATGCAAAAATACCCACTCGCTGCTGTGAGGGGGACTATACTCTCTTATCCGTTGCAATGTGGGAATTAAAACTGTATTTCTCTGCATCCTTCTCCACTATCACTATTCTGACACTCTCCCTCCTTGTCTTTCTCCCTACCCCATCTGGTATCCTATCCCACTAACATTTTCCCTTCATACTCCTCCTCAGTCTCCTGTCACCACTCACACTTTACATTGACCTATCCAACATATTTTTCCTCTCTTCCCACCTTTCAAGTTCTTTCTTTCTCCCATCATCTATTCCTCTGCACCCTCCTGAGTCCCTCCAATCTCCCTCCAAGCACCCAAATTTCCCCTATCTTCTTAGTCTTTCCCCTGCACTTCCCATTTTTACCCTCCACTCCCTCATTCCTCCTTCCTACTCCTTATCTTCTCCATTCCCAAACAATTTCCTATCCATTTTTCTAGATAGAGGAAGCACTTGGTCAGCATTCTCAGTATGAACAATCTGGCTTCATGCATAAGGGAATAACAGGAGATGGTAGCCATTTTTACTAGGGGTAGCCATGATTCCACATGCAAAGGCTATAAAGTAACCATCTTGCATAAGGGAAATTTGTGGCTTCAATCCTATTGAAAGCAACAGGAAAAAAAGAGCCCTTTTGGATAAGGGCAAAATGTTCTTTTTGATTAAAGCAGGTCAGGAAATGAAATTTCCTTACCGTGTGAAATTCTGAAACTTCAATTTTTTTTAAATACAAATCAGAACAAAGAGCTGATATTTTAAACATTCTTCCAAAACAAAAATTTAAAAATAATAATAAATTTGGGATGACCAAAACATTTTATTTTAATAGTGTCAAAAACTGTTTAGATTTGATAATATATTAAAATATTAAATATAATATATAAATAAAATACATAAAACTCAAAACAAAATCAAAAGGTTTTGACATCATCAAAATAAAATGTTTTCTGTTAAGTTTTTTTTCAGAATTGAACATTCTAGATAAAAATTCTTTTTTAAATAGAAAATTGTTCTATCTTATTTTTCCAACCAGCTCTAATTTTGATACTATCATTCATGAGAAATTTAAGTCTTGAAAGCTAGTAAATCTCAGTTTGAATTCAGCCCAGGTTGATACTGAGGAAAGTAATTCCTTTTGATAGCTGAACATCTCCTCTGTTTAATGAACTGGTGGTATGAGTCTAATTTGCAGCAAACTAGTGGTTACACAAAGTGGCCCTACCTTTAACACATCTTTGTTAGCAGTTTCAGAAGAGAGAGATGAAAGACAGACGGAGCATGGATATATAATAGAACCTCAGAGTTACGAACTCTTTGGACATGGAGGTTATTCATAGCTCTGAAATGTTCATAACTGTGAACAAAACATTATGATTATTCTTTCAAAAGTTTATAGCCAAACATTGACTTAATACAGCTTTGAAACTTTACTATGCAGAACAAAAATGGTGCTTTCTCTTTATTTTTTTTAATAGTTTACATTTAACACAGTACTGAACTATATTTCCTTTTTTTTTCTTTGTCTCTGCTGTTGTCTGATTGCATACTTCCAGTTCCAAGTGAGGTGTGTGCGTGTGTGGCAAAGCACTGTGGCCTTCATTGGAGCTTTGGCCAGAGAAAGGGTCGCGATGCCCCTGCTGGACAGAACAAGGCACTGCAGGCCAAGCAACCCAGGAGAAAAGGGGCGGAGCCAGGACAAGAAAGGCTAGTATAAAAAGCCGGCCTAAAAGCTCAGCCAGGGGGAAACTGTTGCTGGAGGAAGATGTGTCTTTCCAGAGGCTGTGGTCTAGGTCTGACCCAGGCCCTGTGGCTGTTTGTAGTAACTGCCCCATCAACTGGAGCCTCCAAAGCCTGCTTGGATTGCCAGGCCCAAGTGACAGGGTAGGGCTGCCAGCCCCTAGAAAGTGGGAGCAGCTACCCAAGACTGGTGGGTGGGAGAAACCCTTGGAGACTAGCCCTGACCTGGAGGAGCTGCCCGATTTCAAGGACCCACAAAAGCAGACTGAGCCTGGTGTATTGGGGGACCCATTGGGGCCCTGTGACCTGGATGAGCTGCCCTCCGCTGATGACTGTGAGGAGTTTCTGCACCTGCCGCTGGTCGACCTTGAGGGACTGGTAGGACTCCTGCTCGCCGTCTACGACCTGGAAGGAGATGCCTGGATGCAGGTACCCAGGGACTGGGTGGGAGGAAGTAGCCCAGGGACAGCTGACTAGAGTGTGGCTGAATCAGTCAGCATGTTGCAGCTGGATCCCTGCTGATGCAGTAGCAAACCACTTTTCCACTGCTAGGGCCCTGGGCTGGGATGAAGTGGAGTTGGGTTGGCCTGTGTCCTCATTCCCTAAGCACCCCAGGAGTGCTTGGCTTTCTTGGAACTTGTCTAACTGAGGATATCGAGATTTACTAGCCCTGCCTGCCTGCAAGGTCGGGGGCTCCCGACTATTTCGCTTCCCCATCCACTGGAGGGTCAGGGACTACTGACTGCCTCACCAGCTCTGCCCAGCTTCCGGGCCGAGGGCTGTAAACTGCTCGCCTTCCCTGCCCTGCCTGTGGGCTGGGGGCACCAGACTGTTTGTTTGCCCCACCTGTTGGAAGGCGGGAGGCTATAGATGCCTTCACCTGCCCTGCTCTGTCTGAAGGCCGGGGGCACCAGACTCCTTACCAGCCCTGCTCTATGGAAGGGCCAGGGAGCTACAGACTGTGAGAAAAGCCCACACCGCCTGGGGCCAGGGCTAAAGACTTGTAATTTTCTAAGCTTATTTCCCTAGACCAAGGTGTTGTGGCCTTCCTCATGTTATGAGAATGTTCGTTCTCTGCTCTGGTCATTGAAGGAGCCAGGAGGAAGAATCACAGGTTTATTAGCACCTAGAGCTACTGGGTGCGGCCAGCCCCTAGGGGCTGTTGCTTAAGGTATTTATACAGAGGTACAAACAACTTTCAGGAAGAAGAATCAAATGGTTCTCTAATAGGGTGGAAGGGCACATTTTCTCATATGATTGGCGAAAAGTAGACGCTGTCTAGCTTATGTGGGAATAACATGATACTGTTCCCTACAAGCTTATCAGTGTATGAAGGTCATGGCCGTTAACTGGTGACTGTTGCAAGTTAAAATAACTGAGACTGCTAAAAATGCCTGCAGGCAGTCAAAATGGTTTGCTTGGGCTGAAAACACAGAAAATGGCCTTGCTTAAGGCAATTTTCCCTTCAAACTCCCCCTTTTGAGCCTAGGAAAACACGTTTTTCATAGGCTCACGCATAACGAGAATCTAGCTTGGCACGTAGGAGGGCGATGGTTTGAGGAGGCCTGGTGGTAATGGGCCTGGCCACCGTCCCTAATTGGAACGTTACTATCAGTGAATAGCGCTCTGAGGAACCACAAGTCAGACTGAGGGTCTTTACGAAGTCTGAGCGGTGGCACAGCTGGTGAGATTGGTTGGCTGTGGTCCACCACTGCAGGTTTTACATGGGTGTGATGAATCCTCGGAGGACGTTCAGTAACCCTCACAGCAATATAGCTGGTAAGCAGGACTTGGAAAGGCGCATTCCACGAGGGTGTCAGCAGGGTCTTTTGAAAGTTTTTAATCCAGACCCACTCTCCTGGCTGGAACAGGTACAGATGGAAGATGGAAGTGGAAGTGTCAGGGTGACTACTGCTGTTTTCCACAGGGATCTAAAAGACCTGAAAAGAGAAAGCGGATAGGCATGCAAATCCTCATTGCCTGTTACAAGGCTCAGGGACCTTGGGTCCAGTCCCTGAGTAATGGTTGGAGGGCATCCAAACAGAAATTCAAAGGGTGACAACCCACAATCCGACCTTGGATGATTATTAAGTTGAAACAAGACTATAAACAGAACCTGAGGCCATCTTAGTTGTGCTTCTTTACCGAGCTTACCCATTAGGGTTTTAATTTCTCTATTTGCCCTTTCCACCCCTCACCCCTCCAAGTTCTGCAGGTGATAAGGCGTGTGAAAACTAGCCTGCACCCCAAAAGCTTTGTAGAGGAAGGTAAGAAGATCTGCAGTAAAATGGGAACCCTGGTCAGAGTCAATGGCCACAGGCAGCCCCAAATCGTGGGACAATGTCTCGCATAAGGCATTTGAGCACAGTTTGGTCTGAGGCACGGGTGGCAGGAAAAACCTCAAGCCAGTGGGTGAGCTGGTCAAGAATAACGAGGGCGTATTTGTAGCCTTGAGCACGTGGTAGCTGGATAAAGTCAATCTTTAGTCTCTCGAACGGCAACGTGGCCCACTGGCACCCCGCTGTGTGAGTTTTAGGACGGCTGGAAGCGTTGAAGGCTTGGCAAGTCGGACAGGCTCTGGCCACTCATGTTCCTGGACAACACCTGGGGCAACCAAACAACACGGACAGCATTGACGATGGCCTGAGAACCACAGTGGCCCTTGCTGTGGAGCTGTTGGCACAAGAGATGCACAAGTTGTCATGGGGCAATGTGGTGTCCATCAGGTACACACCAGAGGCCATCACGAAAGAAGCCTTCATGCTTTAGTTGCCACTGATCGACTTCTGCAGAGGAGAGCAGGGCTGTGTAGTCGAAGGGATATGAATCCTGGAAAACAGGAGTGTGAACAGAAAGTGGGACCAGCAAGGAAGCTGCCCACTTGGCAGTCGCATCTGCACAGGAGTTACCCTGGGCAATCGGATCTCTAGTGCTCTGGTGGGCTGAGCAGTGAAGAACAGCAAGCTGGGCTGGAAGGTGAATAGCATCCAGCAGAGCAGAAACCTGTGAGGCATGCGCAATACGCTGGCCATTGGCCTTGAGAAAGCCTCTCTGCTTCCACAAAGCTCCGGTAGCATGGCACACACTAAAGGTATACTTAGAATCAGTATAAATATTAGCAGATCGGCCACGGGCATGAATGCAGGCCTGTGTCAGAGCAATCAACTCGGCTGCCTGCACCCGCAAGTAGCCAGGAAGAGGAGAAACCCACACCACATCATGAAAAGTAACAACAGCAGCTCCTGTAACATGAAAATTGTACAGCACATAAGAAGAACCATCAGTAAAAAATTCAAAATCAGGATTTTGTAATGGCACATCACCCAGGTTATCACGTGGAAGTTCCACATGGTGAATAACTTGTAAACAGTCATGACAGTCCAGGGTTTCATTTGTTTCTGGTAACAGAGTAGCAGGGTTGAGAACATTGCAGTGCTTTCCCTTTCCCTTTCCCTTCACACTCAGAGCCTGGGCCCAAGGAAAGGTTACAACTCCCTGGGCTAGACCGAGCCACCAGCCTAAAGGGTGACTGATCAGTTTGTAACTCTAATGCTGTTCTTCAAAGAGCTTTTGTACAAATGAGGATGAGGGGGCTTTTTCTGGAATTTGGCAGGCGAGAGGAATGGGGGTAAGGAAGGAGAGCCTAAAGATGGTACTGTGTTTACTTCTGGTGTACTTGATATATGGTAAGTACAGGTCACCAACAATACCAGTCTCTTGCCTTCAACACCCTTTGCAAGTTCTAAAAGGTCATTTAAAATAAATTCTTTTAAAGCATTTAGAACAAATTCAGAAAATTCAGAGATGATGTATGGGTGGTTTTAGTTACATTCCCTAATATTAACTTATGCTCTCTTAAATCAGTGTCAGGGGTTCTAAATTATGACAGCTTATACATGTTGTCTGAATTTGGGCTGTGGGCTCAGTCTAAACCTAGAGAAAAACTGAGAGATTACTTGGGTTTCTTGTTCTTTTTGGGGAGGGAGAGGAGGTCATTCGGGCTGCTTCTTCTAATTCAAATTGTCTCAATGAATCAAGTACTTTTTGTGATAGACAATCACATCAAAGATGCTATCAAAAGTTGCTTTTGACCAATCACATAAGGATTTCCTCTGTATCATTGAAATTAATGGGAGCTTTGCCACTTCCTGAATGGGAGCAGTATCAGGCTCCAAGTCAGTGGTGACTTCCAGTTTAAGAAACTCTAGCCAAACAACACTGTTTTCAAATGCCATTAGTGGCACTAGAAGCCTTTCCCTTTCTCCTTCTCCACTGACAAATTATTGAAAGACAAAGAAAAGAATTTGAAATGATAGGAGATGAAGAATGTACAACTCATAGTAACAGTGATTGAGCAGCATGACATCAGTCTCTAAAAGAATATCCCTGGTTGTAGATAATGTACACAATAAGGAAACTTTGGAAGAGGACTGTTTTGAAGGTCCGCAGAAGTGGGAGAAATATGTTTTTAAAATATTTAAAATTAAAGGGCCTGATTCCCCAGTCCTGCCATTTTTGCTGTTGTAACATTGACTCCATCAGAGTTGCTCCTGATTTAAACTACCACACATATGATGAGAATCAGACCCAAAGCATATGTTGCTATTGTCTCATGAAAGGGACCACTCCTTCAACAAAAGCTACCAGCAACAGCTGACACATAGACTATTTCTTACCTTATTTTTGTGCATCATTTGAAATCCAATAAAGAGATGATTTACAGGTACCAAGACAAGATACACTCTCACTGAAGTGTCTTTCATCAGACACTGAATTCATGCTGCTGGCTGTCTATCCTAAAACCCATGATGTTAATGAAAATAATTAAAGCTCCACAATCACTTCTTCATCCCCTTTTCTATAGAAGTTTTTAAATTAAGAGCTACTTTAATAACAATATAAAATGACTTGGAGAAGGGGATACTACAAAAGCCTGTGTAATTCTGGCACAAACTGCTGTTTATTACGGATGGAAGGTGCAGAATCTGACAATAGTTTAGAATACGAGGGGAAAAGGCATATGACATATGGCCATATGGTCATACAAATGTCACTATGTCTGTCAGTGGATTATCAACATAGCAGCAAAGGGATTAGGATGACATACGTATTTGTAATCTCTGCTTTCCTTCCCCCCCCCAATATGGCCATATAGGACATTGAGAAATTAATGTAAAATAAAACAGCTATTTTTTTCTCCTATTTTTGGAGTTCTTTGTGATCTGGCAATGGTTCTGCATCTGACCAAATAATATATTTGTGCAACCATAATCACTCATTTTTTAAGATTCTGATTACCACTTTTTGCCCTATTCTTTCTCGATATTTCTGTTTCATCCATCTGATCACCATACTCACTTTTTGATAAAAGAAAAAGTTTAGAGCTATTTGAAGCTTAGCCCCAGTAGTGGCTAATAAAAAGTCCTTTAGCTATAGTCTGATGGAGCTTTACAATTCTACCCATCCTACAGTGGCAGTTACATTAAGACATTTCTTTACTGCAGGACAGGTGAAATTTTAAGATTCTAGGACTCTATTCATGTGTCCTGCAATGTGTGAACCTTATATTCCAATATACCGAGTGCACTGTGGTCATGGGCCTCTTTTTTTGGTAGAAGGAAAATCTCAGCTTTTGGGGTTTTTTTTTAAAATGACTTTAGCTCTTTTCCTTGAACAGATGTTGTGGCAGATATGGAAATTTCCTGTAATATCCTGGACAAACCTTACTGAATTACATTAAACCTTAAGTTTAAGTATTTTATGAGTTCATTGTATTAAAAATGCACATGTTTATGTATTGAGGGATTATATGTAATGTCTCTAGTGGAGAGAGATGATTAATGTAATCCCTGAGAAATGTTATTAGCTTCAAAAGTTTAGGTGTTTAGGTGGCCTGACTTTGGGAAATTCACAGTGTAGCTAGGGAATTGAGCAGCCTGGAAATACCCTGAGGTGGGAAGAGATGCATGTCTCTGCTGAAAAGAAGGACAGTGAGAAGCTGAAAACCTGAGAATGGATGCTTTTGCAGGACTACAGAGGGGGAATACAGGTTCAGTTGCCCTGAACTGTCCCAAATGTAAATCATAATAAATTGATAACAAGGGTTGAAAGCATGTCACTTTTTCATGAAGTTCACATTCCCCTCATAGACTCCCAGGACTGGCCTTTGGATTCCAGAAGAACTAAAGCCAGAGTTCATTTAATTTTGAAGAAGACCCCAGATCACTTATCTGCTACAGGCGGCCTGTTGTGTCTTGTTTTATGTTTAGATGTACACTCTTCAAGGCTTGGAAAATATTTATGTTTGTACAGTACCTTGCACAATGGGGCTGAAACATCTAGGTGCTACTGTGATGCATAAATCCCCTCAGTGCTCACTGGCCAGATGGTTACAAGGTTACCTGAGCCTGGGATATACATTCTGGGTTCACCAAAGAATGTCACATGAGGTCTTAAAGGAAAGTCAGGGTCACACTGGTTATTTATATCATTGTGGAATGTATGTATTGACACTGTGCAAGGAATTACGTATGTATATTAAAAATATCTTTTAAAGTTTATATCACAGCAAAGTTGACAATGGGTTTTCTATGAAACAAAGCATGTTTATTCATCTGTCTCTCTGTCATGTAAACCAAGCATGGCCAGTTCATATAGGGAGAGTCATTTTTATATGAAATCAATAGGGGGCTAGCAATCTGCAGGAAGACAGCACACTGGAGAATAAACCATGGGAAGTTATCCTGACTCCCGGGATGGACAATGAACTTTGGGGTTATAAGAAGAAGGCAATAAGGCACCCCTTCATCCTGCACATATAAAATAAACAGACAGCATATTTACATTCATGAACACAGGATCTCTGCCTACTTTGGTGGAAGATGCTGCAAAGGGCTTTAGGTGAGATGAACTTATTTAGACTGGAGTTTATTCTGTTAAATTTAGTCTTTAGAAAATGTGTTATAATTCTGCTTTATATGTAACATTTGTTTCAATTATTCTTACTCGCTATCTCTTAAATCTTGAATTTTGTATAAACTTATGATTGTTTTCACTATAAATATATCTCAGTGCTGTGGTATCAAACAAGGAGCTGGTCCTGATATGAAACATACAAGCTGGTGTGTACACTAGGAGAATGCTTCAAAGGTGCTTAGGGACTGGGAGGCATTAATGTTAACTTGCAAGGAAAGTGAAGTCTGGCAGAGTCTGGAAGAGGGTGCTTGGGTGACTGATAAGCTGGTGGTGTCAGGGAAGTGACACCCAGTTCAGAACAGGCAAGTATCCCTCTCATTGGAGGCAGGGGGGTAACAAAGTGATTCAAGATCCTTGGTACCCCAAGAACCATCACAGCTATCACAATAAAAAATAAATAATAATAGTTACTGGCTGGTTCCTGAGATTGATCCAGCTCATCTCCTGAGCAATCAATATGACCAGTGGCAACAAGATGGGACAGCTCAATAGCATGAGAGGCAGCATGATCTAATTCAGTGAGCAGTGGAATGATCCTAGTCCAGATGTTAACTCTGTCTCTCTGGACTCTTTGGAGTTTGTCAAGACACAGGTCAATATTTTTCTAGCTTGGGTGTTCCACTGCGCTCCACAGACTCATTGTGAAGGCACCATACAAATATATGGTAAACAGAAATCTCTGCCACAACGAATTTTTAGTTTAAAATCTATTTTACCTACTGTATTTTTTTCGCTTTTGACTTGGGAACCTGACCTATTTCCTGCTTCTCTGGTGCTGGGCAAGAGGCTCATTTCAAGGTAATTTCAGAAGAAATCAAAGTGATTTGTTTCTCTAAAGACACCATTCTGTTTTAAAAGTAATCTATTTCCTAGTTCCATCTAATAATTTAAATTATCCACGTTCCCAATGATTTCAGTCATAACTGAGCGAACTTATGTTTTAATTTTCTTTTACTTTTTAATGTTCAGGCTTCTCAGCATGGACATTTAATCTCATTTCAGTTTGAAATTTTCTGTGTTCATATAGTGCCCTGGGGACAGAGATCAAAACAAATGAGAATTTTTTTTGGATATGTGACTTTCCAGCTTACAAATTTAAGATGTCACTGCAAATTTTCTAATCATATAGTTCAGAGTTATTGAAAATGGCTTGACATTTCTTCATTTCCTTTTGACATTTTGGGGGTTAATTACATTAAAGTTAGTACTAAGAGGTGACTGTTACCCTCCATACTCCCCTACTTAGGAGTTATTGACATGAAAAGAAAATAGGAACATTTGTGAAGAGATTTTATTTATTTGTTTTAGCCATAAACTCTCCACTACATGCACTGCATTACATGCCTGATATCTTTATTTGACAAAATAACTGATTTTTTTTAGACAAGGGAAATGTAGTAGATCCATTCTATCTGGACTTCAGTAATGTTTGTAGTATTGTTGTAGCCATGTAGTTTCCAGGTCTGAAAGAAGAAAAGCTGTATTGCAACATTCTGTAGTCTCCTTCACCACCATAAATTGATCCAATAAACGATATTATGTCACACACCTTGTCTCACTGGACTTCAGTAAAGCATTTAATATGGGATTACGTGGAAAAAGATTAGTTTAGTTAGAGATTACAACAGGAATTGTAAGGTGGGTAAAGAACTGGCTAAAGGGAAGAGGATGACTGGCTGTGTTGAAAGAAGAATGCTCAGGATGAAGGGAAGTTATTACTGGAGTTCAAGAATTGGCCTTGGGTCTGAACTTATTTAATATTTTCATTAATGACCATGGCATAAGAAGTAAAAGTGTACTAGAGGAAGTTGTTGATGACATAAAGTTGGGAGGTACCATCAATACAGAGGAGGATGTATTCTTATATTATATTATAATTAATTCAGTATTAGTCCAGGCTATTTATTGATTAGGTTTTTTCCCCTTTTTAAGGAATTTCATTTAATATTTCAGTTATATCCTTAGGTGCTTGTATCTTTCAATATTTTTTTCCTTCTTGTGCCATGCAACTCATACCATTTCTATACTGCAACAATCAATTAGAAAAACAATGTAAAAATAATATCCCTTAGTGATGCTAAATTCAGGGAGTGTAGTCTGTACATTCTTTGACTATACCTAATACCTACTTTCATTTCTTTCAGAGCATGCAGTAGCATATGAAACATTACATTGGAGAAACAAGACAGATTATTCACATGCAGAAAGATATCTCTGATTTTTAGGACAGATGAATTAATAGTTTATAATTTGGTGAAAACTATATACTTTGGATCTCTTGGGGTAACAGGCAGTTTGCCTCATTTGATCTTCAGTTTTCTGGGTCTCACAGCAAGTTCAAAGAATAACAGTTTATTTGATTTATAGTTCTATACTCTTCTCTGGTTCCTGGTTAACATGTAAGAGATAAAAGGCATTCTACTCAGGAAAAAGGTAGTCGTTATTTTTGTCTGACACCTGACACTCTTTAGCTAGACCAAAAGAGATGGAAGTTTCATTCACAAGTTAATTATGGGAGTCCTTGGTTTGAAAGTCTAATAATAGATAGAAGATTCCTTTCCTGGGTAACATGCATTTCAACCTTAGCTTAATTGATGGTCCCCAGACAAGATGTGGGATGTACATATTGATTCTCATAGAGCCAAGAAGAAGTTAAAGGTTTGGAATATGCATAGGAATAATTAATTATGATATTAGGTGCTGCAGACACAGTTAAAAGGGCAGAGAGAGAACTGTAGTTATTAACGATATACTTTCAAGGTATATTTGATAACTGTATTTCTTTAAGCACAATGAACAGCCTAGTATTATGAATGGTAACTTACTTTCTCCCAAATGCTATTTAAAATGGAAAAATAAATTTAACGAAAGCTAACTTTCATTGTGCAGTTCTTTCATCTTGTATTCATTTCTTTTAGGATCTCTTTCCAAGATTTTTAATTCTCTTGAGCTGGAGTGGTGTCTGGAGGATCTTGCTTCTGTCTCTCTTTGTTTTTGGCTTGCAAGAAGTCAAATTATCCCAATTAATTTATATTTTATGTCACTTGACAAATAAAACAAATGAATTTTGCAGTGTTTACTGAGGACCTCTAGTTGGAAAAAGGCAAAGAATGGAAAAATGAGGTGGAAAAAAAGTAGTCAATCAGAATGCCACCTTCAAAACTCATGTTAAGCACACACTGTCTGGTTGGCTTGAATTTCTGCCCTTCACAAGACCCATTTATTTGGTTTCCTAGTTTACTTTTTTCTGTTACCTCTGATAATGACTACCTTCACCCTACTTCTTTAGTTTTGTCACCTGTTCTGTACATTTAGTTATTTTATTTTTACTCATTTTTTCTTTCCCCACATACTTAATTTTTTTCCCCATTAGCATGGACTAGATCATGAAAACCTTATTAATGTCACCTGAGCGTTTAATCATTACCCTCTGTGATGGGGTGTACCCGCTCCTTCCACCGGAGGGGGAGCCCTCAGCTTTCTCAGTGGCCAGAAAGGCCCCTCCCCATCATGCCCGCAACACATTCCCTGGTAGGAAATGGGGGTTAAAAGCCCAGCAGAGGCCTCAGTAGTGTGTGGGACAATAGAGGAGAGAGACTCATTCCCAGAGCATGCCAGAAGGACTGCTTGGCATTGCTGTTTGGTGAGCCCCAACATCCCAGAGGGGCTTCAGGACTACAGTGATGTTCTGCAGTGATCCTTATTGAGCCCTGCCACACATAGAGGGGCTTCAGGACTGCTTTGCAGCTCAGCCCTGCTGTTGGTTGAATCCTGCCACACTCAGAGGGGCTTTAGGACTGCTTTGTGGCCCAGCACTGCTGAATGTTGTGCTCTGCCATACCCAGCAGGGATTTAGAACAGTTTTGCTGCCCTGCATGGCTGCTTGTGTAGCCCTGCCACACCCAGAAGGGCTTCAGGGCTGTGTTACTGCCCAGCACAAACCATTGGGACCTGCGCAGGGTGGGAGTTGTACCAAAACACCCCCCTTTTGGGGGATCCTCAGGCAGAGTCTGTCACTCCCATTAAAACCAGTGGATCCATTCACATAAGTGCTTATCAGAGTGAGTAAGGGGTCCATCATCTGGCCCTATATTTTTAATGCCCCTTATTTTTCATTCTCAGATAGAATATGCTTTTTTTCTATTTCTGCTCTAATGATCCTTTTTCTTTTAAAGATCTTAACTGAAAGAGACAACCTTGACCAAACATGGTTGCCAACTTCATTTTCACCAAACATACTATCTCATGTATTCTTTTTGCTCCACTTGCAGCCTACATGTTGCTGACACAGTTTCCCCCTCAACATATGTTCTGTTCTTTAAAGCTCTCCATATCCTCTTGTTAAACCTTCAGCACTAAAGGAAAATCAGGGTTAATTCTCTGCTTCGTGTGACGACCACCCCTTTTCTGGTGACGTTCTTTGACTCATTCTCCCAGTAAGAAGCTTACTACTCAGCCACTTCAGCACACCTACCAAAAGCAGCAGAGTGATTTTTCAGAGGGGAAACATTTCAGTAATGACAGGTGCAGTGTATGGGAGAGATTCCATTACAGTAGGCCTGTTCTTTAAGCACCTAAAATAGCAGAGAGTGGAGGAAAGCTAAAGCTTGTGGATCCCTGTCTTTCTTTGGAGGGGACACTTTGTTTTCAGATACTAAGCCCTCATGGCTCCCAAAAGCTCCTTTGCATAGACAACAGCAGCCTCTCCACAGGGTTTACTTTCACCCCAAAACCTTATACTTCTCTGACATGTTGATGCTTCTTTCGGTAGCCTTATCTATTACCCCTAACATCATTTTTCTCATGGTTCCTAAGATGGTTTATAAAATGTCCTGCTATGCTCCAAAAAGTAGGGGTAGTTAGTTGTTCTACTGGAGGAGGCAGCTGTACCTAAAGAAACCATGGATAGAAGAATTGAGCCATTGAATAAATCAAGAATATCTTGACCAAAGTGAAGCTACAGCTGAGTAAAACTAGAGTCAGTGAGAGGAAAATCAGGCCCTGAGTGACTTTAGAAGTGAAAAATGTGATGCTCTATTCATGTCTAAGGTTCTAAAGCCCATTTCCTAACATGGTTTAGCTTTCAGTTACTATTTTGATGTCAGATTAGATATTTATTTTCACTGATGCAGTCAATCAAATTTGAAAGCAGTTTTGATGGATCCTAAATAAATTGGCTGTTATTAATTAGTATTTTTAACTAGCTTTGTTTCTTCAAGAAAACGTCATTAGTGCCCAAAGTATTCTGGCAGGTCTTATTCTGAGTTTTTATTCTGTACGGCTACTAGGCAGTATATATTGCAAATAACTGAATTATTCTAAAGAGAAAACAAACAAGAATTTAAAATGGTATATATTTTTTCAAAGAAGAAGCCCACATGTTTAAGCCTACAATTCTTCCTTTGTTTCAGCTTTATAGTCATCTTTATTTCTTTTTAATCTTTTAACATAGCATGTGCCGTAATTTTTCATTTGCAGGAAGAGACCTTGTATTTTATGATAGCATTCACTTTTGTAAACACTTTGGCAAGTAAGATGAGCCTATTGTTTGAACTTTCACATGAAATATGCAACATTTTCAGAATTTACAAGTACTGAGTTTTCATTTTTAATGTCTATATTGCTTCTTTGAAGCGAGAATTTAAATGCCTTACTATGAGCCTTAGTGCTTGAAACCTGTCTCTTCCTAAAATGTCACAAGCTAGTGAATCATGGTCTATTTTTAAGGAAGATAAGCCGTGACAAAATGTGTTTTAGGTAACAGACAGATCTCAACATCTTTTTCTTTTTTCTGGACCGTGCTCTGATGGAATATATAAAGCCCATTAATCATGTGTTTTAACAGGAGCTTGCCGCTGAGAGGCACCTGGAAGGGTGTTAGGCATAAGTTGTGATCAAAGTCACTGGGGAGGGAGGTGGGGGAGCAGGCTGGGTCTCCTTAAAGAAAGAAGCACAGGGTAGTAGAAAGAAGATCAGTGAGATGAACCAAAGGAGAGGAATTTGGGAGTTTTTATTCTTCAGCTAAAGTACAAGAGAAGTCTGGGAGGTCTTGAGTGAGAAACAGAGAGTTGTGAGCTCAGAGCTGACCTGGGAGGCTGGGGACAGTGAAGCCAGGTTCCAGAAGTGGGTTGTCCTGAGCTTGGAGGAAGCCAAAGGCAGTGAATCCCAAGAAGCAGAGATGATAAAGCCTAAAGGGCATATGGTCTGAAGTGTAAGGCGCTACAGTGTGAGAGGGTAGAATTCCACCTTCACTCCCTTGGTGGTAGGGTGTGAAGAAACCTGAGGGGAACAGCAAGGCTCCCGTGTGATAAGGAGAAAGCCTGTTATGAGGAAAAGATACCTTGGAAGACACAGGACTGGAGCAAGCTACTGTGGCTGATCTTGTTAAAAGGGCAGGAATGCCTTGGGAGATGCTGATCATTACAAACAGCCCATAGGAAAACATAATTTACAAAGTAACAACTGGAAGACATTATTGTTATACTGGAGCTCAGTATGATAGACACTCATGTTGCAACAACATTCATTATAAAATTCACCCTGAATGTAACAGAGACCTTATATTAAGTCTTTATTTGGTAACAGAGGTTTAAGTTGAGCTCCAGCTCTTGAAAATGCAATTATCCCAGCTACTAGAGATTATATTAAAAGAAAAACAATATATATTGATCCAAGCTCCCTGGAAAAATCATCTAGGAGAGCAAGACTTTTCCACTCAAGCTCCGTTAGAACAGAGTACTATGCCTGAATCCTGCAATCCTAGCTTCCTAATATGAGCCTAAAGTTAATGTTTAAACCTTGAGTTTGTCTTTAATATTACTTGCTGTTGTCTCCCATAAAATGTCACTTGAATGAACACTTCTAAAATAAGAGATCTATAAATGTATGGTGTCAATGGACACTGTTTAGTGCCTTGAATTTTGAGGATGAAGTTATGATCAAAGGTGAGTAAAGCACATATGACAGGGAAAGAATTTTGCAATAGTGTTGCATTACTTTTAGATTCTGCAAGTTAAGATTATCTACATTAACAGAATTCACAGTTCTTTTCACTGCTTGGTCACAGTCCTTTTGCATTAATTTCATAGCGGCATATCTGTGTAATTTGAAATTTCCTTCACAGCGATGCACCAATAGACACAAATATCTAATTATACAGGGTTTTTTTTTTTTAGCGTAAATGCTCAGCATTTCTTTTAAAGTGTTGATATGTTATTTTCCACAACGTCAGGAGATAATGTGATCCCATTTGTGCTGACCAGCGTAAATTATTGATACGATTCTGAAACTTGGTTTTTCACAAATCTTGTTGAGAACACTGTAGGAGTAGGCCCCATTGGCCTACAAAGATACGTCTTATTTGAAGGACATAGCTGGAGAGTGACCAAAGAAATGCTTGAGATGGGCTAAGAGGAGGAAATTTGATGTGCACTCATTGGCAATCAGGTGCATAACAGGACTCTCATTGTTTTTGTCAAGTTTTTCATGAATGTCTGACATCTCGTAGGGCCATTCCCTGGGTGTATATGACATCCACAAGTCTGGAAGGCTCCACATGAAGCTGCTCCTGTCTTTTATCACCCAGAAGCAGGAAAGAGTTCCATCTGCTAGTCATTGCCACTAGCCTTAAAACACATAAGGAGATGAGCAGGAGACCTTCTAGCACTGTTCCCAAGCACTGGGATAGTGAGAGGATTGTTCTACTGGCTCCTCATGACTCACTGCCCCTGGACAGAAAGAGGCAGGAGCAGGACACAAGGCAAAAGATTCCATCGTGACTCCCCTACCCTGGGCTGGAGAAGAAGGTGAAGAGGATGGGTGGGATGTTTTTATGAGAAGCCTGAAAAAGGTATGGGGTGGAAAGCAGTGAACTGAACTGTAATTTTAGCAAACTGAAATGATTCAGGAGGTCACCCGGAGCTCAGGATCACAGACTAAGGCTGGAACATGTGTACTAGGCTGACATCCATGTGTCATATCAGTTACTTTCCTGAAAGTAACCTGTTTTAGCTATAAAAGACTCTGCTTCCTTTCCTATTTCTTGCTGTGTTGGTTAAAGTCCAAATGTAAGAGTTTCATGTCTATTCAGCTGTGATCCCAGCATGCTACTCCTCGAAATGAGAACTTGATATTTTTCTGGACTTCAGGAAATAATGCAACAATCTTGCAAGAGTTCTCAAAGCTAGCACTGGAACTGTTAAACTGTCAGTCTGCAAATTAACAGTAAAATTGACAACCTACTAGTAAATTAATAACGTATAAAGAAATGTATAGAATTTTGAACTGAACCTTTGATGTATTAGCAATATGCTGCATCCCTGAATGTGACAAAAACTAGAAAACAATATGATAAAGGAAAGGGGACATTTGTAGCAAAATTAGAGTTCCTTTTGGTACTGGGTTTCTTTATTACCATTTGATATCCTCATCAGAATGTCTCAGGAACTAGAAATGACATCATGTTTAGATCTGGGTTTTGTTGGAAAAGAGGATTTTGGATTTGAGCTAGAGTACTTTACTGTAGAAAGTTGTTCTACCTTGCATATTATGTCTAGATGGTGGCACCCATGAGAGGATATTGTAGCTATGAATGATATATTGATCTCTCCACTATAGAACTCTATGTGGTATCTTATCAAAATCACTTTTAATGTGGATTTTATATTGTCAGGATGATGAAAGCCCTAATCAGAATTAAAATTGAATTGGACTCAATGCAGCTCTTCTGCTTGCAAGACTCAAGCTGAAATTTGCAAGTCTTAATAACTTGGAGACTTTCCTGCTACTATGATTCATATACACAGGTCAAAAGGTATATACTAATGTTTGGGGGACATATTGATTTAGCTCGCTTTTATTTCATCTTCTTAGCATTTTCTCTGAAAATGTTGGTATTGCTGATAGAGCACTCTCTTTCCCACCTGTTAATAGATGACTCCCCTTTGAGAGAGGGTGCTGTTAATAGGAACTTGATTCTAATTAGAAATCCTATATTTAAAAAAAAAACAATTAAAAAAACGTATTTCATCAAAGAGTTCATTAAAGAACTCTTCAAGGTCACATTTGCATCATGCAGAAAAGGTTACCTGGCACTTTGAAATCTATATGCATACTATGGAATTTGGAGCTTTAAGAGCTGTGGTGATTGAGTATGATATGGAAAATTCTGGGCTGGCAGAGTTCAAAAGACTTGTCAGTTGGAAACCATTTCAAGCTGGAGCTGGATTAGACACTGAAATGAAATGAGGTTGCCTGTAGCTTGTACACAATAATTCTCTCACTGTGCTAACTCATCTATTTTTTCTAATTGTTCTGATCCAGTTCATATGTTTATATTTAAATTTACAAGTGTGATTAGATTTTTAGAAGATACACTATTTCCATTTGTAAAGCAATGGTCATTGTTGAGAACTTTCATGGTTATAGTTCTAAGTTCTAAAAATGTATCATTTGGAATATGTCAGTAGTAGATACAACTTTGTTCTTTAGAGTCTTCACAGAATATATTTTGGATATATCCTTGTTTTCCCCAAAGGCTTCAACTTTAGGGAGATTTTTGTGGAATAGTTCTGTTGTAGAATGGAAACAATCTAGCTTGTTCAGAAAGTAATATGTTTAGGGATTGAGACATGTCAATACAGTTCTGGCTGTGAATTAAATCAATGTTTATCTTTCTCCATCTTTAGATTGCCTCACTGAGGTGTTGATTAAATGATGAGGAGGACTGCTGTTGCAATTAACACTAAATGAGATTTGTTAATTGGCTTTTTTTGAGGCAAATCAGGATTTTTCTTCTGTTGTCCTCTGTGCTCGATATGAGTTGACACATGGAGCAGGAGTAGTGAAAATTAACTGTGGAGGGACTGACACTTTAAAAATTCAATCTCTTTAATTTATGTACCTACAACACAAATTAGAATTTAAATAGAGTTAAAGAAAATTATAAATGGTGTTTTTAGTGTTGGATGGATAATTTGCTCATTTGCTAATTAGACTAATTGAATTTGATACCTTACATTTAAACATCCACAAAATAATCTCACAACCCAACAGCCTAGTAATGATCAAAGATACATGATTCCTTTACGGGCCTAATTTAGAATACATATCTGAAAATTCTTCTATTCCATTCTGTTTGTGTTTGCCATTGCTGGCTTTATTGCACTGATAATCTTCCTTTTCCAGAATATCAAACTGTGTGGGGACAAGGGAAGTCATGACATTTATGTCTAGGTAGGGGGATTTTTTTTAAAGGGGAAAAACTATGTTCATTATATGCTATCTTTATATGTACAAATCTGGGGCACCAGTCTTGCAAAGTCTTAAGCATATGCTTAACTTCATGTAAAGCTAATCATTTGTCAGTCTATTTTATTCTTTGTCAATGTAATGAATTATTGATTTAAAAAGTGCTAGTTATGCATGTATTAAAATATCTACTTCCACCTGTGTCTATCTATTGTTTTACAATACATAATCACAAAGAGCCTAATTGTGTAAGATGCTGAATGTCTCTGAAGGGCGCTTAGTGCCCTAACCTCCCATTAAAGACAGATGGGAGCTAGGGGTGCTCACATCTCTTCAAAGCATTCAGTATGTTGCAGCAGCATCAGGCCTGTAGAATGCTTGCTAATTAATATCCTAACTATTTAGGATCCTGGATAATTCAACAATAATTATCCTTAATTCCAGTGATATTACATGGAATGACCTTTAGGAGGCCTTCCAACTTTGGAGGGCTTATACAATAATTTATTCCTGATTATTCTTGAATCATGTCAACTACTCAATGCCCTCACATGAAATAGCTGATTCTTAGAACTGTAATAAGCAACAACATGCCATCTAATAATAATAAATGGACAGAAACACATTCAGATGTAGAAAAGCTCCTAGCCAGTGATAACTGAGAAAATATATTGGCACTGAAAGATGGCAAGTATTTTTTGATATCCCCTATTTTTCTCATTGATGTCATATTTCAGTAGATGAGGTCCACTTTGGAACTGGATTCTTTAAAATCACTATTCTCTCTTCCTCCCAAATCAGTATGGGCCTCAAAGCTGATGGGCCTGATTTTTCTCAAGCATATCAGGAGGCAGTGGACTTACATAGATGTAAAACTAGTAAGAGGAGATCACACTTTATCTTTGAACCATTACATATGCTAGATTTACAAAATGTTCCCCCAATCCTTGTTTTTTTCTTTTAAACTCCTGTCATCATGCTCTGACCCATCCATGCTAGTTTTGTGCCTCTTCTCCTCCCGTGATTCTCAAGTGCTCTCTTCTATTTGAATCAGTCACACTGCCTTCTCTCAATTGACTGAGCACAAAGTGATAGTAAATTTTAAATATTGTGTGTCTGCAGCAGAAAATCCAATCCCATCTAAGCTGAAGAATTACAATTAACCAATATTTTCTGAAACAGAAGCATAGTGTACTATAGATAACCGATATTACTGAACAAAGACGACTTGTGCTGTAAAGCCAGAACTCCAAGCCTAATTACTTTCCCAGTTATAACTTCCAAAATTTATCCCAAAGTTCTTCAAATTGTAATCAAATAATTTAAGGGCTCAATTTGAAAAGGTGTAACTAGCATATTCTTTATCTTTTCAGAAAAATCACTGAATCATAGAAGTATTTTTAAAGTATTAAAAAGATAACTCATGTCAGTTTTCTATACTTTTTTTCCCCAATTGATTTTTTTAAAGGAACCTTAAATGATTCAGGATAGAGAGGCTGGTTCTCCTCTTACAACAGTTTTTATGCTTCTGCAATACAATAATTTTATTGGGGTTACTTACACTAGTGTAAATCACAAGTATGCCATTAACTCATGCTGTCAACTATTTCAAAGTCTTCAAGCACTGTTGTCATACTGCCTAGAGTGGCTCACCACTGTGAGTGCCTACCTCAAGTTAGACTCTCGGAAAACAAGGGTGGATACAGGATCTCTGAATCAGTATTTATAACTTCTTTTCACAGACAGGTGTCTATACTCACACAATGGCCAATTGTTTTGAATTTAGCACTCTTCTTCATTTGTATTCAATGAGTTATTTAGTTGCAGGCATATATATTATATAATTATAATACCTGCCATTACACTATAATAAGAATAGATAAGTGAAAGAAATTCAAGTAATATTTCATTAGTTTTCATGAAGTTCTAATACCTCACTACACTCTCACATTAACACATTTTCATTTATGGTCATTTAATTTCCAGCATTCATAATGTAATACAGGATATACACAGATACAAATACAGTTAACATCTTCTCCTTTGATTTCTATTAACACACAAGTCAATTGGCTTGAATATATACCATACACTTAATTCTTGATATTCACACATAAGTGAATTGGCTTATGGCTCTGGACTAAACTGATCTGTCACAACTGTTTTACAACCAGTGGAGATCATTAGTGATTGCAGTGGTGTAGATTCCAACAGTGTTGTCTGACAGACAGCCTTCCTTATGCTACCTTCTTCTCTGGATACCACATTGCTGAGCGACAGTGCAAGATTCTAAGAAAAAGGTCAGGGAAGGCATCACCCAAGGAGAGAATTAGGACATAGTATATATTTTCCCCACAGTAATATTTACATTGAATCATTACTGAGTGGATCAAGAGTGGTGTGAACATCATGATTCAAGCAGTGTCATCGAGGGCAACACACCAATTCATCAGATTATTATAGTATTTAGGAGTAAATCTACTTTTACAGTAGTAAGGAATAGAATAAACTTCTGCAGAAAATATTAGTTGGTACTAAAAATAAATCACAAGCTGCTCCCAGATCAATACTCTTATCACATTAAACACCCTAACCCCTATTCCCATCATAACAAGCAGTTAAAAAACAAAAAAAAACTAACCTTGCTCTAATTTAGCATAGTGTTCAAAATGCGCAGTGAGACTCAGCAAAATTAAATGCTAGCAGCACCAAAACAGGAGACTCAAAAGTGGGTATCTTTTCCTTTGTTATGACTTTCAGCTGCTTAAAATGTTAACGGCGGGGCAGCATGAAGAAAGGGGAAAAAATGATAAAATGAAGAACATCAAGAAAGGGAGGGTAAAACTGCAACCTCATTCAAATTCCACCACAGCTAGCATACGGTAAGAAAGCTATTCTGAATTTTCTGCTGGTATAAATTGCATTAGCTCCATTGAAGGCAACAACTGTTGATGTGTCCATTGAAGTCAATGGAGTTAGGATAACTTATACCAGCTGAGGATGTTTATGAAGGGACCATAGTTTGACATAATAAAATAAAATGAAAGTTTGTAAAACATAGATTCCATTAATATAGTATTCACATCTGTTTCTTTCTTTGCCCATACTCCTAATTCCTCTCATGCACCTTGTGCCATTGCAGAGCACAAAACTGCATGAACTGACTACAGATTTCAAATCAATAAGCTCAGAAGAAATAACAGGTTGAAAAGTACAAGAGTACGAGAATACATTTTCTTTCAAGACAAGAAGATGGCTATATCAGGTTTATTATCAATTGACAATCTTGATTGCTATTATCAGTGATACGATACTAAACACTACTCTGACTTCAATGAAGCTATGAGACTCTATACCTATGATGGACCTTGTTACTGGCCATCCTCTCCGGCCGGGTAGCTGCGGCCTTCCCTCGGGTCCCAATTCCGGGGGATTCCGCAACACCTTCTTACACAGGGGGCGGGGAATAGTTATTAGTCCAGCACAGGTTTCCACCCGCACGCAGTATGGTTCCCGGCCCTCAGGCAGGGCAGGCGGGGCAGCAGTCTAATGCCCGGCCCTCAGGTAGGGCGGGCGGGGCAGCAGCCTAATGCTCTCATCTCATTGGAAGGAGTTGAGGCAAGCAGACGTCCAGTCGCCCAGCTGAGGGGGGGAGGACTCTTCCTCCGGGGCAGCCAGGGAGAGGGGGAGGGGGACGCAGGCCCACCCATCTTCACCACGTTCCAGCCCAGGGCCCTAGCAGTGGCACATATGTTACCACTGAGTCAGCGGTGCTCCTGCCACAACACACCATTGGAGCCAGCCCCATAACTCAGCCACTGTGTCTGGCTGACCCTGGCCTACTTCCTCCCCGAGTTCCCAGGTACCTGCTTCCCACAGGCCATAGGGGTACTTGGCCCATGGCTGGCTTACCAGTCCCTCCTCATAGGGTGGGGAAGTCCTCCAGATCACAGGATTTGCGGGGGGCTCTCAGCATCCGGTAGCTCCTCAAGATCAGGTCCAGCCTCTAAATTTAGATGAGCCTCCAGCTCATCTAAATTCAGCCCGGCCTCCAGAGGGGCCTCCCATCAGGACTGTTCAGGCTCCTCAGGCCAGGCTTGGGACTCTGGGAGTGCAGACCAGTCACTGGGGTCCGTGGGCCAGTTCCAGGCACCCAGCCCCAGAGGCCCTACCCACACCCTGTACCGGGGGAGGTCAGGAAGCCGGCGGGGCCGCTGGCTGGAGCAGTGGGTGTCCCTTGCCTCTGCTGGGCTCCAGCCGGGCCTGGGTCCCTGGCAGCAGGGCAGCACATCTGTCTCCTGCAGTTGTCTTCCCCTCCCTGTGGCCTGGCCTTTATACCGCCCCTTCCTGTAGGGGCTCCGCCCCTCTGCCGCTGATTGGCCTGGCTGGCCGGCCCTATCACAGCCCGACCACCCTGTTGCCGGGCAGACTTGCCTACTGGGCCATTTCTCTTGCCGGGTAGCTGCGGCCTTCCCTTGGGTCCCAACTTCGGGGGATTCCGTAGCACCTTCTTACAGACCTATTTAAGAGAATTACCTTTATTAATAAAGAAAGATCTACAACAATTAACAGTTTAAACAAGGAATAGCAGTTCCATGTTCCAGATAAAATGTTTGAGCAGCTCTTTATTGATTATTTCATATTAAGGATATGCTATATGATTATATTATTTATTTTATCTTTAAATTCTCATTGCAGCCTGATTCTGTATAATAGTAAAATGTTATTTAAACCATTGTGACTAACACTGCAATCTGACTAGTGGTTGAATTAGTTAAGACTTTGAGATAAAGCTCATGTCCCACTGTGACAAATGAAAGCAATGACATTGCTGTAACAGACTTGATTTCTTTTAAATATGCAAATAAAAATACTGTGCCTTGTTTTAAAAAGGTTTATAGCAATTTGAAATGCCAGATATTTCAGAGTCATATAAAGTTCACGTTTAATTTTAAGGTTATCACTTTTGGGGCAAGGAACGGTTGTAGGCTGTTTGGGAAGCAGTTTGTGCGAGCTCTGATCTCCATTACAGATTCTCCTTCCTCTCATTTGAGATCACTGGGACTGATTTTTGGCTCATGTCAGTTTGATAGCACTATAGATCTTTTGATTATTGTGGAGCTACTCCTGACTTTACACAAATGTGTAAGTGAGAACGTAACCGTCCCTTTTGAATTTTATTTAGGAACATGCTGTAAGAACTGTCACACAGGATCAGAGGAGTACCCCATTTTGTTCAGTACTCAACCTATGACTAGTGTCAGATGCTGTGTAGGAAAATGTAAGATACCCAATAATAGAGAATTATGTAGTCACCTGCCCAAAGGAGAAACTTCTTCCTATCCTTAGGCAGTTAGTGAATGGTATTTGCATAAGGGTTAAAATTTCTCTCCTATATGATGTAACTGATGTTTTCATCATCCACATAAACATTTAATCCTTGGGCTTGATATGTTATGACAATGGATTCAATGGGTTAATTGTACATTTCTTCTAAAAGAAAAAATCAGTTTTAAGTTTACCATTTAACTTCATTGGTTGTCCCCTTGGTTTTTTAGTAAAGAGACAATTATGAGATTGACCTTTTCTGTGTTGCCCATTATATTTAGAATTTTATGTCCCTTCATATTTGTCTTGTCTAAAGTCTGGCTTCTCATTTTTTCATATGAAATTTTTGATCATTCTTATAATAAACTTTGTTACCAGTCTTTGCAGCACTTCCTTTTCTGTACTATCTATTTTTTTAAATAGGTTGATGAGAAATGAACATACTGTTTGAGGTGAGGCTGTACCATAAATTTAGTATTTTGGCATTATCTTTTCAATCCCATGCCTCCTTTTCCCTAAAAACGTTTTGTTTACATTTTTGTCATTTGTTATATTTTGAGCAAATGGTCTTTATTGAGCCATTCACAGTGATTCCTGAATTTAAACATAATAAAACATGTCTTTATTCTGAAGGATTCCAAAGCACTGTACAAACAATGTATACATACTGGAACTGAAATACAGCAATGTCAGATTAGAAAGCAGAAACAAAACAGTGCAAACAAGGCAAAACTCACACAAATACAAAAAATTAAGCCTGTCAAATGATTAAAAACATCATAATTAACCGCAAGATTAAACAAAATAGTCCTGATAAATTGCAGTTTTAAGCACCCTGTTAAACAATAACAGAATACCAATTTAAATTTTATTATAAATGTTTTGGATGTGTTTCTACATTTTCAAATATATTGATTTCAATTAAAACACAGAATATGATGCTCACTTTATATTATTTTTATTATAAACATTAGCACTATAAAAAAGATAAAAAGAAATAGTATTTTTAAATTCACCTCATACAAGTACTGTAATGAAAACTTTTTATCATGAAAGTGCAACTAACAAATGTAAAATTATTTTTTTACATAACTGCACTCAAAAACAAAACGATGTAAAACTTTAGAAGGGCCATGCAAATGTTTAGCATATCCGGTACATAAATACGTTGCAATGCTGGCTACAACAGTGCCATGAAAACACCTGTTCTCACTTTCATGTGACATTGTAAATAAGAAACATGCAGCATTATCTCTTGGAAATGTAACCAGACTTGTAACCTTGTTTATCTTAGTGATTGTCTGAGCAAGCGGTAGGACTGAGTGGACTTGTATGAGGTTAACTGAAAAATACTATTCAACTGCGAGTATTTGTGACTATTTTTTATCTAGTTAATTTGTTGTGTGTAAATAACATGCATTAACTGCAATTAATTGACAGCCCTACACAATATTAATCGTAAGTAGCAGTGAGACAGGGCCATATTCTATTAAATAACCCTTCAACTCAAAAGCTATTCTTGTTACCTCTGATAGGTAGAATGGATTTTTGCAATGTTTCATTCTTCAGTCCCAGGTTCAGGGAGAGATTTCTGTTTCAAATAATACATGGGTATGAAGTATTCAGCACTGATCAGTGGGCTATGCCATCATTTACATATGCACACATTATATCTTTACGCCTTCCTTATCCCCAGATGTATTCTATCTAATGCCGTGGTGGGACATCCTTCCTCTCTACCCCACAGAAATTATAACTCTCTATGAACCAGGGGGAAAGGGGACAAGAGGAAGATTTGTTGGAACTGTTGAATATTTGTTTCTATTGGAAAGTCACAGTAGGAACTCCTTTCCTGGATGTTAACGAACTGGTTAGCAGCTAAGTCTGCAATAGCACAAAGGTCAATCTCTGCAGTGGGCTCTGCAGTTGTCCAGTGTGACATTCCCCTAGTGCAATCTGGATTGGTGAATGGTTGAATCATCCCAATCCCCCAATCCTGGAGCGCATTTTACTCTATTTCGCTGTGTGAACTCCCACACCTGCATGGCTCATGCACAGCCTCCAGCAAGCAAGTTGCTCCCAACTCAGTGAGTGAGTGCTTCTAACCAGCCACTTCTTGGATTATGCAATAGAATGACCCCGGTTATACCCCCAGTCCCTGATGCAACCCTAGGAACTTCCATTTTACAGTGTTCAGTGCTGCCACTGAACACTGTAAACTCATATAATCCATCAGTTTAACAAAGAAATTGGTTGCACCAGCCTTGTTACTTCAAAGGGCGTCTCCAACACACTTTACGCCAAATGTGCTGCTTTAGGTAAAATAAACAAACTTATTAAACTACAAAACAATTTTAAGTGATTATAAATGTGTTAGTGTATGTCAGACCACACAACTTTTATTTTTTTCTGGAAAAATTGAAGGTCACTCTCAAGTCCCTCTTTGCTCTGAGCATTACCCCTTTACACATTCCCAAATAGTATTTTCCAAGGTGCACTGTCTTTGACCATGGTACAGCACTGGCATCAGCTGGTCTGATAACATGATCTTTCTTCCATGCCAACTCAAACTCACCCCATCACTGGACCCTGGTTGCTAACTCTCAAGGCAATTAGGACACCTGCCTATGCATATAGGAAACAATCCTGTGCCTACAGATCCACATGGCCATCTGTATGGCCAGTCTTCCAACAGCTGGAATGAAATCAAGCTATGATAATGTTGACTCTCAACCCGAGGTCACACACACATTTTGTATGCTTACAACTGACAATGCCTGATTGCCCGAATTGCCTCTGCCCCCATACCTAGCTGTACTGCTGCTATTTTGGCTCCAATTTTGAATGAATGAGAACTAAATTTAATGGGGTAGAACCAGGCTCACCACCTTCCTGGAGGATAACAGATTCTCTTTGCCCTTCTTGATCAGTCGTTGACAATCACAAGTTTAATATCCCAACTTGTCCCCTCCAGTGTACATCCTGCAGTTCCAAGTCCCTCCCACAGAGCCCCTGCAGAACCCAGGAATTAGCTCACTTATCTCAAAAGCACCAAAAATTACTATCAGGAATGCTGCTCTGAACATGATTGCCTAGATCCCTGAGAAGGTTAACCATGAAAGGACAACATGGCTCCTCCATGGGGCCACTGGAATGTGACCACCCCTCCAGAAATCTTTTAATTAAAACTGCTGTGTGGATACGGATAACCGCTTAGCCTACTGATGAACGTAACAGCTCAGAAGTGATTGTTGAGGGTGCCAGTTGACGGGTTGCCAGTGACATCATGTACCACAGCACCCACTCCCCCATAATGGGCCATTTGGTGACCAGACTTCCCATACTGGATTCATTAAAACTTGTCTCATAACTGTGCCATATGAGGGGTGCCAGCTGATCTCTGTGCTATGCTGATAGCCAACCTATACCAAGGTTCAATAGGGCTAGAAGCATCCACTTAAGTTCTT
Organism: Mesoclemmys tuberculata; assembly: GCA_007922155.1. Lineage (NCBI taxonomy): Eukaryota > Metazoa > Chordata > Testudines > Chelidae > Mesoclemmys > Mesoclemmys tuberculata. Next base: position 64,869,416 of record ML675610.1, read on the forward strand.
GGTTAGCTCTTGGTGCCAGCTTCCCAAACCTGTGCATCTGGAAATGAGATAAGGCATCTGCTATGCCAGTGTCAACCCAGAAAAGGTGATAAAGTAATTGATGGTCTCCTGTAGCCTATCTGAAGACCAAGCCTCTGGGAGGGGGAATACTGCAAGTTCTGTATGGACCATTACAGGAAAGGCCATGCCATCCTGCCCTCAATTTATTCCTGTGGAATTATTTTCTTTACAGCTGAGCCCATCCATGCCCATGACTTCAAATTGTTGTGTGTGTTTGATATCACATTACTCTTCATCTGCATAAAGAGGATCCAAAACCCCACTGTCATCTAACCTCATCTGCTTTGTTAAAATAATCCCACATGAGCATCCTTAACACCGCTAGTTCAACTGGAAATGGTGCCTTTGCCAAACCTACAGGTGGCACTTGATTTAACCGCCATCCTGTTTCCCCTGGGGAGCCTTCCCTCACTGCTAGGGCATGAATGTGCTATATGCACCCCAAAACGTATTTTGGGCGCATGTCTGCCCTTACGGATGCTGTGAAAAACAACTGTTATCATGAAATGCCCAGTAAATATTGTTGTGACTCTAGCAATGGTGGGCATTGGGTCCCTGATGCGTCATGCACTCCAATCATAGTGAATGATGTAGTATGTCCCACCAGATTCCCGTTTGTATTGCTGCCCATAATCTAACCTGCTTATCATAATTAAATCACAACATGCCCTTGGACCTATTATGTGCCAGCCTGATCATATCCACCTATTTAAACAAGGCTGGGCTTCTTCATGGCTAAGCCTCTGCCATAACTCTGTAGAACTGAGGAAGGCAGCCTCCCAGTTTTTACCATTAGCTGCTTGGGTATCTCTCTGTTCTGCTTGCCCTGACCCAATTTACTGTCTGCCAACACCACCCTGTGCAACAGTGATCATATTTCCATGTATTCACCTCTTTGGATTTTATCCCTAGTAGTACTGAGAAGGCGAACTCCCTCATGGTCAGCCACCCCAGCACTGCCTTATTCGCGACTGACCATTGCCCTGTAGTCTCCCAGCTCCCACAAGAGAGAACTTGACGGTGTAAGAGCAAAATGGTTTCCAGTTCTCCCCGCCCCATTGAGGGATTCCATACCAGTGCAGGATCTGCCCCACTTGCCTATCCTCTATGTCCCCAACTAGTGCCCTTTTCATGCATCCTTTATCACACAGCTAGATCCCTCACTTATGGGTGCCCTAACATGTTGCAACAGCTGCAAGTTAGCTTGTAGTAGCTGTGCAAAACCATGAGCCTCCCTACCCCAAATGAATCTGACTCCCCATGCCATAACTCATTTAAATCCCCACTAGGTCTGTCCCCGTTTTCCCCATGAAAAACCAGAGAAACAAATAGTGCTTGCCTGGACCTCATACTTCCTCAAAGACTCTCAGTCCCTTTTAAACCCTTCCACCCATTCAGTTCCTGGTGGATGAGTCAGTATCACCATGCCGGCTCCTTGCCCCCTTTTGTGGCAGTTTGACATCTCTCCTCTGCCCCTCTGGCTTCCCCCCTTCACCCCAGTCACAAAGCACTATTCCCTTCATACAAACAACCAGACAAATCCCACTCCCCCCGCTTAAAGGTACGGCGTTATCATTAGAATTGCCTAGAGTCCCATTAAGTCCAAAGTGTATACATTTCTTACATTGCAGCTATATTCGTAGCTCCTATAGAAAACCATTTAAAGCCCCCTAGATGACATGATACATCTCTATCTGCTTTGAAGCAAGAAATCAAAAACATTATTTAAAAACACATGTTCTAGTGCCCTAGAGGTCATTATTTGTTTGATCTCTTTAGAATGTTAATCATTAACAAGAATTAGGCTCTGACAAAAGGATATTGGAAAGTAATCAGAAATTATTGTTGCCTACAGCTGAGCAGGCCACATAGGATGTGCTTTTAAAAGACTAATCATACTTAAAGCTGTCATTTGGAAGCCAAGAAGAGAGCATTAAGCATTGTGTGACTCTTTAGCTAGATTGAATTTAAAAGATTGCCAAAAGAAAAATATATAAGCTAAAGCACTGAATGAACTCTGTGTAGAAAGGCTATTATATTTGGCCACAGGAACTCAATTTCTCTGTGTGGATGAGAGTAAAGATGGCTGTCAGAGGCAACACGATTCAGCTTTATGAAACATCAGATAGTGTGGATCATATAGAGGAGAAATAAGAAAATGGAGTGAGCAATCTTGATGAGAAGGGTACTGCTGTCTTAGACCTTAGAGGGAAGAGAGAAGCACTAGCTCCTGGTAGGCTGCATCCTGTACGTATGGGCAGATTTGCATTTGCTGGAAAGTGCTTAACAGGATGCATGGAAGTTTTTTGCTCTTGTTAGTTTCTTACTACAAATAACTATCTCAGTGAATAGATTGAATCACATTCTGGTCTTAAATATATTAACAAAGCTGCTCCTTTTCCAGTATTGTGTGCAACTTGCTTGGTTGAGGCCAGGGGTGTGGGAGAGTACATCATCCAAGTAGATATAAAATATTTGAATAAAAACCCTGCACTGATGGAATAACACATAAAAATACAGAATACACGGGGATTTCTGAGAACAGCTAATAAATATCTAATTATAACATTTTTAAATGTCCGACATTAAGCTTTGATCCTGCAAGCACTCATGCACATGCTTAATTTTAACCATGTATGAAGTCAGTCGAACATACTGATTTTAAGCATTTGAATATTTACATGAGTCTTTACTAGACTAGGACATTAATCCCTGAGGCAAATCTATTGGAGTCAATGGAAAAACTTGTACTGATCTCAGTGAGAACTGGACTAGATCCATATTGCATAATCTCAAATGGAGGTTCCCTAATCCTTTCCCGCTATCGAATACCATTGAAATAAATGGAGTAGGCTGCATTTTTGATAGTCTGCACCAGTACTTGAACCAAAATGTGTTTTACACATCCAATTTGGTGCACGTTTTTTAGCAAAGTGAAATTAATTTTTAACCGATATTGTAAATGTCAATTCACTGTATTTTATTCTTAAAGATAAGTACGTAAATCAGATGTATAAGTGCTGTGAATTATGTACAGGGAACTGTTGATTTCCTTTTTATAACCTGCCCTTGATAGCGGTAATTGATAGGCACATAACACTGACTAAATGTGTGTAATTAATTAACTTGAACATTTGGAAGAGGTCTATTTTAATCTATATTTTCTCTCCCACTAATGAAAAAAGTCGTTCTAATAAAATAATGCAAATTTACTACGTAAAGATTTATAAACTATGCGCAAGAGAGACCATTACTATTTTGCAAACAGGATGCGCCATTCAATAATTGATTTTCTTAATCTGACCAATGGCCAATGCAGAAAATAGTGAAACAGAAAAACTGAATAATGAACCTTCTAATGATCTTGTCAGTTTCTGGAGTTGCAGGGCATCTCTGACACCTCACGATTGTGTATTCTGCTGGCAGCACAAAGAGGAATTACAAGTGCTCCCTAAGCAGCAGCAGCTTTCCTTATTCCCTCTTTCCTCCCTTGTGCACCTGCTCATGAGCAGCCACATTATGGCTCATAATTTAGAAAATATTGATGTGAAGATGGACTTGATGGTTCAGGAGGTCTTTTACCTCTCTAACATAGGGCCATATTGCACTCCTTTTGTCTGTTAGTGAAAAGCACCTGCTGCTTTGTCCTTGGAGACTTCAATATCCATGTTGATAAGGCCTCAAGCACAAACTCTCAACTCATCTCCGCACTTGCCTTCCTCAGGTTTTCACATTGAATCTCTGGTCCAGCTCACAAAGACTATAATTAGAGCTGGTTGGAAAATATATTATTTTTCCATGGAAAACTTTGGGTTTTCAGCAAAAAAATTCTCACAACTGTATTAGAACAAGGTAACATTTCTAGACATTATCATAGAAATGTAGCACTGGAAGGGACCTTCAGAGGTCACCTAGTCCATCCCTCACTGTTGAGGCAATACCAAGTATATCTAGACCATCTGTTGACATGTTTTTGTGTAACTTGAAACCCCCTAATGATAAGGATTCCATAACCTCCCTTGAAACCTATTCCAATGTTTAACTAGCCTCATAATTAGAAACTTTTCCCTAAAGTCTAACCTAAATCTCTTTTAGTATGAATTAAGCCCATTACTACTTCTCCTGCCTTCAGGGGACATGAACAACAATTGATCACATTCTTCTTTATAACAGCCCTTAACATATATTTAAAGACTGTTATTGGTCCCCCCTCAGTCTTCTTTTCTCAAGACTAGACATGCTCAGTCTTTTTAACCTTCCCCCATGAGTTAGTTTTCTAACTCTTTTATAATTTTTGTTGCTGTTCTCAGAACTGTCTCTCACCTGTGCACATCTTTGTTAAAGAGTGATGTCCAGAACTGGACATAGTACTTCAGCTGAGTCTCAACAGTACTGAGTCGAGGGAGACAGTAACCTTCCGTGTCTTATGTATGACACTTCTTTAATAAACTCCAGAATGATAGTTTTTTCCCCCTGCAACTGCATCATATTGTTGTTTCATATTCAATTTGTGATCCACTTTAACCCCTAGATTCTTCCCAAATCTATTATTTTTGTTTTGGTGCATCCTATTGGTGTGCCTGACATGATGATAAAAACATAGCAGTATGTACTATTAAAATTCTTATGGAAACATAAAAGAGAAAGGACGAGTTCTCTAGTTGTATATACGCCTACAAAGTGGGGTGGACTAGCTTTCCCTAACTTGGTTTATCATTATTACACATCATAATTAACACTTAATAATTAAGTTAATAATAGATAGACCATCCAAACACTGGGTAAGAACAAGATAATAGTAATTGTTGCATTAAAGAAATTTAGGTCCCCAAAAGAGTTACCTATTTATTCAGACTACCTTAGCAGCTTTTGGACAATATTTTTTAAATTCCTGTTGCTGGGCTTTTCCTCCTTAGCTACCGTAATTAATTATCAGGAATATATTCCTAGGAAATATCAAAGTAAGAGCTAAGATTACTTAGTTTGGACAGCTGTTCCTGCGTTCTGATTTGAAAGCATACTAACAGATATATAAGATCCCATATTTTAAGTGTTTACAATTTAAATGTTTTATTGTGAAATATGGATACAACAAGCTCTATCTAGACCTTTAAGTTATTAAATAATAAAATAAATAAATAAGTAATAAAACTCTTTAAGTTTAATAACTACGAAAAGACAGATGTGAAGTGAATACAAGTAATGAGATACAGGATTCAGAATAGGTTACGAGAAAAATAAAAGTAAAATGCAACTAATACCTAACTTAACAAACTGGAATGAATTCAAAGCAAAGGTCTCTCGCACCACATGTTTCAACAGTCTCACTGGCTCACTTTCAGTAAGGATCCCTCCCCCAGTCCAATGTTGCCTAGTCTTTTCTCACAGCAAAGTAGTGTAAGAGGCATAAGAAATGAGGAAACACATCAGTTCAGATTGTATCCTGGGTGTTTTGCAATATTGAACCTTGAACTTGCCTTAGTGTGCCTTGAATTTACCCAGCTGTAAAACATGATTAATGATACCTACCACAAAAGGATTTGTTTAAAGTATTTTGAGCTACCAGATGAAAGACATAATAGCAGTTTGCTTTTTATTTATTTATTTGTTTGTTTGTTTATTATTGTGTATCCCGACTGAAAATCTTCCAGTACTACAGAATTAATTATTGCAGATTTATTATACTTAAGTCTTATGAGAGTCTCATACGATTTCTGAATGTCTGGTTCATTTTAAACTGTTAACTGATTTCTGGACAGTGTATCCTTCCATTGATTTCTTTTTTGAGATATCGTCATGTTTCTTTAATTCTGCAGTGTTTTCATCCAATCTGGATCATTATTTATTAAAACTGTATAAGATTCACTAGTTTTGAGGAATGTCCAAACACATTCTTTTTAGTAGACATTTTTCTACTGATCTTAAAAATGAATATGATATTTAATTGGAGCATGAAAATGGGAACATTGGCACTACAGAGAGAAAATATTTTGCACTAAACTTAATCCAACAGGCACTTTAAATCTGTAGTAAAAATAAAACTGGCAAAACAGATCCTTCTAAAATTGTCTGGAAAAGGGGGAGGCTTTACATACAGACTGTTTACATGAAACACCTAGATTACCACCGGAGCTAACACACAAGAAGATAATTATGCCAGTTTATGCTGATGCAAGAAGAACATAAAAAAGCGACACACTAGGCCACCCCATCCTAGGGAAGGTTATCCCAATATGCAAGAGAATGG